>CM018691.1:37381220-37790907 GCA_009363875.1 Mikania micrantha | reverse complement strand
TACCATTTAACATCATTTAAACATGCTCATCTGGATCAATCATCATATATCAATATTTTCAACTAGAAAAGTTACTAAAATTAGTAACTAGGCCAAAAATGATCACAATCACATCCCATATCAAGCTCTAAGCATTAACATCATCATTTTATCATCCTATTAGTATATCTAGCCATATGCATGTTCATAATATCATCATCATCATCATCAAAATGTAACTAAAAAGTTACAAAAATAGCAAGTTTGTCATAAATCATATTTTAACCATTTTGTCAACCTAATCAATCATGTAATCATGTTTACCAACAACATCTATAACCATCAGTATTCATCTTTCATCTTGATCATACATGCATGGCCCTATTTCATCACCTCATGTTCAAATCATGCATTATGACGACACACACAACATGGATCGTCATGAACTTAATCTAAACATCATAGATCATCAAATATAGTAGGAATATCAATAACCCATATTCAAACAAAGGAAATTCATGCATCTGGTGGATATGTGCCTGCATGTGTGTTTAAAGGCATGCATGTGAGTGTAGAGGTGTGAAATGAGTTTTAAGCATAGGAACTACCTCAAGGGGCTCAAGAACTGAAAGATGATGATGCTAGCAGCCTCTTCAAGCTTCTGGACAACTGGTTCGAGTAGCAATGAGGTGGTGATGGTGGTCTTCAAGCTTCAACTAAGGATGAGCCCCAATCTGAGCTCCAAGATGCTTGACAATGGCCTCCAATGGTGGAAAGAGGCTGTAACAGAGGTTAGAGGATGAATATGGTCGAGTGGTTGCGTGCTCAGTCGAAGATTATGATTAGAAATGATAGATTAGGCATAATGGTCATGGTTTTAAAGGTTTGGCGTCTGGATGTCGTCGCGTACCGCCGAGAGGGCTCCAGATTTACGGGTGTTCACATATTGTACTTGATAAGGTTAATTTGTTTTATGCATAGTGTGTAAATGTGCATGTAATGTATGTGGAATATACATTGGATGTAGAAATTGATGAATTTGGGTTTGTATGATTTAGTGTGATAATAACATGCAATTGGTGTATATTTGCTTAGTTATTGTAAATTCTTATGTTTATACGGGGTGTGTGAAATAAGAATGATTCACAAGGTGTGTGAACTTCTTATTTGAAGTTTGACTGAAAAATAGTCAAAACAATTCACATGAGGTGTAAATGTGAAATGGGTTGAATCACAAGTGATGTGATCTTCCTTTGGTGAATTTATGGAGCTTAGGTAAATCACAAGTGATGTGATTACTACCTTGATAATCCTTAGTGAAAAAGAAAGTCTAAAAGGAATGGTGAATAATTTGACTTTATTTGGCAATTTATATGTTTTAACAGTTTAACTTTTTTTTGAGGTGCTACGAACATGATTTTCATATGTTGATAATGTTGTACAAATGAGAATCCTTGGGTGTAAAGGAAATCTCATTTGGTTTGGGTGAAAATGGGTGGTGTTAATGGATTTAGGTGAAAACGACCCGTTTAACAAATCACTCGGTTTTAAACATAATGATATCATTAAATTATGTTTGGAACTTGGTTTTTATGTCCCTAAGGTGTTATGGGATGTATTTGGAGGTAACGGAAGGGTTAAAACGCTCCGGGGTGGTCACGTAAAACGCGAAAAACTGAAAATCTTCACCTGTAGGGGGCGTAGCCTACGCCCAGGCAGTAGTAATAATATAGCCCAGTTTCGAATATCAGCAAATTTGGATCGAAAATAACATATAAGTACAATATAATAATATATAAGAAGAATTTGGTTAATATTGTGAGCATGGATGTATCCCAAGCATTCGGGAATACGACAATTTACTAAAAATGATCGTTTTCAACTAAAATATTCAAAGTTTATAAGTTGGAGTGTTAAAATAAAGGTTCTTGGTTTACTTGTTAAAATACAATATTGTTGCCGTTCAAAAAAAAAATACACTACTGTATTTACATAATTAACCCTGCTTATATTAGTCAATCTTTAAACTTGGAGGGTTATTTTGGTCAATATCTTCTTACACAAGCATTAATGAAGTATGGGAAAGACAAATTGAAAAGCTTGAATCCTTGTAATTCATTAAATAATGATTTTTTTATATACAGTGAATAGTGACTTGCCATCCATCACCCACCCTAGAGTATGCGAGTTTACAGTAACGTGTTGCAGAGTGCAGCTCATTAATGCGAATTTCTGGTGACTTGTTAAACACCGGCGAGTCGCCGGCCAGCTTTAATGAAAACAAAAACGATCAAAACACATTGAATGCAAACATATTAAATGAAATAGAAAATTGATCCAAACACATTGAATGCAAACATATTATATACAAACTGAGCAAATGATTGGATGTGCATATTGAATAACCCTAAACATTAAATTATCCAAAAAGATCCAAAAAGGTCAACTGATCCAAAAAGTTCTTGATGTTCTTATTCTTTAAGAAGTCCAAAAGAGTTACCTTTTTCCACAAATACCCACTTTCTGGATCAAAGACAAGATTTTTTTGTTGATGAACTTTTTCTTCCGAGGAGAAGTATCTAGATCATGAGAAGGAGAAGGAGATGAATGAACAAGAGAAGAAGAAGGATGAACAAGAGAAGGAGAAGTAGAAGGAGAAGGTGTATTATAGATCATCTTGCTTCCTGTAAATTCGACACAATATGTAAACAGCGTTCCCCAAAGCCAAAATCGTGATGAATGAGAGATGTGTCATGTTGCAAATAAACAAGATGATATAGTGGCGAATGATTTATAAACGGAAAGGGCTTTTACGGAAATGACATTTACAAATTAAGGATAATTAAAATGACAATGTAAAACAATATTGTTTTAGCAAAATAATGTATTTTATTGTTTTAAATAACTAAATAAAACATGACTCTCTCCTAACATTTTTCAAGGCAAATTTGTTGATTAAATCTTCCTAATTCACACTATCTAGTATTTCATTCTCAATATATACAATTTTTTTAAAATTTAGGACCCTCTAAAAAACTGGGCCTGTGTGGTCGCACATCCCGCACTTGCTCTAAGACCCCCTATCCCTTTTTATATATGTATTTACATCAGGTCTAGACCACCTCTTTTGTGACGGAAACTACTACACGGTGTAATTTGTTTTATGCATATGTGTGTAAATGTGCATGTAATGTATGTGGAATATACATTGGATGTAGAAATTGATGAATTTGGGTTTGTATGATTTTTTGTGAAATAACATGCAATAGTTGTATATTTGCTTAGTTCTTGTAAAGTCTTATGTTTATACGGGGTGTGGTGAAATAAAAATGATTCACAAGTTGTGTGAATTTCTTATTTGAAGTTTGACTGAAAAATAGTCAAACAATTCACATGAGATGTGAATGTGAAATGGGTTGAATCACAATTGACGTGATCTTCCCTTGGTGAATTTATAGAGCTTAGGTAAATCACAAGTGTTGTGATTACCTACCTTGAGAATCGTCGGTGAAAAAGAAAGTCCAAAAAGAATGGTGAATAATTTGACTTTATTTGGCAATTTATATGTTTTAACAGTTTAATTTTTGTTTTGAGGTGCTACGAACATGATTTTCATATGTTGATAATGTTGTTCAAATGGGAATCCTTGGGTGTAAAGCAAATCCCATTTGGTTTGGGGTGAGAAATGACGGTGTTAATGGGTTTAGGTGAAAACGATTCGTTTAACAAATCACTCGGTTTTAAAGATAATGATATCATTAAATTATGTTTGGAAGTTGGTTTTTATGTCCCTAAGGTGTTATGGGATGTATTTGGAGGTAACGGAAGGGTTAAAACGATCGAGGGTGGTCACGGGTGTGTAAAACGCAAAAAAAATGAAAATGTGCAGGTGTAGGGGGCGTTGCCTACGCCCGGGCAGTAGTAACAATATAGCACCGTTTCGAACTTTTTTTATTAGCAAATTTTGATCGAAAATAACATATAAGTACAATATAATAATATAAGAAGAATTTGGTTAATATTGTGAGCCTAGATGTATCCCAAGCATTCGGGAATACGCCATATTTACTAAAAATGATCGTTTTAAACTAAAATATTCAAAGTTTATAAGTTGGAGTGTTAAAATAAAGGTGCTTGCTTTACTTGTTAAAATACACAACTGTTGCCGTTCAAAAAAATACACTACTGTATTTACATAATTAACCCTGCTTATATTAGTCAAATTTTAAACTTGGAGTGTTATTTTGGTCAATATCTACTTACACAAGCATTAATGGGGCATGAGAAAGATAAATTGAAAAGCTTGAATGCTTGTAATCCATTAAATAATGATTTTTTTGTATACAATGAATATTGACTGCCCATCCATCACCCACCCTACAGTAGGCGAGTTTGCAGTAACATGTTGCAGAGTGTAGCTCATTAATGCGAATTTCCGGCTACTTATTTAAAACCTGCGAATCGCCGGCCAGTTTGAATGAAAATAAAACTGATTAAAACACATTGAATGCAAACATATTAAATGAAATAGAGAATTGATCCAAACCCACTTTCTGGATCAAAGACAAGATTGTTTTTGTTGATGAACTTTTTCTCTCATTTTCGAGAAGAAGTATCTAGATCATGAGAAGGAGAAGGAGAAGGTGTATCTGGATCATCTTGCTTCCTGTAAATTCGGCACAATATGTAACCAGCGTTCGCCAAACCAAAATCACGAACAAAATCGTGATGAATGAGACAGGTGTCATCTTGCAAATAAACAAGATGATACAGTGGCGAAGAATTTATAAACGGAAATGGCATTTACGGAAATGGCATTTAGAAATTAAGGATAATTAAAATGACAATGTAAAACAATACTGTTTTAGCAAAATAATGTATTTTATTGTCTTAAATAACTAAATAAAACATGACTCTCTCCTAACATTTTTCAAAGCAAATTTGTTGATTAAATCTTCATAATTTACACTATCTAGTATTTCATTCTCAATGTATACAAATTTTTTAAAAATTTAGGACCCTCTAAAAAACTGGACCCTGTGCGGTCACACCTTCCGTTTTTTGAACTTTTGAAAACCGATCGACCGAATGTTTGAAAAAAATTTGACAATGAAACCAAACTAATAACCGGCTTAGACGGTTTCTCATTTTACAACCATGCCATATTGCACAGGAAGATCATGTCTCAATTATCACAACAATAAATTAATTGAAAGGAGAAAACGGACGAACCCTAAAACCAAATTGTATTTATCAAACACCGTTTATGGTTTTTTTTTTTTTTTTTTCAAAATTTTACAACTTTGCATAACGACACCCTTCTCCTAATTACAAATATAGAAATGAGTTAACACTTGGCCTTCTGCTAATTAATATTATAATATAAACTTGAGTTAAGTAGATAAAAGGTTCTATTTGTTTAGCCATATTTCACAAAAGATCTTAACCTTTGAGAAATTACAAGAAATATCCATACTTTTACAAAAAAAATGTCCATACTTTAACAAAAAAGGTCCTTAAAGTAGGGACCTTTACGACTTTTTTTTGTTAAAGCATATACCTTCTTTGTTACACGCGTCCAAAGTATTAGACATTTCTTATAATTTTTCTCAAAGACCGGGACCTTTTGTGATATATGGCTAAACCACATGGACCTTCTATGTACTTAACTCTATAAACTTTGTTTCTACGTATATATTTAAACTTGGTTAACAATTAAGGCCAATAATTATACAAGGAACGGTTCAATTGTTAATCATTTCTTATTACGATAACCGAAAAACTACATCTTATTACTTAGGGGCTCATATTAAAGTAAATTTAAATATGTAGGTTTTTTTCTTCTTTTTAGTTAATGTAAATGAGGCCACATTAATTACATTAATTAAAAAAGAATAAAAAACATACAATTTTATATTTATCTTAATATAGGCCCCAAGGTAATAATATGTAGTTATTCGGTTATCAAAATAAACAATGATTTACAATTCATCATTCTCTTAATTATATATATAACCCTTAAATATGTTGCATATGTAAATTGACCGTATGATTACTCAATGTTTTAAAAACCGGTATTTTAGGTGTACCGGATTTGGCTCAAAAATGGTTCAACCGGTTGAACCGGGTTGTACCGGATGGTTCAACCGGACACACTAATTAACCATATAATTCTATAGAAATACAACTTATACTCAAATGAGTTTTCAAAACGTATACAAATTCATCCAAAAACAATTCAAAAAGTACTTAAACTCATCCAAAACAATCTAAAAGTATTCAAATTCTAATAATTTTTTTTTATATAAAAGTGCATAATAGGATTATGACATTGACGTGTTAAACATATCGAGTTCATGATCGCTTAAAACCCGAAAATCGCTTAAACGCTGAAATTTTGTGTTTTTCTGAAACCGGAAATACCGGTTTTACCGGTAAAACCGGATTAAACAGGATTAAACCGGCGGCACAATCGATCGAAGAAACCTGCATAATACCGGAGTGTTTCGTACCGGTTAAACCGGCCGGTATGAACCGGTTTTTAAAACATTGTGATTACTCTCTTTTTGCTCATGAATCAACCATAAATGTAATTTAAAAAGATCATGGATGATTATATTGCACACGAATTGGCCAAAAAATTAGACAATTTCGACCACAGTGGGAGTCGAACCCACGACCTTTTGATCCGAAGTCAAACGCGCTAATCCACTGCGCTATGCGGTCAGATTGTTGTTAAAGTTCTCGTTATATTGTATTAACAAAAACTGTTTGGGAAACCGTTTACAATATTTACCTATCAAAAACAAATATTTCAAAGAAATACAATAAATCATGAAATGGGTTGCTTGATTTTAATAAAAGTAGACAGAATCACACTTCTGCCTTGTAACTTATTGATTTTGGTTAAAATTAATTTTCTTTTCACAACAATTTATTTGGGAATCATACAAAACAATGCATTTGAAGTCTAACAGAACCGTTCTATCGGCATTTGGTTCATGGTTTAGCCTTCCACGATAACTTGATGTTAGCCACGGCTTCTCCAACGGTTAGATACAAACCGTTTGAGCCGAACGACTCCAGACTGTTAGACCGGTGTAGCTTTTCCATCACACTTCCGGTGGGATTTGCCAACACAAGCTGCATTTTCAAATGAAACATATATTAATCATGTCATCATATGGTTTTACAACAACTGAAAATCTAACCTGAAGAGATCGGTACTCAAGTATCTTTCTAAGCTCGTTCATCATCGCGAGCCCACTTGTGTCTATAGCTGTCACAGCTGGAGTTTACATGCAAGAAACAGAAACAATGGTTTTTGTGACATCAAAATGAACATTTTCTAGGTGTCAAAACTACTTGATAATAGTTTGGATTGAAACATTATTAGATGTGATACAATGGGCATGTTGAGTAGTAAACAAACACTCATGATAACAAAGGAAATGGTAGTAACACATTTGTGCTCTTAGAATGATAGATTGAGTATATAAACACATGTACCTGTTGCTCTAATTATGGTCAATTTTAACTTCCTTTTAAGTTAAAGTAGACAATTTTTATATCACACAACAAGAAAAACACCTTTAGCGACAACAATTTTTACGAGTTATAGCAATAACATTTAGTCCCTAAAAAGTTGTCTCTATAAGTTAGGCGCTATAGAGAAAAAGAATCATTGCTATAGTGATTTTGATAGGTGGCAATTATTTGGTCAAAGGTCGCCATTATCCACATGACCTGTAGTTGTCGCTATAAACTAAAAAAACCAAAATAAAACATCGAGCTCTACAGCGACCACATGTCGTCATTGTAGGTCTACATATAAAATATAAAAACAATCTCATGTCGTCTCTTATAGTTATCGTCTCTATGTATCTATTTTCTTGTAGTGTTAATAGCTAATGATTGATAACATACCGGTCATGTCAATGATTACACACTTCAACATACTGTCATTGTTGGCTGCAATCCTATCTTCTTCCTCCCTTAACCATCTCAATATCCTGCAAATATTCAAGGTTGAGTATCTTGACATGCATTGTTTATTTGAATTTGCAGAAATCATCTTGTATTTGAGGCATAAATTTGCTTTGCAAAGTTAAACAAATTTACGGTTTTTTAAGACCAAACGTATGAAATTTCATGTTTTTATCATTGTATATATAAATTATTTTCTTTTAGCATTTCATGTGAGAAAGTTTTATTAAGTGGTTGTTTGAGAGCCTCTTAATGGTCATTAGGTTAGAAGATAACATTAAGCTTGAATGATTAAAAGGTAACATTAAGAGATAGATTCTTAACCATTTAAACTTAAGGTTACATCTTAAACATTAAGAGACTATGATTTATTAAAAGGTAGCCTTTTATGACATTTAAAAGACTACCTAGCAGCCTCTAAGTTACCACTTGATGCAACTATCGTAGAAGACAACTAGAGAAATGGTAATGTGAGTCCATTTTTCAAGGTTATAGTACGCCAATTGCATCAAATAATAACAAAATAAAAGTTCATTTAGGGGTGTTCATCGGGCTGGATAACGAGTTATTCAGGTTTTCGGGTTTTAAAATTTTTTTGGTATATCCGAAACCCGACTCGAAATTCAAAATATATTATCCGACCCGAAAAACCTGAATTCGTGCATCCAAAACCCGAATAACCCTGTTTTTTTCGGGTTATTCGTATATCCGACCCGAAAAACTAGTTTTTGCATATCCGAAACCCAATCCGAATCAAAAATCATATTATCCGGCTCGAAAAACCCGAAATAAATTTCGGATAAGGTTTTTTCGGGTTTCGAATACGATTCGGATTTCAAATTTTTTCGAGTTTCGGATATTTTGAACACCCATAAGTCCATTACATCAAAAAAGTTTATTATATACAAATACACAACGACAAAAATTATTAATAAGTACATTTTGGTCTAATAAGCCCAATAAGAGAATGTATTGAATGTTTGATTGTGCATAGTTAACCTTTCTTGTAGGTAAGTAGAATTGGCAAAGTAAATAGGAGCCTCAATTGCTAGTATAACAAACGAAGGCACTCTTTGAGCGTCTCGGTATCGATCAAGATCCTGATAGATTTGTGTGCCCGAAATGTTTCCTAAGATGCCCGTGTTTGGTCGCGTAACGTTTAACAAAATCTTCAAAATCGAAATTCCTACCTACAGTTAACCGTATAAACACGAACATCATCAAAACCTAAATGTAACAAAATGAACAAACTGGCTAACCTGTCAAGGGGATGTATATTTTAGAAATCCTCTTAAGTTGAGAAAACTATAAAGATCTTGAAAAAAATCATGCAAAAAAATATTTTTTTACAGTTTTGTAACATTATTAGGGTCATTTTTAAAAAAAATGAAAAAAAACGCCAACAAAATTTTTAAAAAAATAATAAATTGTAAATGATATAACACAGATGCAACTGCTTCGTCCAGACCTTACGATGTGTTACAAGGCGTTTACATATGTGTTACATCATTTACAAATTTTTTTTTTTTTTATTTTCTCATGGCGTTTTTCTCATTTTTTAAAAAATTGCCCAAATAATGTTACAAACCTGTAAAAAAATTAAAAATAACTTTTTTTTTTGCATTTTTTTTCATAGTTCTCTTAACTAAAGGGAGTTTTCAAAATATCCATCCCAAAATGTCAAAGCAGGATGGGTCATAACGGGTAACTAATTGGTATGGATTGACCCGAAACACATATTCTCAATTTTTAAATATTTATTAATGATTACATGTCAAATAATTAGTAAGCCTGGTAAAATGGATGTATCGTGCCGGGTAATGGGCCATAATGAGCTCGAGTTAGGATGGTTGCTAGTCAGAATAAGTTTAATTTTAAGCAAATTATTTGTTTCACCGATATGATCCTAGAGGTAAAACATTGTCTGAATCTGTCCATTTATAACCAAACGGCTGAAATTAACATCTTTTAACATCCATTTCTGAAAAAAACCATAAAGTTTTAAAGATATGAAGTTCAGTCAAATACTCAAATGACTCAAATGTGATCACAGAACATGTTTTATAGAAGAGAGAAAGAAAGAATCATTACTGCCATTGCAAGCCCAACAGGGACCGATACGAATAGAACACCGAGAAAAGACGATAAGCAAGCAACGAAGTCGAGCTTGTCAACTTTCCAAAGGCTAAGCGCGCTTTGATAATCGATTAGCCCGATCACAGCAGTAACAATGATTGCAGCCAATATTAGATCCGGTGTGTACTTAAAAAGTGGCATCAAGAACAAAAGTGTCACGACAACCGTTAATGCCATTACTATGTTCGACATTGCTGTCTGTCCACCTGCATTTTCGTTCACCGCTGATCGGGAAAATGATCCTGCAAAATACAGAGAGAATTTTTTTTTTCTTGTTATTTTCATGTTTTTTAGTGTTTGGAGTGTATTTTCGCGATTTTGAAAGTGATTTGTGGAAAACAGTAGTGTTAGAAGTCGAACCGGTGGTGACATAACAAGATGAGCAAGAACCCGCGATGTTCATAAGCCCGATCGCTATCATTTCTTTGTTTCCGTCTACTTGGTAGTTCTTCAAGGCTGCAAATGTTCTTCCAACCGCAATTCCTTCCTACAGTTAGCCACACAAGTATGATTGATTGATTGACGCATATATCTAAATGTATTGTACATTTCAAAATGGTTGGTGATTTATATAAAAACATGTTCATAAGCTCGAGTTTTGGACACAAAGCTTGAGCTCGAGCTTAGACAAGCTCAGTTTGGGCTCGTTTACATCTCTACTAATATACAGTCTAATGTTGTCCCATTAAGTAATTTATCAAGAAAACGTACCGTGAGTGATAATAATCCGGTAACGATACCGGTTTTGACAGCAACCGCGAGAAATTCTTCATGGAAATAGAGCATGTTTGATGATGGTGGATTCAAACCCTTGTCCAATTGACCAATCTGTAAAGGAAATTAAATTATAGGGGCCATGGGGTTATTATGTAAACTACAGGTACTAAATTAGTAATTTGAAAGAATACTTCTTACAGTTGCTATATTAGGTAAATTTGATTCAAAAAGTGCAACCAAAGATGTTGACACAATAACTGATGCTAATGGAGCTGCTGCTGATACCCAAAAAAGTTTTGGTTTTCGCATGCCCTACACAATCATTTGTAACTGTTAGTTAAATTTCCCAATAACGTATTTGGTTTGATAATGTTACACCGTTAGTAATAAAGGGTCTACTTGTCATTTGACGTAGTTGAGGGGTTTAATTGTAAATGTGTCAATAGGTTGTTAGCGATCGTTAATATGTTGTAAGGTTGTTAATAACAGTTGGAAGTAACGTGATAAGCATCTTAGTCGTGAATAATCCTCTCTTTCTCTTTTAGATTCTATTGTTTAATTTTAAGACGTATCAGATAAAGACTATGCTTAATTACTTGTTATTAACCACCATAAGAACGTTGGCGGTTGACATCACAAATTATATCAATTTTTGGGTATTTTAATACTGAAAAAATAGATATGTGAGATTTGTTTGTGTGTATTCATGACTATAGAGGTAAAATTTGGAAATAATGTGTAAATTTACATAAAAAAATGAACATAATAGTGTTGGTGGTCTTTGTCACCTATAAAAACTACCTCTCAGCTTTTGAAAACTTTCAAAACTTACCTTTAACTTTGGTAAATGTCATTTTGACCCCTTTGAATTTTTAATGTTTGGAGGTTATATAATCTTATTTTTTACTCAAAACTTTCGAGCGTTAATTAAAAGAATAATCATGGTTACATAGACTAATGATAACGTGAATTATATAACTGAACTGACAAAAGAACATTGGTATTGCTATATAACTTTTCTTATGTATATTTCGATCTATATAACTAAGTCAACGTAACTTCATATATTTATTTAAGAATTTAAACATGTTAATATCACTTATGCAAAGTGTGTAAAAAGGCCTTAAACAAACCACATTACGGGATCTCGCTTTTGACTTTTCACAAACTTTTTTCTATTAATTTTTTTCTTTTATTTTTATGCCGCAACGTATGAGGTATAATATTGTTTTTCTATCTACATTTGAATATCCATAATTGATTCGTCATGACTTCATATGTTTCTTTTAATCATTACGATGCACTCATAAATTTGATTTTCAACTCATATAGAGAAAATTGTTTTCATATGAAAACATGCAACATTTATAAAAGCAAAATTTATTTAGCTGTGAAAATGCAACAATTATAACTCAGATAGATGTACTAACAATTTGTCTGGTTGTCAGTAAGCAAGCCAAAAAGCTAAACCCCATCACAATAGTATGCCAAGACCACTGCATAAACATACAGAAATTAGACCTTAAAACTCCATTTTCATAAGAGAATGTATCCGAGCCTTGATATACTAATATAATCTTGTGTGTGTATAGATCCCATTTGTGACTCGCGCATATAATATATATGGAAAAAAGATCAAATAAGAAGAGATTATTGACTAAGAAGAGTAAGAACCAATACAAGTTTTACATTTGGCAATGCCCAAGAAGGGATTTTTGTACTAGATTCTTTTTTGTTCTGTATTTTTTTGTACTATATTTTTTTGTACAGTATTTTTGTTTTTTTGTACTGTATTTTTGTTTTTTGTACTATATTTTTATTTTTTTGTACTGGATTTTTGATTTTTTTTGTACTGGATTTTTGATTTTTTGCACTGGATTTTTAATTTTTTGTACAGGATATTAATTTTTTTTGTACTGAATTTTGTCTTTCGTACCGGATTTTTGTTTTTATATTATTAGCATGCCACATGTTAAATTCCTATTGCTTCTTACTCTTCTTAGGCAAAAATCTTTTCTCACTGGATCCAACCCCAATATATATGTGTCAGTCCTCAAGGGACAAAAATAAAATTACACTAATTTTAATGTTTTTTACTTAATTTTTGTGAAAACAATGTTAAAAACGTATGAGGTTGTCAATTACCCTCCTCATATCTATCTTAGCTTTGCTAATTGTAGGATATGCTAAGTTCGATAATGATGAAATTTTGTATATATATGAGATTAAAAATCAAATAGAAGTGATATTCATGTATAAAAGTTATAAATCAGAGTTACAAACTTAATATATCGTACTTCGGTATGGTTACTTTCATATGTATCGTGAAAACTACAATAATATCATATTTAACCAATCAAAATATTAACATTTTCAGAACACTTTTTTAACAACAGTTTTTGACACCAATCATATTTGATGAAACTCGAACCCTTGTTCTTAAGAAGATAAACACTTTAACTCTAATAGATTTAGCACTTGAACACAACCCCCATCCGTTGTGTAAATATTAGACCGTTGGACCCTTAACTCCAATCGAACCCTTGATCCTCCGTTGGACCGACTCCAAACCCGTTTATTGTAAATATTAGAAAAATAATTACTAGATTTTTTTTTGAACGGCGAAGGTCTCAATCATGTGAACCCACTGTTTCCAGGCTATGTCACCAAGGTCTATTTACCTGGACCTCCCATGAGCCACCACAACAACCACAGGAGGAAACCCCACTGAGAAAACCCCCGACCCCCCGACCCCATTTTCGCAATGCCTCTTTGGTTAAATAATTACTGGATAGTAATCAAATTTCATAACCGTTTCTTTTAATTCACTTTTTAAAGTTCAAAAGAAAAAAAAATAAAAATAAAAAAAATAAACAGTTTCACTTTGTTACCATTTGTTTTTTTTTTTTCCTTTTTCACCAGAAAATAACAATTTGTTTTTTAGTTACCTCGTCTCTTTGGTCTACAACAGACTTTAAAACAGGGATTATTTGCATTTTGCTAGTGAAATTGACGATTCCAAGTAGCCCTTTTAGTTGTTGCAACGAGACGATGACTGCTGCCCCGGCCATGAAACCGACAAGTGTCGCTTTTGACAAGAAATCGATTAGGAAACCTAATCTGCAGATCATCACAACTGGTTTAAATCTAAGCACATAGATGCCCAATGTTGTTAAAACCAAACACCAACGGTTGGTCAAACCGGTTGAGTCTCTTAACTGTATCCATTTGATTATTTGAATAAATGTGTTATGGTGGCCGGTTGAGCCGGAAAACCAAATTGGTGGTTGAAAAGGAGCATTTATGTTTTAGCATTCCAAATATTAGATTTATATACCATTTGTTTCATATTTTGTATTTAGTTAAAATTAAAAATTTACATTGGAAAAATATTTTATTAATTGTTCTAAACTAACCACATTCATCGTCAGGGTCGAACCGATTTTTAAAAACCTTAGGCGAAAACTCAAATGAATAGGCATATATTGTCATAAAGATAGAAAGGATACGAGTGGAAACAAAACAAAAATGGTACCTGAGAAATCCAAGAGAAGCCTGAAAAAGACCGGCAAAGAAAGTAGCGGTGAAAGCCAACCTAAGGTACAAAACTGGATGCAAGGTGTAAGAAACGGCATCGTTTAGCATTGTTCCCATCACCAACGAGGTTATAGAAACCGGACCCACTGCTAGATGTTTAGAGCTTCCTAATACAGCGTATATCAATGGTGGCACAAAGCTTGAGTCTGAAATTAATTTCATATTTTAATGCATATATGGGAATAAACCTAAAAACAAAATCTAGAGCGAATTTTAAAACAATTAATGATATATAAAAAACATCAATTTGGTTTAAGTCAAAATGTGTTGTAACTAAACAAATAGTCTATTTGGATAATTTTTTAAAATATAGAGCTAGAGTTTTAAAAATGAGTCAAGAACATGAGTTTTAGACATGGAATGAGCTCGGGTTTATTTAACTAAACAAATCGAGTTTGAGATCATATGAGTGACATCACATATTTATACCCATTAGCCATTGCGAGTGACTAAAATCTAGAGGTGAAGATGGCTCGGTTCAATTACAAGCTAAAATTAATCATGCAAGCGATGTTTTGGATTATATGTTTTGATAATTAATTAGTTCAAATCAAGTTATACAGGTATTATAATTTTTGAGTCAGGGGTCTCAACGAAAGCCGTCTCTCAATTTCTACAGGAAAGATTTAAGGTTGTCTACACTTTACCCTTCTCAGACCCTCCCTTAGCTTCGCTAATGATGATACAAAGTATGATGATAATGATGATGGTGATAATTAGTTCGAGTTATAAACAATATAATAATTTTGGTTATTGAAACATATGGTTATTTTAATTCGGGATATTCTCTCTAGATTTTTTTGAACGTCTAATTCGGAACACTAACGGATTATTGTAATATCATTGTGCTACTAGCGGTTCCACATAATCATATTCACCAGCAAGTCACCAGTTTAGGTGGAAATTCAATACTTCGATTAAACCCCTTGTAAAATTCGAACATAGGACCTTATGATTCATAAACATTATCTCATCACTAAGATTCCGTATACAACAAAATTTCAATGGTAAATCCACTTACATGTTGAGTTTAAATAAAATATTAAAATTAATTTTTATTTCTAAACAAAAATAAAATACAATAATATATTATTTATCAGAAATTATAAGATAATTTTTTTTGTAAAAAACATTAAATATATCTAGGTTGGCCTAAATGTTTTTTTAAAAAAATCACTAGCTTCATACCATAAAGGAAAAAAAGTTGTCGTATTCTAAAAAAAACATATATATATTTATGTTGGTACATATTTCACCATCAACATATTGTATCGTTTGTAAAATTGGTAATAGGACATACACGTTATCCTCACTAACTTATTTTTATATTTTTTTTTATTAAAAAAAATATTTTATTGATACATTGATGTGAATGATAGGTGGTTTTTAAGCCCTTTTTTTTAATTTCTGGACCATAGTGTTGGTACATGAATTTTAACCGTAACAAATCATAAAGGTCGGCTATCAAATGAAACCATAACACATCATCCGGTTGGTGTTTCCGTTCCGTTTGTTATTCGGTTTATTCGCCAGTCAAAAAAAAAAAGGTTCGGTTATTTATATTATGGTTGGTTATTCGGTTTATTCCGACACCTCATCCTTAGCACCGACCCTTTAAAAAAAACTTAAACTTACAGAGGCCAATCACAGGAGGCAGATTTGCAAGTTTTGCATAACTTATTCCCTGCAATCGAAATGCAAATCAGAAAATTATGATGATGATGATGATGATGATGATGTATGCATGTATCATGTACCTGAGGTATAGCAAGACTGGCAATGGTCAAACCCGAAACGACGTCGGATCGAAGGAGGCCAAAGTTGTAACTAGGTGCCCACTGGAAAACGGGGAAGACGAAGTGAAGAGCAAACATAATTTTATTAACACGCGTCTGGTTTTTGAATCTGTGAAGAGGGTCGTCGGGGAAGAAAATCTCCGACAGTTTTCGCCGGAGTTTCTGAAAAGTAGTTTTCTCCGGCGGTAGACAGACATCGTGTAATTCCGTTGGCGTCATTGTTTCCGGCGAAACTGATATAGAAACTGTGGTGGTTTCTGGCTGATAATGAGCCGACCCGGATTCGTAGGATATATTATTTGTATTCGAACCCATTTTTTGATAGTCGAACCGTTCAGGAGGACTCCGGATTCTAATGACATACGGGTTTAAATAGGGTTAAAACATAAATGGTAGGAATGGAAATTGACTTAAAAACAAAGGGGCAATATAGGGATTTGATCTGCATAATAATTTTTTAAATTATCGTTTGATTTTAGTGTTTTAATTATTTTAATTCAAAATACAATATTCTATCAATAGTTTAAACAACTAACGGTTTTAGCCACTGAACCTAATAACGGTTTTGGCCTACAAACCTAATTATGGTTGTAGGCTAAAACCGTTAATTGTTTAAACTACAGGGGCTAAACTGTTAGTTGTTTAAATCATAAGGGTTGTATTGATAAAAGATTCTATTTTAGGTTGAAATAGTTAAAACTCTTAAACCACGACATAACCAATATATTATCATGTTAAAGGTTACCTGTAACCATCACATCCTCTTCATTTCACATATGTGTCGTGTGTCATAAACACATGTGTAACCATGACTCCTCTTCACATACACATGTGTAGCTACAACCCTTCCTCATTTTTCCTTTATCCTCCTCTCCCGGTCGTGACCGAGCTCACGCTTGCGTTGTCACGCCGGCATCACGTCACATGTGCAATTGTCGAAGTGTCACGTCACACTGGTGTTCACGTCTCACTACACAACATAGTTGTATCAACATATGTGTTATGAGGAGAGATCATTCGGTAGATATATTTATAAAATATTGAGAATTACTATACAAAATTATATTTTGTTTTAGTTGTAACACATAAAACATATATTTAACCATTTCTCTCTCTCTCTCTCTCATAAAAGCACATTATACTTGTCAAACAATACGTACTCATGTAGTCATGTATCATATATTTCTTTACTTATAACTGTTTTTTATAAAACATACAGTTATTGAACTAATACAATTAGAACTAAAAGAAGATCATTTTATCACATTGTCATTTTGTCGCATAATACAATTAGAACTAAAAAAGGTCATTTTATAAATACCATAATAATATTCAAACTACAATTATAAATTTTGCGTTATACATACTCAAGTTAATAGTTTATATAAGTTGTTTTATATTAAATAAAATAATAAACTTCGTTTAAATAACATAAACCATTAGGTTAGTTTCCATTTTTACCATTCCGGCCTCATGACGTTGTCTAACCCTACGTATTATAGTTGTAAATAATTTTGTTATACAGACGGATGTTCTCCTCATTGACGGAGCTTGAAAAAAAAGCTCGGAGGGGGCCGAAGGATTTTTAGGAAGAAAATGAAGGGCCCGAAGGATTTTTAGAAAGAAAACAGAGGAGGCCGAAGGATTTTTAGGAAGGAAACGAGAGGAACCGATGGATTTTTCGACGAAATACAACTAAATCGACCATTCTGACCGGAAAAACAGGGGGCCCCTCAATAAGAATCGTCCTTGGTTATCGTCGTTATCATTATAATTAATATTACTAATTTTTTTAAAAAAACACCATTATACTCCTAAAGTACTCCCTAATATTCCTTCATTGATTGGAATTAAACACAATACCTCTATTTAAGAGGCAATATCTCTACCAAGTGGGCTAATTCCATGGCAATGTCAAAGACATTACAGCTCAGTGGCATCTTGGTGGTGAGATAAGGTTCAAAAACCATAAGGTCCTGGGTTCGAATCTCACAAGAATGTTTTTTTTTTTTTTTTAAGTATTGAATTTTCTCTTAAACTGGTGACTTGATGATGGATTTAATCGGATGGTTACACGGGTGAGATGATGACTAATATTATTATTTATGTTATGCTGCTTAATGTTTGTGTGTAGAGATATATCAATTTGTTTGTCTCCTTTCTTATTAATTTTTATGTTAAATAAATAGGTTTGCATATAGATACATCGATTAAAAAAAAACTTTAATGGCATTGTTGCAAATCCATTACTTTGGATTCTAAATTCGTCCAAATTGAGTAGTGTCATCATCCTCGATTTAAATTTTGACTCGTTCGATAAGTTTCGCCAAGGAATTCTGCATTCCAATATTCCCTTTAATTTCTTTTCCATTAGCCAAAAACAAAAGTATAATAATCTGGTCGTTAGGATGATTAGAATAAATAAAAACAAAAAAAAACAAAACAAAACATATCGTTAGACTTTATAGATTTAATATTATAAATAAACAAAAATAATATGAGATATGTATCACTGAAATTGTAAATGTCTATTCTTATAATAATTTTTCCGTCTATCTTCAACTAAATCTATCTAGCTACTATTATATATTTTTTTTTATAAAATACTGACTGTATAAAAATTAACAATGTTAAAATATATATGAACACATTACCGGACGTTCACGAAAACAAAACAACGAGCACGACATCTGTTGATGTTCGTTTGTCTTACTAAACGACGAGATTTCTTGTTTATGTTTGTCCATCTATTAAATGAACGAATATAAACAAACTTCCCATCAAACGGTTAGTTAAACGTTTGGTTAATTTCTATCAAGGGTTGGCAAAACGGGTTAAACATGACCCGTTAAGGCATGAAACACAAAATGAGTAGACACGGGTACAACATGAAAAATTATCGTGTATGTTTTTCTAAACACAAACACAACTCGTTTAAAAATGTAAACACAAAATGGCTCATTAAGAAACCCTTAAAATTTAACATTATAAATGACTAATAAAAAGAACTATGGAAAGCTGATAAAGCAGCCTGTTAAGAAACTAGGTTAAAGAATTAGAAATTTAAAAGGTAATTAGTTAACCACCTATTTTAATATATATTTATTTAAAATTTTATATATATTATTATAAACAGGTCTTAACATACCTAAACAAATCTTAACGAGTGTTAACGAGTTTTTGCCTGTTTAGACACGAAAATAAACATGTATTAATGTGTCGAACTGTTTTAGACACAAAACATGTTAAAGTCGTGTCGTTTTAATGTGTTCGTGTTTGAAATTGTCAGCCTTATTTATAATCATACGTATAATACACTGGATAATTACTTAGTATGCGTGTACAAAATTGCAAATACATATTGCTATTAAAAACATAAGTGAGTTAGGCTACTCCTCTCGTCATTTACGACTTTGTAATAACTATTTTTATTTTTTCGTGAATTTTTATTTGTTTTTTTTTTTCAAAATAAGCCTCAGACTTCATCAATTATATAAAAGAGAGAGGTGATATTTTATGAATGCAACTTATCTGTGTTATTAAATTGAAATTCTACTATGTGTTTGATCTCTTTGTTTTTTTGATAGTTGATATGCATTGTATCCGGTTCTTGTAGTTTAGTCAAATCCATTGCAGCGCATAAATGGCTTTTGGCAATTGGCATCCCCAATGTGCCAATCAAACGTGTGCAAAAGTAATCCAAAAACATTATTACAAAAGTATTACAAGTAGAATAAATTGTCTTTGAAGGTCTACATATACTATTGTGAGATTGAATCTTGAAACAAAGAGACGTCTCTGTTTACGTTAGTGTATCGTTTCTTGAAGTTAGAGAAAATTACACTTTTATCTTTACGTTTTAAAGTATAAGGTGTCATTTAACTTTAACAATTATAAAAATAATGCATGACCTTTTGCATTTATAATGATCATTTTCACTAGTGATTAAATAGGTATTATTGTCAATGTAGGACTAGCTCACTTGGTAGAGGCATTGCCTCTTAGGAAGTAGGTCTTGGGTTCAAATCCAAACAAGGTGTATTTGGGTGTAATTTAGGAGTAGGACTATTGCTGTTCAAAAAAAATTAAATAGGTATTAAATGACTAATTTCCACTTTATCCAAAATAAAAGAAAAATATTATAAAAGACTTATGTTTCCATCAATTACGAAATATTCCTTATTAACCCTCCCTCTCTTTCGATAATCTTCACTAGTGGTGAGCATAATGTAACCATAACCGAAAAATAACCAATAACCACCCCAAACCATAACCGATTTTAACCGGTGGTTATGGTTAAGCGAAGCCATTAACCGAACCATTCGGTTATGATTATGGTTAAGACAAGTCATTAACCGGCTTTAACTGAACCGAACCGAACCGAATATTGTATGTTGGTTTTTTTAATATTTATATGTTTGTGCATTTTTTAAGATGTTATGGTGCAAGTCAAGTACATAAGGTAAATCATAACTTTTTTACTTTATGAAAATATTATGTATCATATATGAGACTAAATATATTAGAAAACTAATTAGAGCTCACATTGTTTTACTTTTTGTTCACACATTCTCAATCAATACAAAATTTACAAGCTTCACTTAGATTTTCATCATTAATATATATATATATATATATATAATCCACAAGCATATTTACAAGTTTTTCTTAGTTTTCTACAATTTTATTATTAACCGAATTTAACCGAAACCGAACAGTAACCGGTGGTTAACCGATCAATTGGTTATGTATATGGTTAAGGAACTAGCGGTTTTGGTTATGGAAACGACCATAACCGCATCGAACCGAACCATGGACACCCCTAATCTTCACCGTCATTGCCGCCGCCACCTCGCTGTCACACAATGTGTGGTTTAACGATAAGAACAATTGATTTATTTAGTTTTTTTTTTTAGAAACCTAAAGAAAATTTTTACGTTCTTATCATGTTTGCATTGCTATATTAGAATTATTATACCTAGTTACACGGATCTAAATACAAACAAATTCATCATTTATGAGAGGATTGAATCCAAATTGAGCCATTGAGTAGCATAATTATCGATATTAAAAAAAGAATCCAAAATATAAGCAACTAGGGCCAAGAGTAAGTCCCACAACGTTTATCGATTTTGGCCTGCATCGCTGCTCTCTATATCTGTTGGAATGATGATGATGATGATGATGATGATGAATGGCTCCTGAGGAGTATAACAAAAAAACAAAACACGAATTTTGTACCGGATTAATTGAAAGTCAGGGCTAACACTTTCAAATCAAACAAGTTTTGGCCTACCCACATATTTGATTGGATAAAATTTAATTCAAAAACCAAGAAAAAGCATGATTCGCAATAGATTTCGAATGAACGAGTAACCTAACCGAATTCCAAGGAAACGAATATACAAAACAGAATAAAATTCGTACAATAATCAATTTTTTATTAATTTTTCAATATAACAACTTACGCTAGAAAAATTTTCTATTGAGGAGATACGTTAAATTCAGTAAATATTATTTCCTATTATTATTTGAATTATATTTTTTATGTAGAGATCGTGTTATTAATATCTACCTTGTATATCTCCTGCATTTACAAACCCGCTATTGTATATATCTGTGTATCAATGGAAAATGAATAATGAGGAATTCAAAATAAATCACGACTCTCAATATGGTATCACAGAGCCAAAAATACTCTCACGTGTTTTGATCCATCTTTCATTCCCACCATCTTCTATTATTGCTTACATCCATGGCTGTTGGCGACAAAGCATCTCCTCCTCAGCCTACTGTCATTCAACTTACAGTCACCACTCACTTCCCAATCAAACTCCTCTCCACGAATTTTCTTGTTTAGAGAAAACAAATACTCTCCACCCTAATTGGTCTTGCTCTGGACCATCATATCACTGGTTCGCGCAAACCACCGGTCGAATTGCTTGCTAGAGATCGCATGAACCAGAACCCAGAACACACCCACTGGTTTCCACAGGATTAAATCCTCATCAGTGCTCTTCTCGGAAGTTTTTCTGAAACCATTCAACCCATCGTATCATCCTCTGACACCACCAAACAAGCCTGAGACAGCCTCAATGCAAGCTATGCAAGTTCGTCTCGGTCTCACAGCATCTCACTCAAATCTCAGCTCGCTAAAAATCCGAAGGGATCTCGATCGGTCACCGAGTTTCTACACGACATGAAGAACATAGCTGACGAGTTAGTCATTGCTAACAATCCGGTTGCTGATGATGATTTAGTTGTTCATGTCCTTGGGCAATTAGGTGAAGAGTACAATTCCATTGTTGTTGCTTTAAATGTACGAGAAACCCCTATCTCTTTTCCCGAACTTTTTGACAAACTGGTTGATTTTGAACGTGAATTTTATGCTACTAACTCAACTCTTGTGATGGCCACTGTGAACTACACATATCGAAAACAATCTCGGCAATCAAACCGGCCATCTCAAGACAACAGGAACACCTTGAATGCATCATCTTCCTACAATCGGAATTCTCATGCATCATGGACACCAACATCTTCAAACTATCATAAGGCTTCCAAGAAATCAATTTTTTGTCAGTTTTGTAGCGTACCCTGTGTCACACCCCGAGCCGGTGGGGTAGGATCGGGTTTCCCCGTCGGGCGTAAGGTTCCCGGGGCGCGATATCGTGAGTGATAATCGAAATGATCAGATTGTTTACATTGCACATAATATATATAAATAAGAAACTTGCTAAGCAAAATAGAATTACAAGGTTAAATTACATCAGATAAGTTTATAATTTAACAATGTAAATCTACAATCACATCATAAGTCTTCAATCTTGTGTGTGCACAAGATATACAAAATAACTTGGTATGATGTCCAAGAGTATGCAGTCCAAAAAGCTAGGTCCTCTATCTGTAACCTAGTCCAAAAGAAATAACTCTTCAGTTGACATGTTCGTCACCTGAGAAGTCATGCAAAAAGATCAAGTCAACACATGGTTGGTGAGTTCATGTAGTTTAGTATTTGAAAATGATTTGAAAATGATTTGATAATGATTTGAAAATGATTTGATAATGATTTGAAAATCCCTTTCGGTAAAGACCCTAACCTCATTAACTTCAATGTAATATCCATATCGGTATGCTTATATATAGGGCATACCCCTGAGTCGAGCCTACAAGCCCGCCCAGACGCCATCCCACCACATACTAATACGCATATAACACTGTTGTTAATGATAATTAAGCATTTTTACCCTACACACCTCTGATTTAGATTTTGTTTTCCCAAAACTTGATTTACCTTTGATTCTCTTGAGTTCATCATAGCTATATGATTTCCCAAAAGTCAGTAATAGAAATAAATGTTAAATATTTAATTAAATAAATAAAACATTTAATTACAACTAAGACATGATGATTGGGCCTTATTTGACTCAGTCAATTAGACTTAGTTGTTGGTGGTTGTCCAAGTTGTAACCTCTCACACGTGACCCATGTCAGGCATAACTCACAAGGAGTACACCTGAACTGAGCGGGATTTTAATGTTTTGCCTGTTACAACCTGACCCAATGGTCTTCTGCATCTGAGTGGGACTTTAAGGATATCCTTTGGTTCTTGATCGTCCTTGATTCTCTTGATTTGACTTTGATATTGATTTCATTTGATCGTTCATGTTATTGCCCGTATAGCCTGACTACAAGAGTCTTCTATACCTGAAAGGGACTTTATATGTGTATTACACGTGGTCTTGATTCCCTATACAAATGACATCCACCTTAACTTGAATATTAATGATTTCATTAGATCATAATGATTTCATTATTATAATGATTCACACACATTTATGATTTCTGATTCCTTGAGTCTCTTGATCTTGATCTTTTGAATTCCCATGATTTACAATGATACTTGATTTATGATTATGATTCTTGGTTCTCAGATCACACACTGAGTTAAGTTTCTTAGAATATGATCTTTAAGTTCTTTGATTTCACTTTGCATTTAGGTTCTTGAATTTAAGTTTGATGGACTAAGGGTTTGATTAGAGTTTAGAATTAAAGTATTACTCATAAGAGTAATTTAATTAACTTGATAATTTGATCTGTTTAATAATTTCCTAGACAGGAGTCTAGGAGTATCAACAAACATATATATGTAAACATATAATAAATAAAAGCATTTAAATAAACAGTTTAAATAAAACAGTTTACGCATGCTTCTCAGCCCCGTGTTTTAAAACAAAATGTTAGAAAAGGGGCAATGAACTCACCTGTGTTGCTCTTAAATGAATTACCACAAAAGATATGCGCGCTCTTTGATTGTTGCCTAGGTATCTTCAGTCCCTGAGTTGTTTTAAAAGAATTCGAATACGATAAGTACATACGGTAGTTGTCGTAACTAGGGTTTGGTCTCGGTGTGCAACTAAGTGTCCTAGGTTTCTAATGTGTTTCTATGACTTTATCTAACTTAGTCTAACTTATTACCCGTAATAGACCCATGTCCCCATATTATTAACTACTAAACCCTAGATGATTAGGGTTTATTTTAATTATATCACAAGTCCTTATTCAACACGTTTTTAAGATAATTTATTTTAAGTTAAACTTTTATTTATAAATCATTTAATTATTTTAATAAGATTTATAGTTTAATTTCTTTTATGAAAACATAATTAATTTTAAGAGAAAAGTGTAATTAAAACATTTAATTAAGAGAATTATACTTCACATGATGAGCTTGTGTTAATCCAAATTGATTCACCTTGGGCCCATTAACTATCTTTCGATTTCGAAATGATTATTTGATCAACGTCTTTGAATGATTTGTCCTAGGTGATTTCATGATTTCATGAAAATCCTTGTTATAGAAACCCTAACTTATAATTTTGTTAACCCATCCCTATGGCTTAAGTTCATTCCACTTGTAATGATCCCCCACATTAACGTATAGTTGCCTTAATTATTTATATCATAGAGAATTCATGTTACTCTTGCTCTTGATAACTCCATGTTGAATTTAAGTTCCATCCAAATTTGGGTTGCATGGATCGAACCCTAATATAGTCCTCATGCACACACACAAGGAGAATAGTTTCTCATGCATGCAACATACACACACACCATGCGTGTACCCAAGTATCCTAATCCCATGCATGCTAAGGCAGCCCAATCAGTTCAATCGATCAAATGGGTCAATTAACTGGCCGAATAGAGGTTGGGCTGAAGCAAGCCAGCCACTCAGCCGAATGAGAGGTGACTGCCGAATAGGGTGAGGGTTATGCCGATCGAATGTACTTGGCCCGAATGACTTTGGCCGAATGTGGCTGGAACTAAGGCTGACAGAATGAAGAAGCCGGTCGAATGGGGAAGGTGCCGCCCGAATGGGCTTAGCCGAAAGAGCTATGGGCGAAAGGAACATGACCGAAAGGCACCTGGTTCGGGCGAATGGGTCTAGCCGACTGACCCAGTTATTCGCCGGTCAGTTGATGGTCATTCGGTCGAATAGAGGAAACATGGCCATTCGGCCTTCTGGATGAACACCATTCGGCCCTTGCAGCCTTGTGGCTGCAACCACCCCCACTTCACGATTTGGTTACCTGCCATGGTAACCAACTTGTTTCCACTTCGTTCTAGGGTGTGTGTGAAGGGTTCCCTAAGGTTAGGAGAGTGTTTAGCCGGTTCTAAGCAAGGTTCGAGATTAGGGTTTTCAAACCCTCAAAACCGAGTAAAAACATGGATTTTACCTCGAATCTGATGGATCTAAGATCTGATCGGTTGTACTTCTATGATCTACAAGTTGTGGTGGTGATTTTGACACCAAGAACACATGATTTCATCAAGAAATGAGGAAGAAATCTTAGAGAGAGTGTGGGAATTTCTAGAGAGAGAAAGTTCCGGGTTTTTGAGTTTAGAGAGAGAAAGTGGAGAGGGTGAATGAGGAAGAAGACTCATTCCGGGTATTTATACCCCGGGTGAGTTCGGGTTCGTTTTCGTTGTTCGGTTCGCGTAACAGTGTCGGTTTCGTTTCGTTTTTGTCATAACAAAACGTTACGGTTTTAAAATAGAAATTATAAAATTATTTTAGGTGGTTATTCCTAGTAAATTAACTAAATATCTTATTTATTTTTAAGTTTTCAAAATTATTTAATTTACTGTTTAAAATCGAATCGTACGGTCGTCGCGCGTATTCGTTCGAATCGTCACCCGTACGAACACGGCGATAACTATACTTTTCAATATTGTTTTCTAATTATTGGACATCATTCAGAACGTTAAACTTTCAGAGTTATTCGTACAGATCGTCACCTATACGAACAATCTGTCGGTTTAGCATTCACGTAACGACATTCATGTTGTTTTGTTCAGTAAAGCCTCACATACGTTTATACATAATAAAATCCTAACAAATAATCATGTGATGGTTCTGTATTGCCAGATAATTATCTGACTGATGAACCATGATTCTGAGTTTCGTTTCTGAATTAAATCTGAACTGTGATTTGATAGCATGAAATGAAAATGATATACAATTGATAACTGAAATATGTACCTGATTGACTGTTCATGTACTGTAGGGATCACTGTTCCGGTGACGTTTCCGGCACTGATGTTACAGTCTCCCCTTGTTAGAGAAATTTCGTCCCGAAATTTAAAAATAGTTATCGGGTACGGCTTTCTCTGTAAACAATTGGAGATACTTAAACTTCACATGATCTTCGCGTTCCTAAGTAAACTCAGGTCCGCGCCTTGAATTCCAACGAACCTTTACAATCAGAATACGGCTTCGCCTCAGTTTCTTGACTTTGTGATCCATAATCTCTAAAGGTTCTTCGATGAAGTGTAACTGATCGTCAACTTGAATTTCTTCGATTGGGATGACGAATGATTCGTCAGCAAGGCATTTCTTTAAGTTAGAGACGTGAAACACGTCATGCACATCACTGAGCTCATCTGGTAATCTCAGTCTATACGCTACAGGACCAATACGTTCAATAATTTCAAACGATCCTACGTATCGTGGTGCTAACTTGCCTTTCTTTCCCAAAACGTACTACACCTTTCCATGGGGAAACCTCCGATGCTACTGTGGTAACTGTTGTTGTAGGAGAATTAAATCAGTGGCAAATGAGAATCCCAATTCCCATCGAAATTTAACACATAGATTCCTAACATGTCCACCAGGTCTGAATTGTACGTTCGCTTTGACCGTCCGTTTGTGGATGGTAAGCTGTACTCATATTTAACTATGTCCTTAGAGATTTCTGTAACAATTGTCAAAACCTTAATGTACAACTGCTATCTCTGTCAGGGATAATAGACAATGGTACTCCGTGGTGTACCGCTATCTCATTGATGTACAATCTCGCCGATTTATCCATCGTAAGAGTCTCACACATCGACAAGAAATGATAGATTTTTGTCAATTGATCATTGATAACTCATATGGTATCATGACCACTGGAAGTGCGGGGTAGCTTGGTAATGAAGTCCATACCTGTTGTTCTCACTTCCAGAGCGGAATTTCAGGCTGTTCCAGTAACTCTGACGGTTTCCGGTGTTCCGCCTTTCCCTTGCACACGTAAGACATCGACCGACGTACTCGGCTATGTCTTTCTCCATTCACGGCCACCAAATAAGGTCTCTGTAGACCTCTTTATATTTTATCAGCGCCTGAATGTACTGATTATCTGGTTCGTGTGCTTTCTCACCAATAAGTCTTCTTGATTTATCTACCGCCGGAATCCACCCACTATTTTGGTAGTAGGTATTTTATCCGGTTTATCTTAAACTGTTACTCTGTTCTACCATCTGACACACTCCTTAAAGCTTTCATAGGTGACTCTGACGACTTTGAATCTTGGTCGTCTGATTAAGATCCTTAAGTCACATGGTGAATTCTTAGGTTATTTGATATAACCGTATACATACTTCACCATCTGTTTAATCTGTTCTCAACTTTGAAAGTGAACTTTTATATATCGGGGAGGTCTACCTAAGATATGGTAGTACTATGGGAATAAAGGTAATGATTTACCTTTTAAGTAATCCTATACTCATCAGTGAGGTGATGTATATCTAACTTGCTCCAACCCAAAATCATGTGACTTACGGAAACCCATTATAAATGTTGTTTCCAACTGTTACTTATTCTTATCCTTACTTCACAATTTAAGAATTTAACATAGAGTTGTTCTTCCTTTAACAGCTCTAGATTATCCCTGAGATGTTGTTCGCGTTCTGTCTTGTTGCTAAAATGAATCAGTATGCCATCCTTAGTGAAAATGACAATTTGATCCAGATACAATATGCACACTCGGTTCATGTAGTTCATGAAAACCACGGTGCATTCTTCTATCCGAATAGCATTACCATAACTTGGAATGCCCATCTTTTATTCGGAATATTTATCTTTGGTATATCTTCGCCTTGCATTCCTAACTGATTTCTCTTGGTCTACTTATCCTAATTTAGCTATGATTCTAGCACAGTTCTAAAAGACGTCCTTTCCTGATATCCTAAAACCGAGGTTCTCTAAATCAAATGATTTGAGTTCTATGGTTCTAGGTGAAGAAATAATAGTTTACATACTAGCTTTAGCATCTAACTATCTACTGCCTTCTAATGTTCTATTAGATAAGGTTATTTTCCTAACTATAGTAACTAGACTGTAATTAAGAATCACCCTATTTGGATTTATTTACTTAACGTTTATTTGACCTAAGGCTTCCTTAGGTTACTATTCTTATTATCTTATTTGCAACTAACTTCTTACAGTTTCCTTGAATTCATTGTTTCCAAAGTCACGACGGAGTATGCTTTTTAAAATTAGCACTCCAATAAGCAATTTAACATAACAGCATGAAATATGCATACCTGTGGGGTCATCGGACTCCGAATGTTCCCCAGGAGCTGGTAAAGCAAGTAGTTCCTCAGTGACTGCTGGGTCTGCGGAAGGTCTTCGCCTCGGGCAGTCCCTTTTGAAATGTCCAAGCATTCCACATGTGTAGCAGTTGTTATTAGGAGAGGAAGTAGAGGCGTTCACTTTTTGTTTCTGTTTCCTAGAGGAAATAAATCGGCACTGTTGGATCCAATGTTCGTATCTTCCACAATTTAGACAGTGTCGACAAGGTTTCTTCTCACCATGGTGAAAACCACATCTGGCACATTTAGGATATGCACCAACGTATTGACGGGGAGTAAAGGTCATTGGTGACCTACACTGCCGCATCCAGTGTCCCGTCTTTCCACAGCGCGTACATTGCACACATGCAATTTCAGCTCGATGATGGTAGTGACAAGCTGAACAGAGAGGGGTTTTTCCCTCATAATGAGCACTGACTCCTGTGGTTGGATCTGGTATAATTTGACTGATAGGTACAGCTTCAGTGTAGTCCACAGTTCTCTTTCGCCTTTTTGCCGAACGATGTTTAGGTTGTTTGCTGGTTTCTCCTTCTTCAGGTTCCTTCTTCTCTGCAGAAAGTAGTGGGAAGTTCCTAGCAAACTCCTCATTGTTCCTGATCTGGGTGATGATTCCTGGGAGAACCGCCACCAACTGTTCGGTGATCAGGGTTGCGAGCGCAACAGCTGCTGATTCCGTCTCTTGTGAAGGAAGAGGCGGTGATGGTTGTCTTCTTGGTGACATTCTAATCACAATCAATAGAATATTGGTTAGTGCAATGATCGAATGCAGAAGACACAATGCAAGTAAATTCCTAATTCCTATATTCTCTACATGCAGGGTCCCTAGGTTATAGTCTAGGCCAAACCGTTTAAATAAGTGACCTATATTTCTCTATAACCATGGCTCTGATACCAATCTGTCACACCCCGAGCCGGCGGGGTAGGATCGGGTTTCCCCGTCGGGCGGAAGATTCCCGGGGCGCGATATCGTGAGTGATAATCGAAATGATCAGATTGTTTACATTGCACATAATATATATAAATGAGAAACTTGCTAAGCAAAATAGATTTACAAGGTTAAATTACATCAGATAAGTTTATAATTTAACAATGTAAATCTACAATCACATCATAAGTCTTCAATCTTGTGTGTGCACAAGATATACAAAATAACTTGGTATGATGTCCAAGAGTATGCAGTCCAAAAAGCTAGGTCCTCTATCTGTAACCTAGTCCAAAAGAAATAACTCTTTAGTTGACATGTTCGTCACCTGAGAAGTCATGCAAAAAGATCAAGTCAACACATGGTTGGTGAGTTCATGTAGTTTAGTATTTGAAAATGATTTGAAAATGATTTGATAATGATTTGAAAATGATTTGATAATGATTTGAAAATGATTTGATAATGATTTGAAAATCCCTTTCGGTAAAGACCCTAACCTCATTAACTTCAATGTAATATCCATATCGGTATGCTTATATATAGGGCATACCCCTGAGTCGAGCCTACAAGCCCGCCCAGAGGCCATCCCACCACATACTAATACGCATATGACACTGTTGTTAATGATAATTAAGCATTTTTACCCTACACACCTCTGATTTAGATTTTGTTTTCCCAAAACTTGATTTACCTTTGATTCTCATGAGTTCATCATAGGTATATGATTTCCCAAAAGTCAGTAATAGAAATAAATGTTAAATATTTAATTAAATAAATAAAACATTTAATTACAACTAAGACATGATGATTGGGCCTTATTTGACTCAATCAATTAGACTTAGTTGTTGGTGGTTGTCCAAGTTGTAACCTCTCACACGTGACCCATGTCAGGCATAACTCACAAGGAGTACACCTGAACTGTCACACCCCCAAATTCCCACTCGTGGTGTATGTCCACGTGGATGTGACGTGTCCAGAATCACAGCTCAAGGTCATATAGAACAACTATATATGCGTTTACAAATCCATGTTTGACACATACACTTAATAAAATAGTTTGCAGCGGAATAATAGTTTCATATCATAGCAGCGGAAAATAATAAGTTTAATACAACATTGTCTTAACAACGAAAGTTAAATTGTTTTCGAAAACTAATCATAAACAGAAATGCATGAGGTTCCTAATGCTCGTTCCTTAGTGTGCGCATTCCTGTTATCCATAGCTTGCTAGTTACCTGAGAATACAAGTTTAAAAAGTGTCAACACAATGGTTGGTGAGTTCACAGGTTTTGATATACATATAGTAAGAAAGTGTGTCATGCTGTTTATCAAATGTTAGTACCGAGCCCTAGGCCCAAAGTGTCAGTGCGTCACTACCAAACTAGACTTGTTTGTCCTTGCCTCCGCTATGCCTCGTATGCATAGCAAGTTAGGTCAGAATTTGCACGGGTTATGACATCCAGTCAACATAGTGCCCCGTGGGGTTAGTCATTCCCTAATGGATCCATCCAAATCTACCACGTTGTTCGTACATTAACGGTAAGACTTTGTGAGGGCTTAATACGAGTTCAACACTTAATGTTTGTCCAATAAACCAGCATACACAAAATGTTTGTATAGTAATGAATGTTTGACTCGATGCAACTAGTATTCTCCCCCTATTTAAAAGCGTTTGAAAAAGAGTAAAGAGGGGCCGTAAACTCACCTTAGTGATAAGAGTAGCAAATAAGCGTAAGCTCCTGATGTAGTAGCACGTGTCGGTCACCGGCAACCTATATCGCATACCGTACGTGAGTTTGTGTAAGTGACCGTGCTAGCGTTTGTGTTAGTGCTCGTGTTCGTGTCCAACAACCCTTGGTTGTTCATGTCTGTCCGTGTCGGTCCACAATGACCGTGTTTGCTCGTGTTGGTCCACATTGACCGTGTTTGACTGTGTTGGTCCACAATGACCGTGTTTGACCATGTTTGACCGGAGTTGACCAAGTTTGACCGTGTCAAGTCAACGACCCGTTGGTGATCCGTGTGACGGTTGTGAATCGTGTAGCAATCGTGTAAGTGCTCGTCGTGTGCAAAACGCATAAGTCGCGTCTATGGACAACTTACTATTTATAGTAAGTTTCCATTTATGGAAAGTTCACAAAGCATATCGGTTTTATTGTTCTAGCATGCTCATTTATCCTACGTGATCATGTTAACACATAGCATATCATCATACGGGTTCACATAAGTCGTTTATATCATGTTAGCACATAAAAGTTTCCTAAAATGGAAAGTTTCTATTTTTAGCATACGTGTTATCGGAAACCATCTAACTTAGCATCTAATCCACATATTATAACATAATAAGTCATTTATCATGCTCAAATAATACAACATGTTGACAAATCGGTTTTTGTAAAAATAAAGTTACTATAAATAGTAACTTTGTGGTTTTTGCATAAAAATGACCATTTAACATTTCTAAACCTATTTTTATGTCACTAATCATCATAGTAACTCATTTAACATCCTTTAAACATACTAACATAATCCCATTTCATCATCTAGCATTATTTCATCCATAAAAGTTACTAAAAATAGAAAGTTATCATTTGTGACTACAATCAAGTTCCAAATCCCATTCCTAAACTTCTAATCATCATAATATCCATCAAACAACATTCTAGTGTTCATGCATGTTCATCATTTTCACCAAATAATCAACTTGTGACTAAAAAGTTACTAAAAATAGTAAGTTTGCCTCTAAATCCCATTTTGACCATCATAATCACAATCTAATCTTGCAAGGACACTTATACATTATCAAGAATCATCTCAACATCAACAAAACTATCTAAAATGCCTTAGATCATACATGCATGGCAATATCTCAACACTTTATGAACAAAACATGAAATCTATACATACACAACATCTTGTATCATCATAAGATGCATTCTAATCATCCTAGATCATCATAAAACACATCTAAATCAACAAACCCAGAAGATAAATTCGTGCATGTGCACTATAGGTGCATGCATGTGGGTTTTAACACTTGCATGTGAGCTTGTGAGTGCTTTTAAGCTACAAGGAGAGTGAGGCTACCTTCTAGAGTTCCTTGAATACCAAAATGATGAATAATCAGCTCCTGGATCTCCTGAGATTGCTGGTTTCGACAGGAAGAAGAGAGGTGGTGGTGGTTCCAAGCTTTCTTGAGGGTGAGGGACTTCAAATCTTCAAGTCTTGAGCTTCCAAGCTTCAAACTTGAGCTTCAATGGTGGTTTTTGAGTGTTGCAGAGGTTAGGGAGGGAAGATGGTCGAGATATGATGGCTAGATATCGGAGAGAGTGTGTAGGGTGGCCAAGAAATGATTGTTCTTGGTTTTATAAAGATTTCTGCGAACTGGGTCTTGTCGCGTAGCGCGACACGTTCAAGGGTTCCCCTCGCGTAGCGCGAGAGAGTCCCGCGTTCAAATTTCCCCCGCCCACTTGTCGCGTATCGCGACAGTGTCCTTGTGGACCGTCGCGTAGCGCGACAAATCCCCTGGTGAGCCCAATAGGCCCATTTTCATTGGTTTGATCCGTTCGTTGCCGTTTTCACGTTTACGAACTTTCGTTTGGCCTTGTTTGAACTTCCAAGTTCAATGTGCGAGTGTTTTGTGAGGTTTCGAGTGTGGTGCTACCCAATGTGCTAGACGTTCACCAACGTTCGTGTGTTTCGACACGTGTGTGCTGTTTGCCGATAATTCTACGAATTATCCAGTCATGTGTTAGTGTTTGTACTGTCGTGCCACGCGTCACACTAAATTATTCTAATTCTAGTGCCACGTGTACAATAAGCATTTAAATAAACATTTAAATAAATAATAAGCAGACCTGGAAATTACGGGGTGTCACATCCTCCCCTTGTTAGAAAGAATTTCGTCCCGAAATTCAACTTGCGTTGCCAGTGTTTGTCTGTTCCGCGAACAGGTGTGGGTACTTTTGTTTCATCTGGTCTTCACGTTCCCACGTGAATTCCGGTCCTCGTCGCGAATTCCATCGCACTTTCACAATCGGGATTTTGCTGAGTTTGAGCTTCTTGGTTTCCCGGTCCATAATTTCCACCGGTTCCTCAACGAAGTTCAGTCGTTCGTCGATTTGTGTTTCCTCAAGAGGAATAACAAGTGTCTCATCAGATAAGCACTTCTTGAGGTTCGAGACGTGGAATACGTTATGTACGCTGCTCAGTTCAACTGGCAGGTTCAGCTCGTAGGCTACAGGGCCTATTCGTTTTGTAATCTCGAAGGGTCCAATGTAACGAGGGTTCAACTTTCCTCGTTTGCCAAACCGAATGACTCCCTTCCAGGGCGAGACCTTGAGTATCACTCTGTCTCCCACCTGGAACTCTAACGGTTTGCGTCGCTTGTCGGCATAGCTTTTCTGCCTGTCCCGAGCTGCTGCCATCCGTTTGCGTATTTGCACGATCTTTTCAGTCGTTTCGTGCACCAGTTCTGGTCCGGTCAGTTGGCTGTCTCCAACTTCCGCCCAGCAAATAGGTGATCGACACTTACGTCCGTAAAGTGCCTCGAATGGTGCAGCTTGGATGCTAGTGTGGTAGCTATTGTTGTTAAGAACTCAACTAACGGTAGGTGAGTCTCCCAGCTGTTACCAAAGTCAATAACACATGCCCGAAGCATGTCTTCTAGTGTCTGTATGGTGCGTTCACTCTGCCCATCAGTCTGTGGGTGGTAAGCGGTACTCATATCCAATCTCGTACCCAAAGCCTTATGCAAAGACTTCCAGAAGTGCGACGTGAATCGACTGTCGCGATCAGATATAATTGAGATTGGCACTCCATGTCGAGTAACCACTTCCTTCAGATAGATTCAAGTGAGCTTGTCCAACTTGTCAGTCTCCTTAATGGGTAGGAAATGTGTAGACTTTGTCAGTCGGTCTACGATAACCCAGATGGTATCGCAACCACTTGTCGTCTTAGGTAATTTAGTTATGAAGTCCATGGAAATCTGTTCCCATTTCCACATTGGTATTTCTTGTTGTTGAAGTAACCCTGATGGCTTCTGGTACTCAACTTTGACTTTTGAGCACGTTAAACACTTACTCACGTATGTCGCTATCTCAGCTTTCATGTTCGGCCACCAGTAAGTTGTCTTCAGATCATGATACATTTTGTCAGAGCCCGGATGTATGGAATACCGGCTCTTGTGTGCTTCGTCCATCACTACTTCTCTTAGTCCCCCGTAGTGTGGAATCCAAATTCGATCCATTAAGTAGTAAGCTCCGTCATCTTTTGCTTTTATTTGCTTATCCATGCCACGCATGGCTTCAAGAGTGAGATTTTCAGCTTTTTGGGCTTCTTGTTGTGCGATTCGTATCTGATTTGGCAATTCAGAATGAATCGTGAGTTGTAGGGCACGCACGCGTTTTGTTGTTTCCTTCCGACTCAACGCATCAGCCACTACATTGGCTTTGCCTGGATGATACTTGATAGCGCAATCATAATCGCCTATGAGTTCAACCCATCTTCGTTGTCTCATGTTTAGTTCTTTCTGGTCGAATATGTGTTGTAGGCTCTTATGATCGGTAAAGATAGTGCATTTTGTGCCGTACAAGTAGTGTCGCCAGATCTTCAAGGCAAATACTACGGCTCCCAACTCAAGGTCATGAGTCGTGTAGTTCTTCTCATGTACCTTCAGTTGTCTTGAAGCGTACGCTATCACCTTCTCGCGTTGCATCAATACGCAACCGAGTCCTTGTTTCGAGGCGTCACAATACACCACGAAGTCATCGCATCCTTCTGGTAAGGACAATATGGGTGCAGTACATAGTTTCTGCTTCAACAAGTTGAATGCAGTTTCCTGTTTGTTGCCCCAGTCAAACTTCTTGTCTTTATGTGTCAGGGATTTCAGTGATTGAGCAATCTTCGAGAATCCTTCAATGAATCTTCTGTAGTTGATGTGTTGTAAAACACATCTGTTTTTCTAGTTGTTTTTAATTCGGTTTGTACAGTTTTAGTCAATTTTAGAGTCGATAGATGCTGGTTCTTCACATTTCTATAATTTAATGTTCGCAGGTTATAAACACATCATTTTGGCATAAAAGATCAAGAAAACGAGTGTCCGGGTGAACGAGAACAATTACACGAACAAAGGAAAAAAGGAATTCTGGATACTCCACTCCTCGCGCTACGCGAGGACCAAATGAAACCCTGTCGCGCTACGCGACAGGTGGAAATGACAGTTTTACCCCTCACTTAATGATGCCGGTTGACCCGACTATTTTGTCGGGTAGTGGAACCCGTCGCGCTACGCGACGGGCAAGGAGGTACATGTCGCGCTACGCGACAGGGTTAAAATCTCAGAAAATCAAGTTTATGATTGGGAAAACGGCTGAAGGCGGAGATATTCGGTTTTGGGACAATCAGAGACGACATTGGAGGCGACCAAAGAGTTCTGGAAGGCAAGTGAGGCAAGATCCATCATCGGGAGGCCCTAGGATCACAAATCGAAGGGTGTAATCACGATCGGTTCTTATTCTTGTTTTGTTTTCCATTCGTATGATGTTTTACTATGGTTTATACATTAGATCTTTCTGTTTATTCATGATTACTATTGGCTAGACCCTTTAAACTACCTAGGGTTTTATAACTATGCATATTTGATTGTAGTAACGATTGATTGTGGAACAAGTTTGGATTTTTAATGGTTTATGATTTGGTTTTGAAATCTTGAATGTGGATGAATGTTTATAATGGTTGAGATCTGATTATTATGTCCTCGTATGCTTTGGCGAATGTCTTTCGTGTAATGAGCGTATGTTAGGTCATTTACTTGGTGTTCTTGATTTGTGGATGTGTTACTAGACGTAGTAATTCATAGGAATAATAATTGGATCATAAATGATTTAAATGTTTAACCAAAGTCAATAACTGTGAAGTGAGAATTTGTTAACATATCTTGCATGTTTGAATGCTAGTTAAAGTCTTTGTGAAAAGGCTAAGATTAGGTTATTGAAACATAGTGTTGTATGTTAAGTTCAAGATGGATTTCCTTATTGTCCTCTACATGTGATATGTTGAAACTATTATTACCGTGAGGAATATGGTTTTTTTTGGACATACCATTAATGGGTTGGTAAACTTGTGAGAGTAATTAACATAAATCGGTGTTTAAAATACTTGTAGGCATTTTAGTTGAAATCTTTATAAAGGGTTAAAGAATCTCTAATCTGTTAATGAGTTAATATTCAAAGATCCCGGTTCCCTGACTAGTTCCATAATCAATCTAAACATTTCAAACATGTATAAAGTAAACCCTAGGTAGTCATTTCATCATTCGTGAATTTTAGTTGTATTTGCTCCTATTTAAGTCTTGATTCGATTGTTCTAAATTGTTAATTTTAGTTTAAGTAGTTAATCACAAAACCCCCCTTTTTAAACATCTAATTTAATTTAAGTTCTTTGTATAGATAAGTCATTGAGTCTAGTTGCTGCAGTCTGTAGAAGTCTGTGGGTTCGATATCCGGACTTACTTTTGTCTTGCTACTTACGATAGGTACACTTGCCTGTCAGTAGCTTAGGTTTTAGAGAGTCTAGAGTATTACTTAGTGTCTAGGATAGTATTGGTTTTTATTAGTTTTAATTAAGCTACTTTATACACATCAGTAGTACCCGGCCAGACCTAGGAATTGTCGCACCTCAGTCGGAGTCTTGGGTGCTTCCCAGTTCTTAATCGCTTCGATTTTGGCTGGGTCCACGTGTATTCCCCGTTCATTCACCACGTGTCCAAGGAATTGCACTTCGCGAATCCAAAAGTCGCACTTTGAAAATTTTGCGTACAGTTGCTCTTTCTTCAATAACTCTAAGACTAGCCTCAGATGTTCAGCATGTTCCTCCTGATTCTTTGAATAAATCAGGATGTCGTCAATGAACACTATTACGAATTTATCGAGGTAGGGTTTGCACACTCTATTCATGAGGTCCATGAATACAGCTGGTGCGTTGGTCAGTCCAAAGGGCATAACCAAGAATTCGTAGTGTCCGTATCGGGTTCTGAAGGCTGTCTTGGGAATATCATTTTCTTGTATCCTTAGTTGATGGTAACCCGATCTTAAATCGATTTTCGAATAGTAGCTTGACCCTTGCAACTGATCAAACAAATCGTCTATTCGTGGTAACGGGTATCGATTTTTGATCGTCACCTTGTTCAGCTCTCTATAGTCGATACACATACGGAATGTTCCGTCTTTCTTCTTCACAAATAAGACCGGTGCTCCCCAAGGTGAGAAGCTCGGTCTGATAAATCCCTTGTCTAACAGTTCCAGCAACTGGTTAGACAGTTCCTGCATCTCAGTCGGTGCTAGTCGGTATGGAGCTTTAGCAATCGGTGCTGCTCCAGGTGTAAGATCTATCTGAAACTCGACTTGTCGTTTCGGAGGTAGTCCGGGTAGATCTTCAGGAAATACTTCAGGAAAATCACGGACTACGGCGATGTCCTCAATCTTCCTCTCCTTCTTTGGTTGCTCTGCGATGAGGGCTAGTATTGCGGTGTATCCGTTTTGTAGGTACTTGTTCGCCTTCATGCATGACATGATGTTCAGAGGTACTCCCCGTCTTTCCCCCTGAATCGAGATCTGTTCTCCGTTCTGCAACGTCACTCGTACGACCTTCTCGTTGCATACGATCTCAGCTTGGTTAGCGGATAACCAATCCATTCCAACGACCACATCAAAGCTTCCGAGAGTCACCGGCATTAAGTCGATTTCGAGTTCGTGATCCGCCAACACCATGAATGATGCATCCTCGAAAGATGTGCTGTGTTTCCATCAGCTTGCCGTCAGCTAACTCTACAGTATATTTATGGTCTAGTGGTGTCGGGGTAATGTCTAGCAATTTACTAAACTCACTAGATATAAAGCTCCTATCGGCACCGGTATCAAATAATATGCTAGCGTAGACATTATTTAAAAGAAATGTACCGGTTACGATGTTCGGGTCATCCTTGGCTTCTCCCGAGCCAATCACAAATGCGCGACCCTTTGCCGCTCCACCGCCGGCCTTTTTCAGCTGAGGGCAATCCCTCCTCATATGTCCTGGTTTTCCACATTCATAACACCCTCTAAGGGTGTTCTGGTTGTTATTGTGCTGGTTCTGGTTGGGGTTGTTGTTGTTGGGAAACTTGGATCTGCAGTCTTTGGCCATGTGGCCATGTCGTCCACACTTCAAGCAACGATATCGTTCGCATTGCCCCAAGTGATGGTATGAACATCGGTTGCACAGTGGATACTTCCCTTGATACACACCCTTTCCCTTGTCATCGGGTTGGGTGGCAGTAAATGCTCTGGCAGGTGCGGATCGTTGTTGTTGTTGGGGTTGATGAGATTGGTGGTGGCTGGGTTCCCACTTCCTTTTCTGGCTTTCTTGAGGCTTCGCATGCTCGCCTCGTTTTGGTAGCTTGCCCTGAGCTACCGCTTGGTCAGTCAGTTTGTGAGCCAGTCTGATCATTGGTTGGATGGTGGTGAGGTCAGACGCAGTCACCATGCTTTGAATCTGTTCGGGCAGCCCACTGATGAACTGCTCGATCTTCTTGTATTCCGGCGTCACCATAGCCGGACATAGCTTACACAGCTCATGGAATCGAGTGCAGTATTGCTCGATCTCAGAGCCCACCATCTTGAGAACCCAAAATTCGGCCTCTAGCTTCCTAACCTCATCACGAGGACAGTATTCCTCTTGCAGCAGTCGGGTGAAGTCGGCCCATGGCATGGAGTTGGCACCGTCCAACCCCCGAGTTTGAACATTGGTGTTCCACCATGTGAGGGCCGGTCCCTCCAGTGTACCGGTTGCATACTTGACCCGGTTCTCATCAGCACATTCGCACATGGCGAATACAGATTCCACCTTCTCCACCCAACGGAGCATTCCGACAGCCCCTTCAGTTCCCTTGAATTTGTGTGGGTGGCAGTTCAGGAAGGATTTAAAAGAACATCCCTTGTTGTTGTTGCCTTGCGATCCTGCTCATCAGAAACCAATGTTGTGGGTTAGTATCGTGTTAGTTACGCTATGCTAGTCACGTTAGGCGAGTGTTAGTACAATTGTTAGAGCCACTGGTCTCGCTAGCAAGGCGGTTTGCCTCGTACTCCGCCAGTACCTTGTTAACCCTTCTGTCAACCATCATCTTAATGACGGCTGCGTCCAGTGTTCGACTAGGAGGGCGTGCATGTGGTCCTCTTCCCGCCATAGATATCTTCTATACGGAAGGGATAGAATGTTAGTAAGTCAGAATGTTAGTCAGATGTTATGTCAGGAGTCAGATAAGATGTCATGTCAGAGGTTATGTTAGCAACAACCATAATGATACAATAAATAAAACAAGCATAATTCTCATTAATACCAGATTTGTAGTACAATAATTTCAAAAGGAAATACAATGCGAGTTCTTCGAGCACATCCCGCTCGTCTAGGCCAAAATAAGAAGAAATACAAAATAAAATAGTCCCCTAGTCCGAGTCCATGGAAACGTGTGAAATGTCACTGGCAGCGTCTCCGTCGTCATCATCCTCCTCCGGATCCTCATTGGGATCCTCATCAAAATCCTCTTCTCCGAGGTCATTGACCTCGAATTTAGGACCATCCTCCTGTGGTGGTTCCTCTATAAACTGTGCAGCCCATGCGTTAAGCATGGCGTCGCTGGCCTGAACCATCGCCTGAGTCTCGGCTATGTCTGTCCGGTTCTCAGTGATGCGCCCATCATGCTCCTGCATGATGTCAACCATCTGCCCATGCTGGGTCATCAACTGGGACACCTGGAGACGTAGGGTCTCCACTTGCTCTTCTAGGCGATCGTTTCGCTCCTCAAGTCTGTCGTTTCGCCTTTCTAGGCGATCGTTCTTCTCACGAAGAACTCGGACCTCGTCCGATAGTTCACCACTCCTCCACATCTCCCGTCGAGTGCAAGCAACGTGGGCCGCAAAGGCCTGCTCCAGTGGTACACCAAGTGATGGTAGTCGGTGTCCTGGAGTGGTATCGCCAGGGAAACGGTATGGAGGTACCCTCTCTCCGATGATCCACTCCTGTATCATAGTGGGTAACCATCCCCAGTGTCAAGCTCGTGCCGCATGTCGAGCCCGTCTATCCATTTCAGCATCTACCTGTGCCACTATGTCATGGACCCGTCGACGACTCTCTGCCACCATGTCGCCTGTGGTCGTGAGTCTAGCTGAGTTCCCGTTAGCGTTGTTGTTGTCGGCCATCCTGTAAGTATCAAGTTAGTAAGTAACAGTTCAATATAAGCAATAATATCATCGATGTGCAAGTTCTACGTGTAGTGTCTAAGTTGAGCAATGGCTATAGTCTAAGTTTACTACATGCAAACCTAGTTCCCAATAACCAAGGCTCTGATACCAGTCTGTCACACTCCCAAATTCCCACTCGTGGTGTATGTCCACGTGGATGTGACGTGTCCAGAATCACAGCTCAAGGTCATATAGAACAACTATATATGCGTTTACAAATCCATGTTTGACACATACACTTAATAAAATAGTTTGCAGCGGAATAATAGTTTCATATCATAGCAGCGGAAAATAATAAGTTTAATACAACATTGTCTTAACAACGAAAGTTAAATTGTTTTCGAAAACTAATCATAAACAGAAATGCATGAGGTTCCTAATGCTCGTTCCTTAGTGTGCGCATTCCTGTTATCCATAGCTTGCTAGTTACCTGAGAATACAAGTTTAAAAAGTGTCAACACAATGGTTGGTGAGTTCACAGGTTTTGATATACATATAGTAAGAAAGTGTGTCATGCTGTTTATCAAATGTTAGTACCGAGCCCTAGGCCCAAAGTGTCAGTGCATCACTACCGAACTAGACTTGTTTGTCCTTGCCTCCGCTATGCCTCGTATGCATAGCAAGTTAGGTCAGAATTTGCACGGGTTATGACATCCAGTCAACATAGTGCCCTTGGGGTTAGTCATTCCCTAATGGATCCATCCAAATCTACCACGTTGTTCGTACATTAACGGTAAGACTTTGTGAGGGCTTAATACGAGTTCAACACTTAATGTTTGTCCAATAAACCAGCATACACAAAATGTTTGTATAGTAATGAATGTTTGACTCGATGCAACTAGTATTCTCCCCCTATTTAAAAGCGTTTGAAAAAGAGTAAAGAGGGGCCGTAAACTCACCTTAGTGATAAGAGTAGCAAATAAGCGTAAGCTCCTGATGTAGTAGCACGTGTCGGTCACCGGCAACCTATATCGCATACCGTACGTGAGTTTGTGTAAGTGACCGTGCTAGCGTTTGTGTTAGTGCTCGTGTTCGTGTCCAACAACCCTTGGTTGTTCATGTCTGTCCGTGTCGGTCCACAATGACCGTGTTTGCTCGTGTTGGTCCACATTGACCGTGTTTGACTGTGTTGGTCCACAATGACCGTGTTTGACCATGTTTGACCGGAGTTGACCAAGTTTGACCTTGTCAAGTCAACGACCCGTTGGTGATCCGTGTGACGGTTGTGAATCGTGTAGCAATCGTGTAAGTGCTCGTCGTGTGCAAAACGCATAAGTCGCGTCTATGGACAACTTACTATTTATAGTAAGTTTCCATTTATGGAAAGTTCACAAAGCATATCGGTTTTATTGTTCTAGCATGCTCATTTATCCTACGTGATCATGTTAACACATAGCATATCATCATACGGGTTCACATAAGTCGTTTATATCATGTTAGCACATAAAAGTTTCCTAAAATGGAAAGTTTCCATTTTTAGCATACGTGTTATCGGAAACTATCTAACTTAGCATCTAATCCACATATTATAACATAATAAGTCATTTATCATGCTCAAATAATACAACATGTTGACAAATCGGTTTTTGTAAAAATAAAGTTACTATAAATAGTAACTTTGTGGTTTTTGCATAAAAATGACCATTTAACATTTCTAAACCTATTTTTATGTCACTAATCATCATAGTAACTCATTTAACATCCTTTAAACATACTAACATAATCCCATTTCATCATCTAGCATTATTTCATCCATAAAAGTTACTAAAAATAGAAAGTTATCATTTGTGACTACAATCAAGTTCCAAATCCCATTCCTAAACTTCTAATCATCATAATATCCATCAAACAACATTCTAGTGTTCATGCATGTTCATCATTTTCACCAAATAATCAACTTGTGACTAAAAAGTTACTAAAAATAGTAAGTTTGCCTCTAAATCCCATTTTGACCATCATAATCACAATCTAATCTTGCAAGGACACTTATACATTATCAAGAATCATCTCAACATCAACAAAACTATCTAAAATGCCTTAGATCATACATGCATGGCAATATCTCAACACTTTATGAACAAAACATGAAATCTATACATACACAACATCTTGTATCATCATAAGATGCATTCTAATCATCCTAGATCATCATAAAACACATCTAAATCAACAAACCCAGAAGATAAATTCGTGCATGTGCACTATAGGTGCATGCATGTGGGTTTTAACACTTGCATGTGAGCTTGTGAGTGCTTTTAAGCTACAAGGAGAGTGAGGCTACCTTCTAGAGTTCCTTGAATACCAAAATGATGAATAATCAGCTCCTGGATCTCCTGAGATTGCTGGTTTCGACAGGAAGAAGAGAGGTGGTGGTGGTTCCAAGCTTTCTTGAGGGTGAGGGACTTCAAATCTTCAAGTCTTGAGCTTCCAAGCTTCAAACTTGAGCTTCAATGGTGGTTTTTGAGTGTTGCAGAGGTTAGGGAGGGAAGATGGTCGAGATATGATGGATAGATATCGAAGAGAGTGTGTAGGGTGGCCAAGAAATGATTGTTCTTGGTTTTATAAAGATTTCTGCGAACTGGGTCTTGTCGCGTAGCGCGACACGTTCAAGGGTTCCCCTCGCGTAGCGCGAGAGAGTCCCGCGTTCAAATTTCCCCCGCCCACTTGTCGCGTATCGCGACAGTGTCCTTGTGGACCGTCGCGTAGCGCGACAGATCCCCTGGTGAGCCCAATAGGCCCATTTTCATTGGTTTGATCCGTTCGTTGCCGTTTTCACGTTTACGAACTTTCGTTTGGCCTTGTTTGAACTTCCAAGTTCAATGTGCGAGTGTTTTGTGAGGTTTCGAGTGTGGTGCTACCCAATGTACTAGACGTTCACCAACGTTCGTGTGTTTCGACACGTGTGTGCTGTTTGCCGATAATTCTACGAATTATCCAGTCATGTGTTAGTGTTTGTACTGTCGTGCCACGCGTCACACTAAATTACTCTAATTCTGGTGCCACGTGTACAATAAGAATTTAAATAAACATTTAAATAAATAATAAGCAGACCTAGAAATTACGGGGTGTCACATGAACTGAGCGGGATTTTAATGTTTTGCCCGTTACAACCTGACCCAATGGTCTTCTGCATCTGAGTGGGACTTTAAGGATATCCTTTGGTTCTTGATCGTCCTTGATTCTCTTGATTTGACTTTGATATTGATTTCATTTGATCGTTCATGTTATTGCCCGTATAGCCTGACTACAAGAGTCTTCTATACCTGAAAGGGACTTTATATGTGTGTTACACGTGGTCTTGATTCCCTATACAAATGACATCCACCTTAACTTGAATATTAATGATTTCATTAGATCATAATGATTTCATTATTATAATGATTCACACACATTTATGATTTCTGATTCCTTGAGTCTCTTGATCTTGATCTTTTGAATTCCCATGATTTACAATGATACTTGATTTATGATTATGATTCTTGGTTCTCAGATCACACACTGAGTTAAGTTTCTTAGAATATGATCTTTAAGTTCTTTGATTTCACTTTGCATTTAGGTTCTTGAATTTAAGTTTGATGGACTAAGGGTTTGATTAGAGTTTAGAATTAAAGTATTACTCATAAGAGTAATTTAATTAACTTGATAATTTGATCTGTTTAATAATTTCCTAGACAGGAGTCTAGGAGTATCAACAAACATATATATGTAAACATATAATAAATAAAAGCATTTAAATAAACAGTTTAAATAAAACAGTTTACGCATGCTTCTCAGCCCCACGTTTTAAAACAAAATGTTAGAAAAGGGGCAATGAACTCACCTGTGTTGCTCTTAAATGAATTACCACAAAAGATATGCGCACTCTTTGATTGTTGCCTAGGTATCTTCAGTCCCTGAGTTGTTTTAAAAGAATTCGAATACGATAAGTACATACGGTAGTTGTCGTAACTAGGGTTTGGTCTCGGTGTGCAACTAAGTGTCCTAGGTTTCTAATGTGTTTCTATGACTTCATCTAACTTAGTCTAACTTATTACCCGTAATAGACCCATGTCCCCATATTATTAACTACTAAACCCTAGATGATTACGGTTTATTTTAATTATATCACAAGTCCTTATTCAACACATTTTTAAGATAATTTATTTTAAGTTAAACTTTTATTTATAAATCATTTAATTATTTTAATAAGATTTATAGTTTAATTTATTTTATGAAAACATAATTAATTTTAAGAGAAAAGTGTAATTAAAACATTTAATTAAGAGAATTATACTTCACATGATGAGCTCGTGTTAATCCAAATTGATTCACCTTGGGCCCATTAACTATCTTTCGATTTCGAAATGATTATTTGATCAACGTCTTTGAATGATTTGTCCTAGGTGATTTCATGATTTCACGAAAATCCTTGTTATAGAAACCCTAACTTATAATTTCGTTAACCCATCTCTATGGCTTAAGTTCATTCCACTTGTAATGATCCCCCACATTAACGTATAGTTGCCTTAATTATTTATATCATAGAGAATTCATGTTACTCTTGCTCTTGATAACTCCGTGTTGAATTTAAGTTCCATCCAACTTTGGGTTGCATGGATCGAACCCTAATATAGTCCTCATGCACACACACAAGGAGAATAGTTTCTCATGCATGCAACATACACACACACACCATGCGTGTACCCAAGTATCCTAATCCCATGAATGCTAATGCAGCCCAATCAGTTCAATCGATCAAATGGGTCAATTAACTGGCCGAAGAGAGTTTGGGCCGAAGCAAGCCAGCCACTCAGCCGAATGAGAGGTGACTGCCGAATAGGGTGAGGGTTATGCCGATCGAATGTACTTGGCCCGAATGACTTTGGCCGAATGTGGCTGGAACTAAGGCCGACAGAATGAAGAAGCCGGTCGAATGGGGAAGGTGCCGCCCGAATGGGCTTAGCCGAAAGAGCTATGGGCGAAAGGAACATGACCGAAAGGCACCTGGTTCGGGCGAATGGGTCTAGCCGACTGACCCAGTCATTCGCCGGTCAGTTGATGGTCATTCGGCCGAATAGAGGAAACATGGCCATTCGGCCTTCTGGATGAACACCATTCGGCCCTTGCAGCCTTGTGGCTGCAACCACCCCCACTTCACGATTTGGTTCCCTGCCATGGTAACCAACTTGTTTCCACTTCGTTCTAGGGTGTGTGTGAAGGGTTCCCTAAGGTTAGGAGAGTGTTTAGCCGGTTCTAAGCAAGGTTCGAGATTAGGGTTTTCAAACCCTCAAAACCGAGTAAAAACATGGATTTTACCTCGAATCTGATGGATCTAAGCTCTGATCGGTTGTACTTCTATGATCTACAAGTTGTGGTGGTGATTTTGACACCAAGAACACATGATTTCATCAAGAAATGAGGAAGAAATCTTAGAGAGAGTGTGTGAATTTCTAGAGAGAGAAAGTTCCGGGTTTTTGAGTTTAGAGAGAGAAAGTGGAGAGGGTGAATGAGGAAGAAGACTCATTCCGGGTATTTATACCCCGGGTGAGTTCGGGTTCGTTTTCGTTGTTCGGTTCGCGTAACAGTGTCGGTTTCATTTCGTTTTTTTTCGTAAAAAAACGTTACGGTTTTAAAATAGAAATTATAAAATTATTTTAGGTGGTTATTCTTAGTAAATTAACTAAATATCTTATTTATTTTTAAGTTTTCAAAATTATTTAATTTACTGTTTAAAATCGAATCTTACGGTCGTCGCACGTATTCGTTCGAATCGTCACCCGTACGAACACGGCGATAACTATACTTTTCAATATTGTTTTCTAATTATTGGACATCATTCAGAACGTTAAACTTTCAGAGTTATTCGTACAGATCGTCACCTATACGAACAATCTGTCGGTTTAGCATTCACCTAACGACATCCATGTTGTTTTGTCCAGTAAAGCCTCACATACGTTTATACATAATAAAATCCTAACAAATAATCATGTGATGGTTCTGTATTGCCAGATAATTATCTGACTGATGAACCATGATTCTGAGTTTCGTTTCTGAATTAAATCTGAACTGTGATTTGATAGCATGAAATGAAAATGATATACAATTGATAACTGAAATATGTACCTGATTTACTGTTCATGTACTGTAGGGATCACTGTTCCGGTGACGTTTCCGGCACTGATGTTACACCCTGTCATGATACCAAGGAATGTCGCAAGTTAGCCCGTTTTCTTCGAGAAAATAATATCACTAGTACCTCTTTCTCAACGGCTCCCATGATCAACACTTCTTCTACTCGCCCAACTACCATAGTTCCTCAATGGATGCTTGACACCGGTGCTTCTCATCATGTCATCTCCGATCACGAATCTCTCCATAAACTCTCGGAATACGGAGGACCCGATTGTTGATTATTTCAACATTATGAGCGGATCGTTAATCAATTCAATAAAATAAACATAAACAAACATACCCGTTGTGAAGGAATTGAGAACTTGTTTGAGGTTTGATTTCATGTTCTTGATGATGATATCATTGTAGTGATTCTCTAATCTTCTTTCATGTCCAAGTTATGATGGAGAAATCTTATGTATGGTGTTCTTCCTTACTTCTCATGAATTTGATTAGAGATTTCATTATGTAAGTGATATGATTATTTGGACATTAAGAAGAATTAGTTTAGTTGCCTCCGTATTTATAGTTTCATGTAAGGGCAATATTGTCCATCAAAATGTTGCCATGAGGGACTATAATGCAATTATCAATAAATTGATAATTGCATCAACTTATACATAAGGGCTTATTGGTTAATTACCAGAACTTAATATTAAACTAACTTATCAAATAGTCACAAGGCCATATTATGAAATAAATTCCAACATTCTACCACTTGGCCATATTAGTAAGCCAAAACTTCATAATAACACTAATGTAAAAAGATACGTTCAAGCATGTTATTTTCAACATGTGACCCATACCAATTATACGTTAGCACTCTTATAAAGCTTATGACTTCATTAATCCAATTCGCCATTAATTAGGGAGTGATACTTAAAGTTTGTCTAATAATTACATAAGGGTGCACAATTATATATAGACAAACGTATTTATAGACAAATTATGAATATAGTCACATGCATATATTATGGTACCTATTAAGTGACAATTTCATGATACATCAATGAGCCTTAAAAGTAAGTAGCAATTATCACAAACTCATATTACTACAAGTTCTTTAAAAGTTATAGGCGGTATACCTTTTGTAAGAGAGTTTGCTAGCATTATAGATGTCATAATATACTCTGTACAAATATTTATCTTTAACAAGTTCTTGCACAAAAGATAATTGCGTCAATATAAACTTTAATGGCCTTCAATTGTGTCACACCCCCAAATTCCCACGTGTGGAGTCAGTCCACATGGGTGTGACGTGACTAAAATCGCAGCTCATAGTCATATAGAACAACTCTATATGCGTTTTCGAAATACATTGTTTGACATAAATTCAACCAAACAGTTTAATTAAATAAGCAGCTGAATAATATGAGTTGTGCAGCGGAATAAAATGTTTTATAATGCGGCGGAAAATAAGATGTCAGACATTGCATTGCTTTTAATACAAAACATAAATTATAACTGTTTGATCAAAACGACACTACATAAATGTCTTGATATTAACACACATTCCTTAAGTTTTCTACCAAAAATGATGCCCTTGTGCAAAGCCATACCCAATTTGTTTAATGAATTTCATAATTTACATTGTTTAACAAAATTAATTAAATTAAAATAGAATATCTAACAGTTCCATAGTATATTTTTAACGGCAGTGGTTGGGTGGCAAAGAAAAGTGTACAAATCTGAATATCTTAGGAAAGAGTGGTTATAATCAGGAAGGGTGTAGTAAGGCAAATGTTGAAAATTGAGGATGGTGGAGAAGGGTGACTTGAACATGTGTGATGACAAATTGACAATGATGGTTTCATGGTGGTGGATAACAAAGACAAGGCTAAATTGTGTTTTTAAAATAAGTTTAACCAGCTTTTCTAACGATAATTAGAAGAAAGAGTCGATGTTAAGATTAGATATTATTTATGTAATTATTAAATATAAATAAATTACTGATAGAGTTCCTATAAGTCGTTAATATTTCACTTTTAATCCCTAACTTTCAGAAATTACTCATATGTTATCAAACTTTTATATATAAATACATAAAATCTTTAAGTCATCAAATTATTACCTTCACATGCATGATCAAATTACTCTCACTTAAAGACTATATACATTACAAATGTTGAAAGTTATGGACCATATAGGTAATTTATAAAACATAAGGACTAAGAGTAAAATCCTTACAAAACACACGAATCATCTCAGCAATTTACTCTTATTAAAATTTAAAAACCTAATATGAAAATACTTTCAAGCATAAAAACCTTCAAACATCAAAGACTAGAGGCAAATTTTTCCTTGAAGTTTTTAATATATAATAACCAGCATGGTTCTGGTAATGAAGTTAGAAGTGAATTCAAATATCAATAATTGGATTGATGATAGATATTTGAGTGATAATTATAAATTATATATGGAAAAATATATTTTTAACAAAGTCAGTCTAAAAGATTAAAATCTACAAACAATAATTCTGACTATATTATGCAATGTTTTCAGAACCGGACCGGACGTCGAACCGGTCTCCTTACCGGTCAGAGGTCCGACCGGTCGTACCGGTCGAACCGGATTTAAGAACCGGGCAATTTTATAAACATTTTATAAAGATATATATATATATAAAATAAATAAAATTAAAAATTAAAAAAAACCGGTTCAACCACCGGTCCGACCACCGGTTTTCCGGTCCGACCCCCGGTTCGCCGGTCTGACCGGCCGGTTCACCCAAAAACGGTCTAGAACCCTTAACCGGACCGGTCCGACCACCGGTTCCCGGTCCGACCGGCCAGTCGGTCCGGTTTTCAAAACATTGATTATTATGCGTTTTCTGCTTACGTACTCTTATCATGTGTAACACTCCCAAAATGAGCCGGGTCGGTTTGGAGAACATGTTAGAACGGATTCCAGCCAGGATGGGGGCGGGTTAAGATAATTTTAAGTAAAATAAGTTTGGGTTTAAATGAGTCCTTTTAAAAAACCTTAATCTATTTCAATTTAAAATAGCTTGTAACTTGTAAGTAAACAAATAGTTTATTTGCATAACCTTTATTAATTTGTCATCACATATGTTATTGATAATTTATTGTTTGAATTTATTATATTTTCATTGTTTTTAAGTTACCCATCTTGGTATATACTGTGTTAATATCTTACACATCTCAATCTTTCTATCCTATGATGCCACCGATTTTAACACAAAATACAATATTACAATTCCAAACCAACTCATTTATCTTATTTTATATCAAGATTGTTACAAGTTATCACATGTATTCAACTAAATTCCATGATTATTATTGTTAACAAAATCCACAATTTCTATAATTGAAAAATCGTAAACAAAGTTTGAAAAATAATTCAAAAAAAAAGACATCGTTGAAAATTTCAATCAACTTAGTCTTCCACGCACTCTCCCACGTCTAGGTTGCATCTGAAAGATAACCCATCCTCACCGTTAATATCTTTGATATTTTTAATCAACGGTTAGAAAGAATCGAGTGACAACATGGGACTTGAGTCAAATATGACAACAGCTTCCAAAGGCTTCCGTGCAAATTAAGCTTCCACACCCTATATAACATGTTCCCTGCCACAACTTAAACCCACAACCCAACGCTCATTCATCATCTTCCTCTTCATCATATTTTCAATATTCAACAAAAATGGTTAGCTACCTCTTTCTTAGCGTTTCTACTAACATTTAGTTATTGGTAAACCAGAACCGGATCATATGTTTTTGGTACACTTGTAACATATGATACGATTCTGGTTCTATGATATGAGATAATCAAGGTTTTTGGTTTAAACCTATTCCAAACCAAAACCGGATTATATCTCAATGGTGTTACCGTTTGGTTTTGAGTCCATGAGATAAAAACAAATTAAGCTTTTCGGTTTAAACTAATATTAAACCAAAACCAACTCATATCTTTCTAGCACAATAATATCTTTCCTAGTCAATGTTTTTGGACATTTTTGATAAAAACCATATATATGTATGTATAATTGTATATGTGTATTTATATATACATGTATATATCGTTTAGATGTGCAACTTTCACTAATTATTATGTATTGTTTTTTTCTTTTGTTTTATTTTTCCGGGATGCTAACATGCAAATGTACATTAATAGAGTTCTACTGTCCAGATTAAGGTAAATTATAGCATTCTTCATATTTTCTGTGCATGGAACTTCTAGTTATAAGACATGTTTTTGTAACTTTTTTATGTTTGTTTGGTTTTGGTTACAGAAAACATTTGAAAGAAGATCAGAGAGAGTAAAGTCAATCGACTTGCATCCTACTGAGTCATGGTATTAAACTCATTTGTTAACTCGTTGCAATTTAAAATTTTAAAAATAAACTCAAGTATGTTTTATAACATTTTTGTTTTTCTATAGGGTTTTATTAGGTATGCATTCTGGGAATGTTTGTGTTTGGAACTATCGATCTCAAGTAAGCAACCTTCTTTCTAGCGCAGTTTTCTAACTTCTTTCATTTATATAACAAAGGTTTAATCACAAAAATAGCCATGTCTTACAAGTTGCACCCCATTTAACGTTTGGACTAAAATCTTCTGGTTTCTAACAAAATAACTATTAGTATATATATTATATCATACAACAAAATTTCCTTCATCTTGTAAATTTTATTAAATCCTAGATAAGCATTTACTTATATGTAATGTGTTTTATACAGGTAACTGAGAAGACGTTTGAAATCTCCAAATCACGTGGTACTTAAATAACTTTTTGTTTGAAAAATACTATACAAAACAATATATTGTTTTCAATAAAAAATGCCTAAAATTTTTCCTAAACATATATAGTTTCATGTGAATTGAATTGAATTGTGTTTGTTTGTAGTACGAAGCGCAAAGTTTATCGCGCGCAAAGAATGGATTGTCATTGGAGCTGATGATGGGATTATTCGCGTGTATAACTATAATACGATGGAAAATATTGTTGAATTCAAGGCACATTCCGACTTCATTAGGTCCTTGATTGTGCATCCAAGTAACCCGTACTTACTTTCTGCATCGGACGACAAAGAGATTAAGTTATGGGATTGGGAGAAAGGTTGGGAATGCACCAAAACATTTCAAGGACATGAACATTATGTCATGCAATTGGCATTTAACCCAAGAGACACCAATGTTTTTGCAAGTGCATCACTTGATCATACAATAAAGGTATTATAGATTTCATTGTACAATATAACAATAAACACGCTTGTGTATATTATATTGATTAACATGTTTATCATTCTAAACCTTTTATTTTTTTATGATACAAGTTTTGGGATATTGGATCTTTGGATCCACTTTCATCAAATAATGGTCATAGTGAAGGAGTTAATTCCGTGGAATTTTTTGAGGCTGACGAAAAGCTATACATTCTCACAGGATCTGATGATCATACTATTAAGGTATGTATCAAAGTGTTTTACCTTTTAAATTGATTTTATTTAAGTCGTTGAATTGCTCTAGTCAAAAGTAAATAACCCTTTTTGTGGTGTCTATGATATGAACACTAATTAGGTGTGGGACTATGAATCTATGGCTTGTGTCCAAACTCTTGAAGGCCACACGAATAATGTTACTTCATTACAACGTGTTAAACTTGATGCAAGTTTTATTATTACTGGATCTGAAGACCAAACCATGTGTGTTTGGAACATGAAAACTTACAACTTAGACCATGTATATACCTCTGAACTTGGTAGGGTTTGGGCTATCGCATTTATAAAAGACTCGTCCGAGTAAGTAACTTAGGACTTTTGCATAACACATTTGATTATTTTGTTAAAAAAGCTCATGTTTCTTTTATGCATACAGGGTTATCATTGGATGTGATGAAGGGATACTTGTTGGTGAGTTCAACTCTGTGGGTTGTTAGAACAAGTAATATGTCCTTTTATGTATGATTGTGTAAGATTGTATATCAATAAAATGTCTTTCACTTGTTGTAATACGATTTAAATGTTATTATGTATATGTATAATGTTTGAATCCAATAATAAAATTATATATACGAACTAAAATGCATGGCTTATGAATAGTATCTATATATGTTTGTCTTTTCTTTCTTATTATTTTTGCTCTTGCATATTTATTTTTTAAAAGTTTTTAATGTTTTTGTTATGTATTTTTTATTGACGCCATATGTATTACTACAACTTGTTGGATCGATTCCTTTTATTTAGATTTAAACATGAACACGAAATCAATAATGAAATAGAGATTAGATGAAACCTGTTAATCCAGTGAACGCATTGTTGATTCCAGACATGATTCCTGAGAGATGATCCGACCGGGTTCCCGTTTAGGGTGCACGATTAGGATGGATTAGGAGAGCTCGGTGAGAGGTCACGAATTCTCTCTTGTGAGGAGAAGATGATGTGATGTTAAGCAACTCTTATTATGAGCTAATTATCTCTTATTTATATGTGCACCCAAGGGGAAACCCTAATTAGGACATTAAGGGTAATTACGTCCATCAAGTAATCACCTATCTAAATGGGTATTTAAATAATTGATCAATTAGATAAATAATCATGAGGGCCATAAATATATTTAATTATTTATTTCTAACACAACTGTGTTTGTAATCAAGATTCTTGATGGTACACTTTCAGGTTGTAAAGTGTAGAGTCGATATTGCTTTTACATGGGGAAACGTTATTTTTACGACTTAGAGACAATCATTGCTATATGTTTTTTTATTTGCGGTTTTGTATTTGGCATAGTATCTATTAGGGGTGTTTGTGATCCAGTTTCTACGGTTTTTAAATGGAACCGCAACGAAACCGTTAAGTTCAACACGGACTATTTACTGAAAGTTCATATGTATTTTTTTTAAATTGCGAATAAATCAAGAACTCAATATGTGCATACACACATGTATAAACATCTATATACGCATATATATGGGTATATATGGATATATCTATGTGTATATACGTGTGTATATATATATTTATATATACATGTGCACACACATATACGGTTCAGTCCGGTTTTTTACGACCGGTTTTTTATGAAAACCGTAAACCAAACCATTATTTACAGCCTTAAACTTTTGAAACCGACCGACAGAATGTTTGAAAATAACCAAACGTGAAACCGAACCGATGAACAGTTTGGATGGTTTCGTAGTTTGGAACCAGACCGTGAACACTCCTAGTATCTATATGTGACACCTTAGGCAAATCCCACATCGGCCGTGGACAGGAGAGATCCTTGGTTCATATGTAATAACTCGCCTCTTATACCAACAACGCGTTTTGGGGCTTAATGGTAGTGGTTGAGAGGAGAACTCCATAGTTAAGCGTGCTCAAGTGACAACAATCCAGGATGGGTGGCCCTCTGGGAAGTTTTCACCTGGGAGACCAAAAGCAAAGCCGTGAGCTATAATTTGGCAAAGCGGACAATATTGCTGGTAAAACGAGGCGGGGTGTGACAGATTGATATCAAAGCTCAAGATTATAGAAAATAATAGGTCATTTACTTGAACGGTTTGGCCTAGACTATAACTTAGGGACCTCATGTAGAGAACATAGGATTTAGGATTGCATTGTGTCTTCTGCATTCGATCACTGCACTAACCAATATCCTTTTGGTTATGATCAGAATGCCGCCTAGAAGACAGACACCTCTACCACCACCACACGACCCATCACCACACTCATCGACACCTACACCACCTGATTCACCACCGCCACCTCCTCCTCCACTAAACCCTCCTCCTAACCCGAATGCAACTCTAGTTCTGGATCCTGCTACTGTTTCCTTGGCAACATTATCGAGTAGTCAGCTGACAAACCAGCTGAAGGATATTCTTCTGGAGATGATCAACTGAATTCAAGGCCACGGTAACAACTCTGGGCATACTACGGGGGAAGCTAGTGGAAACACCGGCACGACTTCAGACTGTTCCTACAAGTCATTCGTAGGATGCAAACCGCCAAGCTTTAGTGGTGTTGAAGGAGCTGTTGGACTAATCCAATGGCTAGAGAAGATGGAAACTACACTGGACATCAGCGGGTGTCCAGAACATCATAAGATTCGATACGCTGCTGGATCTTTCAGTAAGCGTGCCCTAACATGGTGGAACTCTCAGATACAAGCTCGAGGCAGAGAAGAAGCACTAGCGATGCCATGGGCAGACTTCAAAATCCTATTAAGGAATGAATTATGTCCCAAGCACGAACTTCAGAAGCTAGAGGTGGAGCTGTCAAATAATGTGATAGAGGGAGCAAATCATATGACATTCACTACTCGCTATCATGAACTGATAGCTTTGGTGCCTGAGATGGTGCCGACTTTGGAAAAGCATATTGACCGGTATGTAGGAGGATTGCCATCCTGCATTTAGGGCATTGTACTTGCTGCAAACCCTGCAACTCTGGAGTCAGCCATCTCCCTTTCAGCCAAACTCACTGATGTAATGGTGAAGTCAGGAGTTCTAAAGAACGACTCAGGCAAGACTAAAGAGGAACAACCGAGGAAGAAGCAGAAGATCACTCAAGACTACACGATGCCTATACCCCTCCATCAAGTTGTTGCAGTACCTGTTAAAGCTGTATGCAAACCTTACTCTGGCATACACCCTCAGTGTGCTCAATGCCAGTTTCATCATGCTGTCACAATGCCGTGTAGGCAATGTACCAATTGTGGCCGAAAAGACCATTTGGTTCAACACTGCCGAACTCCACCGACTGCAAATAATGCTACCATGGCAATGCCACCACCACCAAACCCTGGCAATCACAACAACAATAATCGGGGATGCTATAACTGTGGAGAACTAGGGCATTTATCCAGGGACTGCCCGAAGAGAGTGCAACAAGGAGTTCAAGCACCTCGTGGGAGGGCATTTATGATTGGAGCCGCTGCAGCACGCCAAGACCCAGAGACGAGCACTGGTATGTAGTACCTCTTTACTCATAAGTTTTCGTTTTATTTTGATACTAGTATGAATAAGAAATCTATCTTGTTCCTATTAGTATAACCACATAAGTATTCCATGAAAACTTAGGAATTCTTTTATTGCGTAGAAACAATGAAAGAATCCTTAGTTAATGCATATAACATACACAGGAACCACAGCTAACACCTAGGTTGTGTAACAATTGATGCTCATAGCATTAATTAGCTTGAGCAATAAGGTGTTAGAGCTATGCAAAGATTAAGCAAGGCATAGCAGTAAGACAACTATGAGCAATAAGGCGAACAAAACTATGAGGTCATACAGGAGGAATCCCAAACGCGACCTAGAATTTATTTGGGAGCGTGGGAACACTTCACCAAACAAAAGTCTCTCCATTGTTTACAAAGAAAGTTGTACCGATAATAACTTTTAAATTTCGGGACGAAATTTCTTTAACAAGGGGAGACTGTAACGTCTGTGCCAGAATCGTTACCGAAACAGTAAACTTGCACAGTAACTCAGGTACAAACAAGGTGAACTAGGTATATACTATTGACACTAGATGCTAAACACTAAATTATTATGCTATGGTTCTGAAATCTGAATTAAACCTCATGGTTTAACAGTCAGAAACACATCAGACAACACTAAACAAGTACACACATGCTTGATTTGATACTATTATCTATAAACGTATGCGAGGACAAACAGAACCAAACCATAATAGTTGTTGTTACAGAATGCTAAACTGACGTATTATTCGTACAGGTGACGATCTGTACGAATAAATCTGAAAGTTTAACGATCTGAAATGATGACTGAAAAGTAGAAAACAAAATCAGAAAGTGAAACGTACGATCGTGTTCGTACAGTTAGCGCTCTGTATGAAAACGCGCGTAAGTGACGTTTTCTGACGAAACGAAAACGAAAACGATACGCACGATAATAAATTTAAGGAAATATAATATTTCCTGTTTTACAAATTTGAAACTCATCAGAAATATATTAAAAGGAAACTATTTTAATTAAAATACGTAAAATTCGCGAAATAAATTTCGATAAATAATTCATGAGCAATTGTATTAAAATATTTACTAGAAATAACTGTAACATCCTATTTTGAGAAAATAAATAAAGTACTATCGTTTATAATTAAAATATTATTAGCCAAAAAAAAACAAAACGATTAATTAAAACGTAACGTCTCGTCTAATAATATAAAATAATTTATTTCATAAATAATAATTATTCGCGAGTATAAAAATAAAGGCTCAAAATTATTATTATTTTTTTTACGATCGTTTAAACAAACAGGTTGGATAAAACGACGATTAGAAATAATTGATCTCTAAACAATCGTTAAATTTAGTCAAAGGTTGTTTAAATAATGATAATAATAATAATAAAATATATTATATATTATATATTTGATCATGATCCGTTTTTAACCAAACTTAGGTCAAAACGTAGAAAAAAATGAGCTTGTCATAACATTATTTTTATAATTTTATAAAACATCATATTTTAAAAGTTATAAGAGAAAATCAAATTTTGTGCTAAATTAATTATAATAATTATATAAAATAAAATTTCAATTAAAATTAAATTAAATTATGCAAGTGAACGTGTAAGTGGATAATTCAAATTAAAATATGAAAATTGAAATGCATCCACGTATGGTGTTAGAACGATTAGTGTCATTCTTAAACCTTATCATAAAATTATTATTATTAAATTAACATACATATAGGCGGTTAGAAAGACAATTTCGTTCTCAGAAGATAAACAAACGATTCCTTTCAAACTTTGTGTTTAAAGAAAATTCTGAGTTAAGGTACGTTCTCAACTGTTTAAATTTAAATTACATATTTAAGGTTTCGCATGATATTAACTTATAGGGTTACGGTTAAGATCCAACCCTATGTATACATTAAAAAATTTTTAGTTTACTTATAATAATAATAATAATAATAATAATAATAATAATAATAATAATAATACACAGTGATATTAATCCATTAGAATACATGTGTATTTTTAAAATAAACAAAAATTTGATTAAGAAATTTATAAGCTTCCACGTGAAAAAAATAAATTAATAAATAAATAAAATAAAATAATTAATAAATTAATTAATTAATTAATAATAATAAGTGGTGAACAATGTTTAACTTTCAATATATAAATTGAGTTTCATTCGTAAAAACAAACTCTTTCAACTTCTTTTGTTTAAAAATATATACGAGCAGGTATGCATTTCAATTCTTGAGTTTGATTTATAATATTATAGTTTCTCATAATATTGTTAACTTATAGGGTTAAGATTAAGATTTGATTCCATAGTTGTACAAATACTATGTTAAACTTATGGTCTGTTATAGGAGCTGAAAATAAACGCATCAGGAATTATCATTGCAAATAGTTATAAAAAAAAAAAGATTGAGCAGAAACGCTGCCTAAATTCATATTGAGAAGTTCTAAGCTATCACACGACCAATCAAAAATTCAGGTGAATACATTTAACTTATTTTTAAATTTAAATGCATTTTTTAGCATTGTATGTTTAAACTTTGACGCATAAAGGGATACTACGTGACCGGCATTTAGGCTATTAGTATACGTATGATTTGCAAATCGTATCCGCAAATGGGTGAAATTCCCATACGTGGCTGGTACAGGTGGGCTGGAAGGTTAAACGGAAGACGCACTGCGCAGGCAACCTAACCAGTGACCAGCTGTGGGCTAGAGGGAACAAAACGTAAGACGCGTTGCGCTGTAGTTCCTAACCAGTGACAGTTATAAACCAGTGTATGCAGTAGTTGTATCGATCAGTGAAATAACCTGCTAAATGTGTAGTATGGCCAATATTAATTATGATTAAAGGACCGAACATGCTATGCTTACATATCGAGTCTGTTACTTGTATTCACCAACTTTATGTTGACGTTTTATTTTCAAAAACTTTTCAGGTGATAATGAATGACAAATCAGAAACAAGATTAGAGGTTTAGGGCCTATGACGCCTTAAATAAAATCTTGTGGCGAAACCGAGGAGCGATTGGAGTTATACCTCCAAGTCCCGTGTAAACCGAGATATGTAAATATATGTTTGTAAAAAAATCGGTTTAAAATAAAATAAAATGTTATGTTCATATCTATTCATATGAAATTTTATAAAATCCGGAAAAGTTATTTACAAGCGAGGAAAATATGGTTTTTCATACATATGCGTATGAAATATATGTAAATTATGAAAAACAGTTTTCACATCCATGCATGTGAATTATTTATAAAATTACGAATTTATGAAACAACGCTTCCGCTGAAACATATTAAAATGAATAATAAACTCTGACCGAGACTGTAATTATCAATGAAACCAATCGGGTCGCAGCGCCCGGGCCGTCGAGAGCCTGGGGTGTGACAGGTTGGTATCAGAGCTCCTGGTTTTAGCGAAATAGGACTAATGATTGTATCTAAGCTTTAACCAAACTGAGATAAGTGCCTATCAAAGGAATAGGTAGAGTAGAATAGTTGAAATACTAATAATGATTAACATGATGAATTTTGATTATAGCTTATAAGCTAAATTACGATGAAGTATTTTAAGACTTTGTCAAATGTCATATTTTGTAGACAATGTCTCGAAGCCAAAATTCTGGCGGACCATCTGCAAACACTCGTGGGCGAAAGAGAACGCACACAGATGCTAATGAACCTGTGATTCAAAAGGCTGAACTTAAGGAAATAATAGCAAAAGAAATTAAAGACGCAATACCTACGATTATTGCGGCTATGAAAAATAATGAAAATTCGAATCCAGAGAATACTGTGACAAAAGCGAAAGAGGTGTCTGGTTCGAACAATGAGAATACCAAAGCTTCTAGTACAAAAAGATTTAGAACTGAAGGATGTTCATACAAAACATTCCAATCTTGTAAACCTCCTGAGTTCGCTGGAACAGAAGGAGCTGTGGTAGCATTAAGATGGCTAGAAAAGATTGAAGCGGTAATTGCTATTAAAAAATGTGCCGAAGAAGATATGGTTATGTATGCTTCGAATTCCTTTAAAGACGGAGCATTGGAGTGGTGGAACTCCATTATTCAAACCAAAGGTAGAACCAATGCGTATGCTATGACTTGGGAAAGTTTTCGAGATCTCGTAACTCGAAAGTTTTGCCCAATGAATGAAAAGGAACAAATCGAGCGAAAATTTCTAACTCACCGTATGGTCGGTGCTGGGCATCGTGAGTACACTTCCAAGTACTTTGAGTATGCTCGATTGGTGCCACATCTTGTGACACCAGAATCGAACCTGATCAGTCGCTATATCTGGGGATTGGTAAATGAAATTCGAGATATGGTCAAGGCGGCGATGCCTCAGACTATTGATTCAGCCGTTGAGCTTGCAGGATTGCTTACTGATGGGACGGTGAGAACCCAGGAAGAAAAGAAAAGTCTAGAAACGATCCAAAAGGTCAATCAAAGTTCAAAGAAACCTGTAGGAAAGTTTGAAAGGAAGGAAGGAGGTAGCGGTGTTATCCCACGATGCAAAATGTGTGGGAAAAATCATTTGGGAAAATGTCTTCGACCAAAATTTTGCAGTCATTGCAAATTGACGGGTCATACAGTGGATGAATGCCGAAGAAAGAAAATGGTGACGTGCTTCAACTGCAATGAACAGGGACACTATCGAAATGAATGTCCTAAGTTGATCAAGGCAAGTGGAGTTAGCGGGGCTGGTGGTTCAGGAATAAAAGTTGAACCAAATGCAAAGAAGACAACTAGAGCATTTGTTCTTAATGCAAAAGAAGCTGCAGACATGCCGGATGTCATTACCGGTACGTTTCTTATCAATAATGTTTACGCTAAGGTTTTGTTTGATTCGGGAGCAAATCAAAGCTTTATTGATTATGATTTCTATAAGCTTCTAAATGAACCATTAGTGAAAGTAGATAAACCTTATCTGGTAGAAACTGCTAATGGTGATGTAGTCAAAATAAATGAAGAGTTAGTAAATGGTAAGATCACACTCTTTAAGCACAACATACCTGTGAAATTCTTACCAATGAAGTTGGCTGGTTTTGATGTGGTAATCGGAATGGTTTGGTTAGCTATAAACCAAGCTTGTATCTTATGCGACAGCAAATCCATTGAAGTTCGTGTTCCAACGGGATAAAAATTGATCATCAAGGGTGATAAGTCAACAAATAATGTTGGAATTATTTCTATGATCAAAGCTACTAAGTATTTAAACAAAGGTTGTTTAGCTTACCTAGTCTCAGTTACCGCTGAAGATCAAGAAAAGAAGAAACTGAAAGATGTACCTGTTGTAGCTGATTTTCCCGATGTGTTTCCAGATGAATTGCCTGGCTTACCATCAGAACGTGAAGTAGAATTCAATATCAATCTGGTACCAGGTACTGCTCCAATTGCTAAATCTCCTTATAGATTGGCACCGACGGAAATGAAAGAGCTCAAGAAACAATTAGACGAGTTACTGGAAAAAGGTTTTATTCGACCTAGCTCTTCACCTTGGGGAGCTCCAATCTTATTCGTCAAGAAGAAAGATGGGTCAATCCGGATGTGCATTGATTATAGGGAGCTAAATAAGGTGACAATTAAGAACAAGTATCCACTTCCACGAATTGACGATTTATTCGATCAACTTCAAAGAGCTTGTCATTTTTCTAAAATTGATCTTCGATCAGGATATCATCAACTGAAAGTTCAGGAAAAAGATATTCCTAAAACTGCTTTCCGTACAAGGTATGGGCATTATGAGTTCACTGTTATGCCATTTAGACTTACTAATGCTCCAGCTGCCTTTATGGACATGATGAACCGGATATGCAAACCTTATCTGGAAAAATTCATCATTGTGTTCATTGATGATATTCTTATTTATTCAAAAACACCCGAGGATCATGCTATACATCTTAGAACCCTACTTGAATTACTAAGACATGAGAAATTGTATGCTAAATTTTCTAAATGTGATTTCTGGCTCACAGAAGTACAATTTCTAGGGCATGTTATTAATGCTCAAGGTATTCAAGTGGATCCATCTAAGATAGAGGCTATTACGAAATGGGAAAACCCAAAGTCACCGACAGAGGTGCGTAGCTTCTTAGGCTTGGCGGGTTATTATCGCCGATTTATTCAAAATTTCTCCCGAATAGCCGTCCCTCTCACCTCATTGACTCAAAAAGCTGAAAAGTTTGAATGGGGTCCCAAGCAAATTGAGGCCTTTCAAATTCTTAAAGATAAGTTGACTCATGCTCTGATCCTAGCATTACCCGAAGGTGTTGAAGACTTTGTTGTCTATTGTGATGCTTCTCATACAGGATTAGGATGTGTATTGATGCAACGAAACAAAGTTATTGCTTATGCATCATGTCAATTAAAGACTCATGAGAAGAATTATGTGACTCATGATCTGGAGTTAGGCGCCATAATCTTTGCATTAAAGTTATGGAGACACTATCTGTATGGAGTTCATTTCACAGTTTATACTGATCACAAGAGTTTAAAGTATATCTTTGGTCAGAAGGAACTGAATATGCGACAACGAAGATGGATGGAAACGTTGAATGACTATGATTGTGAAATTATCTATCATGAAGGAAAGGCAAATGTGGTTGCAGATGCCTTAAGTCGAAAGGAGGTGGACAAACCGAGAAGAGTACGTGCTTTACGGCTCGAACTACAAGTTGATTTGTTTAATCAAATTAAAGAGGCAGAGAAAGAAGCCCAAAAAGATGAAAACAAGGAACAAGAAGGAATGAAGGGCATGACTGAACAACTGGTCAAAGGAGACGATGTAATTCTTCATATGAGTACAAGAATCTGGGTGCCAGTCATTGGTGGCTTAAGAGAAAAAGTATTGGAAGAAGCGCATAAATCGAAATACATGATGCACCCAGGAAGCGATAAAATGTACAAGAATCTAAAAGAGAACTATTGGTGGATTGGCATGAAGAAAGATATTGCCGCATATGTTGCAAGATGCTTGACTTGTTCTCAAGTTAAAGCTGAACACCAAAAACCTTCTGGTATGTTGCAACAACTAGAACTGCCTGTTTGGAAATGGGAAATGATAACCATGGACTTTATAACTAAACTTCCCCGAACCAGTCGTGGGAATGATACGATATGGGTTATAGTTGATAGACTGACCAAGTCTGCTCATTTCCTATCAATGAAAGAAACTAATTCAATGGATAGGCTAGCACAGCTGTATGTAAATGAGATTGTATCTTTACACGGTGTGCCATTATCCATTGTATCAGATAGAGATAGTCGTTTTACATCTCGATTCTGGCAAAGTTTTCAAAAAGCTCTTGGAACACGCTTAAATTTCAGCACTGCTTATCATCCACAAACTGATGGGCAGAGCGAAAGAACAATCCAAACATTGGAAGACATGCTTCGAGCTTGTGTGATAGACTTTGGAGGAAGTTGGGATGATCACTTACCTCTAATAGAATTCTCCTATAATAATAGTTATCACTCAAGTATTCAGACTGCACCGTTTGAAGCTCTCTACGGTAGAAAATGTCGAACACCAGTCTGTTGGTCTGAAATTGGTGAAAATCAGTTGTCTGGTCCAGAAATAGTACAAGAAACAACTGACAAAGTCTTTCAAATTAGAGAAAGATTGAAAACGGCTAGAGATCGACAAAAGAGCTATGCAGATCGAAGAAGAAAGCCATTAGAATTCAATGTTGGTGATAAAGTGCTACTCAAAGTCTCACCATGGAAAGGAGTAGTACGATTCGGTAAAAAGGGAAAGTTAAGTCCACGTTATATCAGACCTTTTAAAATTCTTAAACGAATCGGACCGTTGGCTTATCAGCTTGAACTACCGGTAGAAATGGCTGGAGTACACGATGTGTTTCACGTTTCTAACCTTAGGAAATGCTTAGCTGATGAATCATTGATGATGCCTCTACAAGATGTTGAGGTAAACGAAAAATTAAAGTTTATCGAACAACCAGTTCAAATTGAGGACCGTCGAGAAAAGAGACTTAAACGCAAGAAATTGATATTAGTTAAAGTTAACTGGAACTCTAGACGTGGTCCCGAATATACATGGGAACTAGAGTCTGAAATCAGAAAGAAATATCCACACTTATTTCAATAATCTCGAGGACGAGATTAAAACAAAGGTGGGAAGGATGTAACATCCTGTTTTGAGAAAATAAATAAAGTACTATCGTTTATAATTAAAATATTATTAGCCAAAAAAAAACAAAACGATTAATGAAAACGTAAGGTCTCGTCTAATAATATAAAATAATTTATTTCATAAATAATAATTATTCGCGAGTATAAAAATAAAGGCTCAAAATTATTATTATTTTTTTACGATCGTTTAAACAAACAGGTTGGATAAAACGACGATTAGAAATAATTGATCTCTAAACAATCGTTAAATTTAGTCAAAGGTTGTTTAAATAATGATAATAATAATAATAAAATATATTATATATTTTATATTTGATCATGATCCATTTTTAACCAAACTTAGGTCTAAACGTAGAAAAAAATGAGCTGGTCATAACAGTATTTTTATAATTTTATAAAACATCATATTTTAAAAGTTATAAGATAAAATCAAATTTTGTGCTAAATTAATTATAATAATTATATAAAATAAAATTTCAATTAAAATTAAATTAAATTATGCAAGTGAACGTGTAAGTGGATAATTCAAATTAAAATATGAAAATTGAAATGCATCCACGTATGGTGTTAAAACGATTAGTGTCATTCTTAAACCTTATCATAAAATTATTATTATTAAATTAACATACATATAGGCGGTTAGTAAGACAATTTCGTTCTCAGAAGATAAACAAACGATTCCTTTCAAACTTTGTGTTTAAAGAAAATTCTGAGTTAAGGTACGTTCTCAACTGTTTAAATTTAAATTACATATTTAAGGTTTCGCATGATATTAACTTATAGGGTTAGGGTTAAGATCCAACTCTATGTATACATTAAAAAAATTTTAGTTTACTTATAATAATAATAATAATAATAATAATAATAATAATAATAATAATAATAATAATAATAATAATAATACACGGTGATATTAATCCATTAGAATACATGTGTATTTTTAAAATAAACAAAAATTTGATTAAGAAATTTATAAGCTTCTACGTGAAAAAATAAATTAATAAATAAATAAAATAAAATAATTAATAAATTAATTAATTAATTAATAATAATAAGTGGTGAACAATGTTTAACTTTCAATATATAAATTGAGTTTCATTCGTAAAAACAAACTCTTTCAACTTCTTTTGTTTAAAAATATATACGAGCAGGTATGCATTTCAATTCTTGAGTTTGATTTATAATATTATAGTTTCTCATAATATTGTTAACTTATAGGGTTAAGATTAAGATTTGATTCCATAGTTGTATAAATACTATGTTAAACTTATGGTCTGTTATAGGAGCTGAAAATAAACGCATTAGGAATTATCATTGCAAATAGTTATAAAAAAAAAGATTGAGCAGAAACGCTTCCTAAATTCATATTGAGAAGTTCTAAACTATCACACGACCAATCAAAAATTCAGGTGAATACATTTAACTTATTTTTAAATTTAAATGCATTTTTTAGCATTGTATGTTTAAACTTTGACGCATAAAGGGATACTACGTGACCAGCATTTAGGCTATTAGTATACGTATGATTTGCAAATCGTATCCGCATATGGGTGAAATTCCCATACGTGGCTGGTACAGGTGGGCTGGAAGGTTAAACGGAAGACGCACTGCGCAGGCAACCTGACCAGTGACCAGCTGTGGGCTGGAGGGAACAAAACGTAAGACGCGTTGCGCTGTAGTTCCTAACCAGTGACAGTTATAAACCAGTGTATGCAGTAGTTGTATCGATCAGTGAAATAACCTGCTAAATGTGTAGTATGGCCAATATTAATTATGGTTAAAGGACCGAACATGCTATGCTTACATATCGAGTCTGTTACTTGTATTCACCAACTTTATGTTGACGTTTTATTATCAAAAACTTTTCAGGTGATAATGAATGACAAATCAGAAACAAGATTAGAGGTTTAGGGCCTATGACGCCTTAAATAAAATCTTGTGGCGAAACCGAGGAGCGATTGGAGTTATACCTCCAAGTCCCGTGTAAACCAAGATATGAAAATATATGTTTGTAAAAAACTCGGTTTAAAATAAAATAAAATGTTATGTTCATATCTATGCATATGAAATTTTATAAAATTCGGAAAAGTTATTTACAAGCGAGGAAAATATGGTTTTTCATACATATGCGTATGAAATATATGTAAATTATGAAAAACAGTTTTCACATCCATGCATGTGAATTATTTATAAAATTACGAATTTATGAAACAACGCTTCCGCTGAAACATATTAAAATGAATAATAAACTCTGACCGAGACTGTAATTATCAATGAAACCAATCGGGTCGCAGCGCCCGGGCCGCCGAGAGCCTGGGGTGTGACAATAACCACCTTCCAAACATCTAAAAATAAACTCTTTTTATTCGATTTACTAAAAACGCGCGTAACGTGCCGGAAACACGATGAAAACAAGAACCGAGCAACCGAAACGAACCCAAACACCCTCGGGGTATTTAAACCCTAAATGAGGCTTTCACCTCATTTTTCTACAACCCCTCTCTCTCTCTCTCTAAACACTCTCTAGCCGTCACCCTCTCTCTCTCTAAATTCCACCACTTCCAAGCTCCATAACTTGCTCAAATCTTGGTGAAATCACGAGTTCTTGGTGTCTACACGAAGCTCCCGACTTCCTCTACCTAGAAGTACAACCGATATGAGGATCCATCCACTGAAACTCAAGGTATGAAGCTTTGAATTCACGAAAACTAGGGTTTTGTAAACCCTTTGGTCGATTACACCCACTAAGCCGGTTCTCAACCCTTTAACACGAACTCTATTCGTCTGAGAACTGATTTACGTATAGCAACACCCTTGGGGACAGCCATAACACGGAGTAAAGCTTGATGATGAAGATGATATGCAGGGTTCGTGGGTTACAGATGCAGGCGACTGTGTGGGACGAAGGAGGGCCGAACCTTTACTGCATGGCCGCAAACCTTTCTTCCCTTGGCGAACCTACATGTGCAATTCACGAATCCATGGCAGGAGAACCTTCCCTATATCACGAACCTTTAACAACCGCCGAACCTAACCATGGACTCACCTAACCTATGGCCGAAACAGGTGGAGCCGAACCCTGCTGTTCGCATGCTGGAGCCGAACCCTGCTGTTCGCATGCTGGAGCCGAACCCTGTGTCAAGAAACCAGGCGAACCTATCAAACCTATCATGCCGAACCTATAGTCAACCGAAGCTACTGCCATGCACGAACCTCCTATGGCGAACCCTCTCTACACGAACCATTTGGTTCGTTAGGGCAAGGCGGGGCCGAACCTAAGACCATGCATCAGGAGGTTCGCTGGACACTAAATCGGAATCAGGAAGTTCATTTGGCCCAGTTACACCCTTTCGGCCCAATGAGATTAGTGAGCTACGAGAGTTCATTAGGCCCAAGGCCCATTTGTTACGGCCCATCCCTCTTTATTCAGCCCAACCGACGCACATTTGGGCCAACAGCAGGCCACATCATTTCATTCGGCCCACACCCTTTCTCGGCCCAAAGGATTATTTGGCCCACCTTACTTAATGGACCCACACACATAAATACTTGGCCCAATAACACATAATTTGAGCTAAGGGGTTGTCCGGCCCAATGGATTCTAAATAATTAATGAACACACAAACGAATGCTTTGAAATAGTGATAACTAACACATGAACCACCACTTTAGTTTATTACAAAGGTGGGGTTAAAATTTCTAGACAAACGATGCAAAGGCTTAAAATTTTATTTAAAAAGTTATGATTTGTAAGTTAAATTCTAAGTTGAGAATTTACAAACAATAAAGGAGGTTTAACACTACATTACATAATATAGAGAATTCCGGGCCGGATAATGAACGAGACTCGCGAGTGTTAGGCAACTTTAGGGCTAACACAACGCGCGCACAAATCAATGCAACGCATACTTATAAGATACAACAACATGAAATCAATGCAGGTTCGTGAATACAACAACAAATACTACAGTGAGCGCGTACATTCTTGTTTTTACTTAGTCAACCACATCAACAACAAGGTGAGTTCATTTGTCCCCTTTCAAACATATTTGTTTTTACCTCGAGACTGAGAAGCATGTTATACATTTTAAACAACTTTTGAAATGATTATTAAATGCTTTTACTCTTGTTCGTGATGCTTATACAGATGCTTATACTATAACCTCTATGCTTAAACTATATGCTTGATGCTTATGCTATAAACTCTATGCTTAAACTCTATGCTCGATGATTATGCTATAAAATCTATGCTTAAACTACATGCTCGATGCTAAGGCTTTGAACACTCACGCTAACGCTAATACTTGATACACTCGTTCTAAAGGCTAACACTGTATACACTAACTCTAATTGCTAATACTTCATACACTTATTTTTAAAAGTTAATATCTTATACTCTTAATCTTAATACTAATGTTGTTTACACTTATACTTATTTGCTTAAAACTCTCGAAGGTTTTAAATGCATAAGAAAGACAAACACTAAAACTAGGAATGCTTTTGAAAACCATACTTAAGAAATCTTGAAAACTTAAACTCAGAAAGACTCACTTGCTCAAAAGGCTATAAAGACTTATATGCTTGAATGCTCGATGTGCTTGGAATACTTGAAACACTTGAATGCTCAATGTGCTTGGAATACTTGAAACACTTGAATGCTCAATGTGCTTGGAATAATTGAAACACTTGAATGCTCGATATGCTTAGAATACTTGAAACACTTGAATGCTTGATATACTTGGAATGCTCAGAAAACAGGCTGATTGACCGCCGCGTGTTGACCTATGTGTCAACCACTACTAGTCATCTGTAAAACTATGTGAATGCTCTAAACTTGTATGCTTAAGATATCGAACATCGTAAGACAGACTGTTGGCCAACGCGTCTTGACATTGGTCAAGCCCTACTAGTCATCAGTGTTCTTCGTTGTCGGACATCGTAAGACAGACTGTTGGCCATAGCGTCTTGACATTGGTCAAGCCCTACTAGTCAACAGTGCTCTTTTTTGTCACAAATCATGTAAGACAGACTGATTGGCCGCCGTGTCTTGACAGTGGTCAAGCCCTACTAGTCATTCAGTGTTCTTCTTGATTCATCCATGGTTATGACGAGTGAATAGAATGATTTTGGTTTCTTCTAGCTGACTTTGTGTCATCTTGAGGATTCCTCTATCAAAACATGTCGCGAGTCATATTTAGTTCCGTTATGGATGGATGCTGAATTCCTTAGGGTGTCCAGCTGTCCATAATGGTAACTCTCAAAATTTGATACTCAAATGCTACTTTGTGCGTGTTGAAACTTATGATCAGAACACTTAAAGCTATGATGGGATTGATGGTAGGTAAGACGCTTAATTATCATTAACAGCAATGTCCTATGTGGCTTAGTATGTGGTGGGATGGCGTCTGGGCAGGTTATAGGCTCGACTCAGGGGTATGCCCTATATATAAGCATACCGAGCTGGATGATACATGTGATGTTAATGAGATTAAGGTTGTTACCGAAGGGATTTGGGAATGCTATTGGGTAGATAACTTAAACTTCTAAACATGATTCTTGAAACTATGATGGGAATTGAATGGTAGGTAAAATGTTTAATTATCATTAACAGCAATGTCCTATGTGGCTTAGTATGTGGTGGGATGGCGTCTGGGCGGGTTGTAGGCTCGACTCAGGGGTATGCCCTATATATAAGCATACCAGCTGGATGATACAGGTGATGTTAATGAGGTTAAGGTTTTACCGAAGAGGTTGCAAAACTATTTTTCAAATACTAAAACTATATGAACTCACCTACCATTGTGTTGACTTTGTTTTTTTTCTCACATGCTTTCTCAGGTGATGCATAGGATTAAACTAAGGCTAAGGATTGCGTACTAGGATGCCAGATAGCTGACCTAGTAGACTTTTGGAAAGCACATACTTTGTTATTGATGCGAGTCATTTTTTGATATCTTGTACAGATACAAGATAGAAACTTCTGATTCTTTTGATAGGTTTACTTAGTTAAATTATCAAACATTGATATTGTAATTTAACTTTGTAATCCTAGTTAATGCTTTATTGTGCTTTAGTTATTCTCAATGTTGATGCTATGTAAACAATCTGATCATCACGATTATCACTCACGATATCGCGCCCCGAGAACCTTCCGCCTGGCGGGAAACACGATCCGTCCTGCCGGCTCGGAGTGTGACAGAATGGTATCAGCCTCACTCCTGTGCCGTTCGGGATGTGGGGCAAACCTCATCCAGGGCGATGAGTCCCGGGGGGGGGGTCTGGACGACACCTTAGGCAGATCCTACACGCCAAAAAGGCTAGCGGGGCAAACCTCATAGAGGAAGATGAGTCCCAGGGGGGGTGTATGTGACACCTTAGGCAAATCCCACATCGGCCGTGGACAGGAGAGATCATTGGTTCATATGTAATAACCCGCCTCTTATACCAACAACGCGTTTTGGGGCTTAATGGTAGTGGATGAGAGGAGAACTCCACAGTTAAGCGTGCTCAGGTGACAACAATCCAGGATGGGTGACCCCCTGGGAAGTTTTCACCCTGGCGACCAAAAGCAAAGCCGTGAGCTATAATTTGGCAAAGCGGACAATATTGCTAGTAAAACGAGCCGGGGTGTTACACTATATATGTTATTTGGAATCACGATGAATCTATAGTGCAACTCGTAACCCGCTAGTTAAATAACAAATTAATGAATTGAAATGTTATCATGTTCTATTGTTTATATTAGTGTATCATTTATTTAAGTTAGAGAAAATTACGCTTTTTTAATTCTTTATGTTTGAGCGCATTTAACTATGGAAATTATACATGTCATTTCACAACAACAACAACCTTACCCAGTATATTCCCACTTTTCAGTAGGGTCTGGGGGGAAGGATAGATACAAACCTTACCCCTATCCCAATTCGGATAGAGAGGCTGCTCCGAAAGAGTCCCCAGCTCAAAGTTATCGTTTGAAGTTGATCATCCCAACGATTTTAACGTTATTTTCACAAAATAATTAAAATAACGTTAAAGTTAGTGCACTTTTACTTTTTCCCCTTAAGGGTCCACACATATATACATTATATGCGTGCACCGCAAATGGGGTGTTATACATGTCCTTTCACATTTGTAGCAATTCTCTTATGAGAGGTTTTGTGTTTGAATCTCTTTAAATGAGCATGAGGTTTTCCTAGTTGTAAGTTTCCTCATAGATTTATGAGATATAAATGAAGTAGTTGTTGTACGAGCTTTCCTTTAGAGACATGTTAACAAAGCAATTGTTTCTGTCAAAAAAAAAATAAAAATATTATAAAAGAAGTCTACCCCCATCACCATTTCATCTTCCTCGTTAAACTCCTTTCTGTCACCAAAAATGCATCCAAATTATAGTTATCTATGGCAAAGAACAAGTCCTACAACTTCGAAAAGTTTATCGATTTTGGCCTGCATCATTTCTGTAAACTGCTAATCAAGCTCATTAGCTTAGAAACTTGATTTATGGTGGGTGGGGTGATAAAGAAAAGTGTATTATGGATTTGAAAATCTACCAATGTGTGACCATGACTTCTCTTATTAGCGGTCTTGGTTTCAAGTATTTTTATGAGCATTTGCTTGTATATGATCATGATTTTTATCAATGTGAGTTTTCTCCTAAATGATAGGATCATTTCTATTAACTTAGTAATGCTTGATTTAACTATAAAAAATCCCTAAATCATAGAAAACAAAGGTTATGAAAAAGAAGGGTGTAATTGAGGCAAGGTTGAAATAGGAGGGAGGGGATGGGTGACTCGAGTCTTGAAAATATTTCATGTTTGATGATAGAGAAGGAAAAAAATGATGTTTAAAGATATAAACATATTAAAGAATGATAATAAACATAAGGGTAAATTATGTACTTAAAAAAATTAACCAGAAAATCTAACAACAGTGTAAAAAAAGATTTAATGTTGCATATATAAAAATAATTTATTATTTCTATAATTACTAAAGTTAAAATCTTACAATGCAAATGCATTCAAACATAAAGAATCATAGTGTAATTTTTTTCTTGAAATTATCATTAGTTCTACAAATTAGAAGGATAAGACTATGTATAATTATCACTTCATGTTCAATCTGTATGAGCGTCACGTAAATCCCATAGAAACAACTATTCTCATCACTATATTTTCACATACACATATGTAACCATTATCTCCTACTCACTCTATTGTAATCATTACCTTTTATTTAATTATTTTCATTTTGATTATTTCTCAACCAAATCGTTTTAAGCATGTTATGTGTTTCCAAACTAAGTATCTCGTTGCATATTGTAAGTCTTACACTTTCAACAATTTCTGCAACAGAGGCATCGACATCTTCATAATTTTTGCAAATTGTTTTTTTCTTTGTCTTCTAAAATCAATTTATCCGAAAAATACAAATTTTACTTTTCTCCCAATTTCTCCATAGATTAAACACCATATGTCATCTTTTTAAGACACCAAATGCCTCTTCGATATCCTTTCTCACCACCGGCCCTTTTCTAAAGTAACGCCATTTTTCATCGTGTTCATGCGAACATGTAAATAATTTGACAAATGTAGCATATTCGGGATAGATATTATCGGCAAGATAATGCCCATAGTTGTAATATGTATCATTAACATAAAACAAAGTGGTGCAACTCCATCTATCAAATATTGATCTAAAACATTTTATCATTAATCGATCCGGAAACACCAAAGTACACATTTCATATCCAAAAATATTTGGATGCCACAACTTTAAATATTAATGTCGGATGTTGGTCAACTCACAGAGGAGAGCTTCTCCAAATCATAAGTCAGTTTTCCCAATAATGCATGCAATTGATGCCTCCGAGCATCCAATGGAAGCTGTGAACATCTTCATGCACTGCGTATATTTGTTGACTATCTCTATGTCGGCTTTCTCAAATATTGTGGGCCGTATAATGCAATAACACATTGAAAAAAAATCAACTGAATTCTCAAATGTTGTATAATGCAATAACACCATTAAATAAATAATACATTTACAAGAGCTGTAAAAATTTATCTCGCGAAACTTTGTCGGGCATCGTTAAATATTCGTCCCTAGAATCACTACTTGTGTCGTATGCCATCTGTCAAATAACATTCGTATCTTCTAATCCTAATAAACAAGTAACTATTATGCCACTTGTCTTTTAACTAGGGTCTCCACTTGGTTAAATTGCCACATATCTCTTAAATAGCCTATCCACATGGCTAATTTGCCACATGGCAACACACCATTTAACCTCAAATTTATTTCATTACTAAGCAATATCTGAATATACTAGAAATGAAAACACGCGGATCTAATCCTAACCTAAAACGAACACGCGGATCCTGAGCTCGCTAACACCAAATTCAGAAACCCTAATCTTCAATCTGTTTCTCCGTCATTCAATCACATCTTCCACTCTTTCTATTCAGACGACGATAAAAACATTTCAGTTACAAAACATCTCCTGATTTTTATATTTAGATGATGATAACAAGATTTCAGCAGTAAAATCAAAGGTTTGACATTGACAAATTGCTTCTTGGAACCGAACTCATCTCTTTTGATTGTTGATTGTGATTTCAACCTATAGGCATATCATATGGGTATAAGGTATCACATTGATTTAATAGAAATTCAATTGTTGAGAAGTAGGGGTGTGCGCGGTGCGGTTCGGTGCGGTTTTGAGCTTTCACCATAACCGAAACCGATTAAGTCGGTTATTTGAAATTCTTAACCGATCGGTTTTGGTTAACCGCGGTCGGTCTTGGTCGGTTTTTGGTCGGTTTTGGTCGGTTAAATTCGGTTAACCGCATATTCTAACCAGCTTAAATTTTTTGGGCCTGACAGATTTGGGCTTTGAATTTTGGGCTGTAAATAAAATAAACTACAAATATATCCATAGATCCATCAAAGTCACAAAACATACAAGTAAGTTCAAAAACACTTGAATTTAGCCCAACATGTGTAACATGTTTTAAGTTCATAAACAAACATATAAAATAAAGAAACTTATTTGTTGGACTAAAAGAACCAATGAGCTTGATCAGAAAAATCTCTAAGTCTCACAGCACTTATAACAACTGAAGAAGAACACAACGGCTGACATACAATGTACAGAAGTTACAAGATCTGAAGTGATATACAACAGCTGAAGTGTAAGTCATCAGATGTTGTAGTGTGTAGTTTAGTCTTCAGTAGTTTTCTTTCAGTGTTTGTAAAAGTCTGATGAGTAGTTTATTCATCAGATGTTTTAGTCTTTTTACTTCAGTAGTTTTAGTTCTTCAGTAGTTGTAAGAGATTGTCTTCAGATGTTGAAGACATTCTCAGTAGTTTAGTTATTTTCAGTTGTTTTGTTTTGTCTGTTAGGTGTCAACATCATGTGACATCATCAGACGTCACTGTCTCTATATATGGGCAGTTGACAGTATTGTATTGTAACGAAGTTAATGAATTGAATGAAATATTCCTTTGCAGAAACCTTCTCTCTCTATAACAAATTTGAGTTTACTGTTTGATTAACTTTGTTCTTACGATGATTATGCTAATTCTGTGTTGAATTCCGCTGCTATACTTTGTTATTGTATCAATTGAGAACATCTGATCCTACATTCTTCAATTCTAGTCTAAATCATCATCTTCTACAATAGAATCTTTGCGGGTTCTTTTTCCAATCACCAAATCTACAAAAAAATATGTAGACATATAAGTATTTGCTTCAAAATAGATCATAATATCATATAGTTAGAATAGAATATAATTACCTTCTTCTATTTCCTCTAAGTTCTCCACCAAATCTTCTAGTGGTACACCATTGACGTGAGACTCTTGTAAATCTATTTGTGTTGACCGTAACCAATCTTGTGCACAAATCAATGACTCGGCGGTCTTTGGAGTAAGAGAGCTTCTGTATTTATCAATCACTCTACCACCGGTACTAAATGCTGACTCGGATGCAACAGTTGATATTGGAATTCCCAACACATGTCTAGCTACTTGAGAACGAATGGGGAATTTAATTGAATTTAGTTTCCACCAACCCAATACATCAAAACTATCATCCCCTATTATCTTTTTCTCAGTCCCATCACGCAAATATATATCAACTTCACAATTATCAACCCCTTCTCCACATTCTTCTTCCAAATATTTTAAATAACCCTCATCCAAATCAACATACTAATCATCATCAACCAATTTCGAAGAAGACGTACCTTTATCCTTTTGTCGCTCATTTGCCTTTTCTGTCTTCATTTTGTAATCATTATACAATTCTAACAATGCTTCTTTCACTTTATTTTTCATTGTCTTAGTTTTCTCGATATCCTTACCATATATAAAGCTCAAACAAAAACCAAGATAACTCAACTTATTTCGAGGGTCTAGAACTAATGCCACATACAACAAAAAATTCATATTGTCTAAATTATCCCAATATTTATCGAATTTTGTTTTCATGGAAACGACCATTTTCTTCTTCTTCTCGTCATCACTTGAGGACATCTTTTTTATATGTGCATGCATTATGCAAAGCTCACTAAAGAATAAGTTGGAGGTCACATACTTCGACCCCGAAATCTTTTTAGTCACATTAAAAAAAATCCTTAAATACTCCATAAATAACTTGTTTAACAAAGAATAAAAAACCTATCACTATTAAATTTGAGATGTCAAACAAAAATGAATATAAAGTACCTCGCATTCTCCCAATCCTCATCATCGGGTGCCCCCAAAACTTTATTAATCCGTTTTCTCTTTCTTGTACTACCCTCATCTTCCTCAACTTCACTATAAAAGTAGTTCCTATAATTGGAATCCACATCTTTTAATCTATAAAAAAACATAACATACTATATTGTTAGTTTAAAAATAACAAAGTAACAGCCAATATTGTACTTAAAAATATATATTGTAACATCAAATAACCAAGGATACATTAGCCATGAACATATTATATTTAAAAATGAAAAAAAATAACATATATTATACTTAAAACATAAAATACCTATCAAATGCTTTCGAAAACTTGAGTGCCGTTTCCAACATTAAAAATGTTGAATTCCATCGTGTATCAACATCAAGACATGGTTTTCTTTTGCAATCAATGTTTTCTTTCTCAACACTTTCTTTGAAACTTTGATACCTAGAAGGAGATGATCTTATATACCTTACGGCATTTCGAATTCTACTTATGGAATCAACTTGTTCTTCCAAACCTTCTTTGACAACAAGATTGATTATATGAGCATTGCATCTTAAATGCAAATACTTGCAATCTAAGATCGAATGAGGACCTTTAAGCATCCTTTGTAAAAATCTAATTGCCCCATCATTCGATGAATCATTATCCACAGTAACTGTAAAAATCTTATCAATCCCCCATCCTTGTAAGCATCGATAAACTAGCTTTCCTATTATCTCACCCTTATGATTTGGGATTTGACAAAAGTTTAAAATCTTCTTCTTCAAAACCCAATCTTCATCAACCCAATGTGTTGTAAGACACATGTAATTAAAATTTTGAACCGAAGTCCAAGTGTCAGTAGTAAGTGATATGGTTTTATCTTTTAAAATATTTTTTAATTTCTTTTTCTCATCTTCATATATTGACAAACAATCCCTAGCAACTGTCACACCCCCAAATTCCCACTTGTGGCAAATGTCCACGTGGATGTGACGTGTCCAGAATCACAGCTCAAGGTCATATAGAACACCTCTATATGCGTTTACAAATCCAATGTTTGACACATACACAAAATAAAGTAGTTTGCAGCGGAATAAAAGTTATCATAATATATATTGCAGCGGAAATCAGATGTTTGACATAATGCAGCGGAATAGTTTAACACGTCATTGTTTAACAGGATAAGATAAATTGTTTTCAAAATAACAAGACAGAATGCATGTAAGTTCCTAATTGCTCGTCCCTTAATGTGTGCATTCCTGTCCTCCTGCTAGCCATGCTAGTTACCTGAGAATACAAGTTTGAAAAGTGTCAACACAATGGTTGGTGAGTTCACAGGTTTTGATATACATATAGTAATAAAAGTGTGTCATGCTGTTTATCAAATGTCAGTACCGAGCCCTAGGCCCAAAGTGTCAGTGCGTCACTACCGAACTAGACTTGTTTGTCCTTGCCTCCGCTATGCCTCGTATGCATAGCAAGTTAGGTCAGAATTTGCACGGGTTATGACATCCAGTCAACATAGTGCCCCGTGGGGTTAGTCATTCCCTAATGGATCCATCCAAATCTACCACATTGTTCGTACATTAACGGTAAGACTTTGTGAGGGCTTGTTACGAGTTCAACACTTAATGTTTGTCCAATAAACCAGCATACACAAAAATGTTTGTAATAGTAATAATGTTTGACTCGATGCAACTAGTATTCTCCCCCTATTTAAAAGCGTTTGAAAAGAGTAAAGAGGGGCCGTAAACTCACCTTAGTGATATGATCGTACGTAAGCGTAAGCTCCCGAGTTGTCGTGTAGCACGTCGGTCACCGGCAACCTATATTGTAGACCGTACGTGAGTTTGTGTAAGTGACCGTGCTAGTGTTCGTATTAGTGCTCGTGTTTGTGTCCGACAACCCTGGGTTGTTCATGTTTGTCCGTGTCGGTCCACAATGACCGTGTTTGCTCATGTTGGTCCATATTGACCGTGTTTGACCATGTTTGACCGTGTTTGACCGTGTTTGACCAAAGTTGACCGTGTTTGACCAAGGTTGACCGTGTTTGACCAAGGTTGACCGTGTCAAGTCAACGACCCGTTGGTGAACCGTGTGACGGTTTGTGAATCGTGTAGCAATCGTGTAAGTGTTTGTCGTGTGCACAACGCGTAGGTCGCGTTTATGGACAACTTACTATTTATAGTAAGTTTCCATTTTTAGAAAGTTCACAAAGCATAACGGTTTTAGAGTTCTAGCATGTTCAATAGTCCTACGGGGTCATGTTAACACATAGCACATTATCATACAAGTTCATATACGCCGTTTATAACATGTTAGTGCACAAAAGTTTCCTAAAATGGAAAGTTTCCATTTTTAGCATACGTGACATCGGAAACCATCTAACTTAGCATCTATTATGCATATTATAACATAATAAGTCATTTAGAATGCTCAAGTCATACAGAATGTTCTCGAGTCGGTTTTTATAAAAATAAAGTTACTAAATATAGTAACCTTGTAGTTTTTGCATCAAATCACCATTTAAACATTTCTAAACAACCTTTCTTATCATCATTCATCATAACATGTCATCTAACAACGTTTAATCATGTCAACATATCCGATTTCATCATCTATCAATACTCTTACCCAAAAAGTTACTAAAAATAGTAATAACACTAAATATGATCATAGACATCATCAAGACCACTTTCTAACTCATCAAATCATCATGTTATCATCCTAACAACAATTCCACATACATGCATGTTCATCAAACACACCATATCACCAACTTGTAACAAAAAGTTTCTAAATATAGTAAGGTCCTTACAAATCATGTTTTTAACCATTTCCAACATCATCTAACATGTAATCATCATCCAATATCATCAAGAAACATGCTTAACTACTGAAAATCATTCTAGCCATCATAGATCGTACATGCATGTGGGTAAATCACTCATTTGTGACCAAGTCATGAAATACATATAAACACATCATCATGGATCGTCATAAAGCACCATTTAAACATCATAGATCATCACCAATCACCTTAAAATCAACAAACCCAAATCATAATGTCACACCCCCAAATTCCCACTTGTGGTGTCAGTCCACGTGGGTGTGACGTGGCCAGGATCACAGCTTATGGTCATATAGAACGACTCTATATGAGATACACATTCACACAGATTGTAAAACAATACAAGTTTTCATTTAATATGCAGCGGAAAATGTGTTTAACATCAAAAGCAGCGGATTCATAAGTAAACAATGTTGCAGCGGAATAGTAAATTGTTTAACCAACACTACAAAAGTTTAAATTGTTTTAAAACATTTTCAATGCACACAATGCCTAGGACACGAGTCTATATGCAAGCCAGACTCCTTAAGGCTTCCTTGTGCGCATCCTAGCGTGTGCTCCATTAGTTACCTGAGAATACATGCGAAAAGTGTCAACTATAAAGTTGGTGAGTTCACAGGTTTAAGTATTTGAAAGTAGTAAAACAGTCATATATACTGGGTATGTTAAATAGTTTTGTTGGATCTACGATCCGTGGAGTGTGTCATGTCATCTTACCGAAACTAGACTGTTCCCGTTGCCTCCGCAGGTCATCGCTGAACCCGCATTCCCATCGAAATTACACTCGTTATGACCTCCAGTCAACATTGGTGCCGAGTGGGGTTAGTCAAACCCAGTAGTACTACGTAATTACGACTCGTTTGATACACAACTAACGGTAAGGATAAGTGAGGACTTTAAGCGATAAAGTTACACTCGAAAATGGTTTTCACAACATACCAGTCATATATCTAAAACAGTTGCATAATATTCTCACCCCAAAGTTAAGTAAAACAGTTATATGTAAAAGTGGGGCCGTAAACTCACCTGAGTTTAGTGATGCGTTTGCTCAATAGCGTAGTGTAGCTCGCCGGCTAGTAATCACCTATATCATGTAGGTGTTATGAGTTCGTGTTGCGTATGTGGGTCTCTCCGGACCGTGTTAGTGTTCAGCGACACTAAGTGGTTATGTGGGCCGAGTTGACCGTGTTTGACCTAACGACCCGTTGGTGACGGTTTTGGATCAAGTGCTTGTGTTATGTGCGATTTAGTGTCGTGTGAAGTGTACGGATACCAAACTCGTTCCTATGAGGAAACTTACTACTTATGGTAAGTTCCTATTTTAGGAAAGTTTCCACATTTGGCAAGTCATGCATAAGATCATATTCCGATTATTCTAACATGCATATTTATCCTAAATGAGCATGTTATCACATAGCACGTAGTTACACATAGCCGGTTTAACATAGTTTGCGCGTAAAAGTTTCCATTTATGGAAAGTTACTAAAATAAGCATGTTTAACCAAGATTAGTAACAAGCCTTTTCTAAAGATCATTACCCTAGTCCTAAATTATCATAAAATCATATTCGTTACAACAAACATATTGCTATTCATAGACTTTGTAAAATAAAGTTACTATTTATAGTAACTTTTGATAAAACACATCTTTCAACCATTTCAGGACTTAAAATCATTTATCAACATCATAACAAGGTTAATTATGCATACCAAACATACAACATCCCTCAAATTCATCATTCTCTAGCAACATTGTAACAAAAAGTTTCTATTTATAGTAATAATCATAAAAATCACATTCTTAATGCTTCTAATAATCCGAATGCATCAATAATCATTATATTAACTTATAAACATCATTTTTAAGCATAACATATAGCTCTAAACATGCATAAGTGGTCATTTCATCAATAACACGCATTTTGTAACAATAAAGTTACTAAAATTAGTTACAACCCCCAAATGGCCAAGTCTTGACATAGTTAACCATTCTAATCATGTGGAACATCTCATATAACAATTCTAACAACATCTCATCACCCAATATCAAGCCAACATACTTAGATCATCCATGCATGCACTCAAAAGTGCCTATTTCATGATATAACCAACAAATCATTATCATATTCAACACAAATCATCTTAGATCATTCCCAATACATCAAATCAGTAACAATAACATCAATATTAGACCTAACATCACAAAATTTCGTGTTCAAGGTGGTGATGGTGATGCATGTGCTTGATTCACATTGCATGTGTGTGTACAAGTGCTAAAATCTCGATATAGTGTTAGAACTACCTCAATAGAGCTCAAGCAAGTTGAAATGAAGCTGGAACAGAGGTGGAAGACTTCAAGAACTCCTGATATTTCCTTCACAGCAGCTCCAAGTCGTTCAAAGTAGTGATTGATGGCTTCTAGTTCACCTCAAGTCTCCTTAAGCCTCAATGATGCTTCTCTTATGATGATAATGGCTCCTTCTGGTGCAATATGGTTGTAACAGAGTGTGAAAAGTCGAGAAAAGTGTTTTCAGTCGAGAGAAATCGGTGAAGGGGTAAACAGAATGATTAATCTGGGTTTTATAAAGATTCTGCGTAACTGGGCTCGTCGCGTATCGCGACACCGCCCAAAAATCATCTCCGCGTATCGCGGCGATTAAAATAATCATCTGGTTCCCGAATCACGTCGCGTACCGCGGAGGTGGAAGATGATCGGTCGTCGCGTACCGCGACGTTTTTCGGAGAATTCAAATTCTCCCGCCCAGGCTTCGCGTACCGCGAAAGCCCAATTGGGTGCCCATCGCGTACCGCGATGGGTCCCAGCTGAGCCCAATAAGCCCATCTTCATAGTTTTGAAGCGAATTTCTCGTATTTCTCGAATACGATCATCGTTTCTCGACACTTAAGCGTTGTTCTACTAACTTAGGTTCTCTGGAACCTAATTGTGCAGTGAAAGTGTACTGTGGTTTGATCCGTTCACCAACGTTCGTCATTCAAGACACGTGCAAGTTTCGTGCGATAATTCATCGAATTATCGGTGTGTTTGGTCTGTTGTGCCACGTGTCACACTAAATACAAATATTCTAGTGCCACGTATGAAATAATAATACACATTATTATTAAAATAAAATAAATGCTGACCTGGAAATTGCGAGGTGTCACATCATCCCCTAGTTAATAGGAATTTCGTCCCGAAATTCAGTTCGTGTTGTCGGTGTTTGGCTAGTTTGTGAACAAGTGAAGATATTTCCCATCATTTGGTCCTATCATTTCCATGTAAAATTTCGGTTCACATCTCGAGCTTCATCGTACCTTGTCTATCGGTATATGACTTAAGTCAGAACTTCTTGACTTTTCGCTCCATAACCCCTATTGATTCCTCAACGAAATGCGTTTTGCTCATTGACTCCCATTTCCCCTAGGGAAATAGCAAGCGTTTCGCCGATTGTTGCCATTCGTTTTCGTATTTGCACGATTTTCTTGGTCACTTCGTGCACAAGCTCGGGGCTTGTTAGTTGGCTTCCACAGCTTCCGTTCAACAAATGAATGATTGACACTTACGTCCCTAGTGTGCTTCGAATGTTGCAGTTTGTATACTTGTTGTACGGGAACTTAACTAACGATAATCGAGTCTCCCCGCTGTTGTCGAAGTCATTGACACGTGCTCGAAGTGCGTTTTCCAATGTCTGTATAGTTCGTTTGCTCTGCCCATCAGTTTGCGGACGGTAGCGGTTCTCATATCCAAATCTCGTGCCCAATGTCCGATGCTAGAATTTCTAGAAACGTGACGTAAATCAGCGGTCATAGTTAGGGATGATCAAGATTGACACTACACGTCGAGTGACCATTTCCTTTCAGCCTCCCTGATGAGTAGAAAATGTTAGTCGATCAACAATTACTCAAACAGTATCGCAACCACTTGCCATCCTTGGCAGTTTAGTTAGTAGGTCCATAGGAATCTACTCCCATTTCCACATTGGATTCTTGGGTTGTTGAAATAGCCCTGATGGCTTTTGGTATTCAATCTTGACCTTTGAGCACGTTAAACACTTACCCGCGTAAGTTGTTAATTTTGCCTTCTCGTTCGGCCACCGATGGGTCGTCTTTAGATCATGGTACATTCCTCAGAGACCGGATGTAGAGAATGTTGGCTCCTTTGAGCTTCAACCATCACTACGCCTCGCAGTCCTCCGTAGTGTGGAATCCAGTTTCGATCCATAAGATAGTAGGTTATGTCGGCCTTCACCTTCATCTGTTTATCCGTGCCACGCAGGGGTAAGTGAGTGAGGTCCTTGACCTTCAGAGCTTCCTGTTGTGTAGTTCGGATTCTGATTGGGTAGCTCCGAGTGGATCGTAAGTTGTAGTGTTCGTACGCCCTTGGTTGTTTCTTTCCGGCTCATCGCGTCAGCTACTACGTTAGTTTTTCCAGTGTGGTACTTGATAGCACAATCATAATCTCCTATCAGCTCGACCCATCTGTGTTGTCTCATGTTTTGCTCCTTCTGGTCGAAAATGTGCTGCAGGCTCTTATGATCAGTGAATATAGTGCACTTGGTGCCATACAAATAGTGTTGCCAGATCTTCAAGGTAACCACTACGGCTCCTAACTCCAAGCCATGAGTCGTGTAATTCCTTTTTGTACACTTTCAATTGTCGTGACGCATAAGCTATGACTTTCTCGTGTTGCATCAGCACACCACCGAGTCCTTGCTTCAATGCGTCGCAGTAGACTACAAAGTCTTCGCACCTGTCTGGTAATGATAGGATCGGTGTGCTGCACTGTTTCTGTTTCAATAATTCTAACGCAGTTTCTTTTTTTTCTCCTCATTCAACTTCTTGTCTTTATGCGTAAGGGACGTTAATGATTGTGCGATCTTCAAGAATCCGTCGATAAGTCGTCTGTAGTACCCGGCCAACCTTAGAAACTATCGCACCTCGGTCGGAGTCTTAGGTGCTGTCCAGTTCTTGATTGCCTCAACCTTGGCTGGGTCTACGTGTATCCCTTTTGCGTTCACAACGTGTCCAAAGAACTGAACTTCGCGAATCCAAACATCACATTTGGAAAATTTCGCGTAGAGTTGTTCCTTCTTCAGTAGTTTTAAGACACGTTTTAAGTGATCGGCGTGTTCTTCTTGCGTCTTGGTGTATATCAGGGTACCGTTTATGAACACGATCACGAATTTGTCCAGATACGGCTTACACACCCGATTCATGAGATCCATGAATACTGCTGGTGCGTTGGTCAGTCTGAAAGGCATGACTAGAAATTCGTAGTGTCCGTACCATGTCCTGAAAACTGTCTTCGGTATGTCTCCCTCCTGTATTCTAAGTTGATGGTAACCGGATCTCAAATCGATCTTCGAATAGTAGCCTGGCCCTTGCAATTGGTCAAACAGGTCGTCTATTCGAGGTAGAGGGTATCGATTCTTGATAGTTACCTTGTTCAGTTCTCGGTAGTCTATACACATACGGAATGATCCGTCTTTCTTCTTTACGAACAGGACCGGTGCTCCCCAAGGTGAGAAGCTTGGTCGGATAAATCCTTTATCTAACAACTCTTGCAGTTGATTAGACAGCTCCTGCATTTCAGTCGGAGTCAATCGATACGGTGCTTTGGCTATCGGTGCTGCTCCTGGTGTCAGATCTATCTGAAACTCCACTTGTCGTGCTGGTGGTAGTCCCGGTAGATCGTCAGGAAAAACTTCCGGATAATCGCGAAAAACAGCGATGTCCTCGGTCTTCCGTCCCTTCTTTGGTTGTTCGGTGATAAGTGCCAAGATAGCTGTGTATCCCTTCTTCAGATACTTGTTAGCCTTCATGCAAGTCATAATGTTTAACGGTATCCCGCGCCGTTCTCCTTGGATTGAGATCTGCTCTCCACTTAGCAACGTAATTCGCACAATCTTCTCATTGCACACGATCTCAGTGTGATTTGCAGATAGCCAATCCATTCCAATCACCACGTCGAAGCTCCCGAGAGTTACCGGCATCAGGTCAATCACCAGTTGGTGGTCTGATAGTGTTAGAACGCATCCCTTGATGATATGTTGTGTTTCGATCAGCTTGCCGTCCGCTAACTCTACGGTGTATTAATAGTCTAGTGGTGTCGGGGTAATGCTAAGCATTTTACTAGATTCTCTAAGTATCAAGCTCTTATTAGCACTGATATCACATTACATACTAACATGGGCATTATTTAAAAGGGACGTACCGGGTACAATATTCGGGTCACTAATAGTTTCTTCGGAGTCAATTGCAAATGGATGGCTCTTTGTCGTGCTTCTTTTTGTTTTCTTCAGCTGTGGACAGTCCCTAGGCATGTGTCCAGGCTTTCCACACTCATAACCCCCTTTTGTGGTGTTTCGGTTGTCATTGTTGCTAATTAGTTTGCTTCTACACTCCTTGGCCATGTGACCGTGTCTTCCGCATCTCCGACATTGGTAGCGTTCACACTGACCGTAGTGATGATATGGGCATCTGTTACACTTAGGGTATTTCCCCTTGTAGACATTCTTGCCCTTGGTGCTGGATTGTGTAGCAGTTGCTTCGCTAGTCGGTGCTGATCGGTTATGGGGTTGCAATTGTTGTGAAGAGTGAGTTTGGTTGTGACTAGACTTCCACTTGCGCTTGCGATCTTGGGGCTTCAGTTGTTCATCCCCCTTGGGTAGCTTACCCTGTGCTACTGCTTGGTCGATCAGGCGATGAGCCAAGCAAATAGTGGGTTGATTGAGAGTGGGGTCTGCGGTGATAACTAGGCTTTGAATCTGTTCTGGTAATCCACTGACGTACGACTCGATCTTTTTGTATTCGGGGGTCATCATTTCTGGGCATTGTTTACACCATTCGTGAAATTGAGTGGTGTACTGTTCGATTTCAGATCCTTCCATTTTGTGATTCCAGAACCCCTCCACTATCTTGATTTTGTTCTGTGGACAGTATTCTTCTTCTAACATATTGACGAAATTTTCCCAGGGAATTGAGTTAGCAGTTTCCAGGCTCAATTTCTGGGTATATGAATTCCACCAAGTGAGGGCTTGTCCCTCCAGAGTCCCGGTAGCGAATTTCACTTTGTCCTCCTCAGAACACTCGCACATGCAGAAGACTGACTCGGCCCTCTTAATCCATCGGAACAGCCCCTCTGCTCCTTCTGATCCCTTGAATGTTTGAGGATGGCAACTAAGGAAAGTTTCGAATGAGCATCCTTTTGAGTTGTTGTTGTAAGTCCCATTGCTTGTTTCACTGTTTAGGCGTGCAGCCTCGTAATCCGCAATGGCTTTGTTAACAAGTTGTTCTACCATGGCCTCGATAGTCGTAGAATCGATTGACGGGTTGTCAGTGTGCACGTACGTTCCTTGACCATCCATTTGTTAGTATCTATATACAATAGATATTGTATTACTCACCGTTAGAGTTATTGCGTATTAGCACGTGTAGGGAGGAAATATATCATAAGCTTGAGATATCATTTCAAAAGTAAAATCATAGATTTGACAAGGTTACTGCTACCAAAATGATTTGTATGAGCACAACTTGCTCATATCGGTTCTAAAAATAGTACAATACTATATATAATAAGGAAATAAACTACTCGGTGGAAATAGTGGAGCTCGAATCTCCACTTTCAGAGGTGTACTATACAGTTTCCCTGATGGTTATAGCTTATCAATTGAACTTGCCAGAATTTGTATGTACCTATAAATTCACGATTACGTTGGCCACCGTAATCGTCAATTTATCTTACACAGTCATTCTAGTTCATTCAATCTCAAGCTACTTAACAAATCTCGGGTTCGTAGTTTTGCTTCCTGAGTGTCGATACTAAGGTTACAATCCATAAACATGCGTCATTTGACTGGGTTTACACTCAAGGAAAGGGGGGTTGGAAAAAGCGTTCGATTCGAGTTGGATCGTGCTATAGGAGTCTTCTTCATAGCATAGAAGAGTTTCCCTTCGGTCTTGAGTTCGCCTTTTCGCTAATTCCCTTGCACAGGCCGTATGTGTAGTTGAGTGTTAACGCCCACTAAGGGTGCCGGATGCACGTTCGTAAGAGTTAGATCAAGTCACAAAGCATATTGTTAAGTTAAGCACATAATGTGTTGTGTGATACTAGTGTAGTGTCTAATGTAGAGCAGTGGCTATAGTCTAAGTTCACTATATGCAAACCTAGTTCTCTATAACCAAGTCTCTGATACCAGTCTGTCACACCCCCAAATTCCCACTTGTGGTGTCAGTCCACGTGGGTGTGACGTGGCCAGGATCACAGCTTATGGTCATATAGAACGACTCTATATGAGATACACATTCACACAGATTGTAAAACAATACAAGTTTTCATTTAATATGCAGCGGAAAATGTGTTTAACATCAAAAGCAGCGGATTCATAAGTAAACAATGTTGCAGCGGAATAGTAAATTGTTTAACCAACACTACAAAAGTTTAAATTGTTTTAAAACATTTTCAATGCACACAATGCCTAGGACACGAGTCTATATGCAAGCCAGACTCCTTAAGGCTTCCTTGTGCGCATCCTAGCGTGTGCTCCATTAGTTACCTGAGAATACATGCGAAAAGTGTCAACTATAAAGTTGGTGAGTTCACAGGTTTAAGTATTTGAAAGTAGTAAAACAGTCATATATACTGGGTATGTTAAATAGTTTTGTTGGATCTACGATCCGTGGAGTGTGTCATGTCATCTTACCGAAACTAGACTGTTCCCGTTGCCTCCGCAGGTCATCGCTGAACCCGCATTCCCATCGAAATTACACTCGTTATGACCTCCAGTCAACATTGGTGCCGAGTGGGGTTAGTCAAACCCAGTAGTACTACGTAATTACGACTCGTTTGATACACAACTAACGGTAAGGATAAGTGAGGACTTTAAGCGATAAAGTTACACTCGAAAATGGTTTTCACAACATACCAGTCATATATCTAAAACAGTTGCATAATATTCTCACCCCAAAGTTAAGTAAAACAGTTATATGTAAAAGTGGGGCCGTAAACTCACCTGAGTTTAGTGATGCGTTTGCTCAATAGCGTAGTGTAGCTCGCCGGCTAGTAATCACCTATATCATGTAGGTGTTATGAGTTCGTGTTGCGTATGTGGGTCTCTCCGGACCGTGTTAGTGTTCAGCGACACTAAGTGGTTATGTGGGCCGAGTTGACCGTGTTTGACCTAACGACCCGTTGGTGACGGTTTTGGATCAAGTGCTTGTGTTATGTGCGATTTAGTGTCGTGTGAAGTGTACGGATACCAAACTCGTTCCTATGAGGAAACTTACTACTTATGGTAAGTTCCTATTTTAGGAAAGTTTCCACATTTGGCAAGTCATGCATAAGATCATATTCCGATTATTCTAACATGCATATTTATCCTAAATGAGCATGTTATCACATAGCACGTAGTTACACATAGCCGGTTTAACATAGTTTGCGCGTAAAAGTTTCCATTTATGGAAAGTTACTAAAATAAGCATGTTTAACCAAGATTAGTAACAAGCCTTTTCTAAAGATCATTACCCTAGTCCTAAATTATCATAAAATCATATTCGTTACAACAAACATATTGCTATTCATAGACTTTGTAAAATAAAGTTACTATTTATAGTAACTTTTGATAAAACACATCTTTCAACCATTTCAGGACTTAAAATCATTTATCAACATCATAACAAGGTTAATTATGCATACCAAACATACAACATCCCTCAAATTCATCATTCTCTAGCAACATTGTAACAAAAAGTTTCTATTTATAGTAATAATCATAAAAATCACATTCTTAATGCTTCTAATAATCCGAATGCATCAATAATCATTATATTAACTTATAAACATCATTTTTAAGCATAACATATAGCTCTAAACATGCATAAGTGGTCATTTCATCAATAACACGCATTTTGTAACAATAAAGTTACTAAAATTAGTTACAACCCCCAAATGGCCAAGTCTTGACATAGTTAACCATTCTAATCATGTGGAACATCTCATATAACAATTCTAACAACATCTCATCACCCAATATCAAGCCAACATACTTAGATCATCCATGCATGCACTCAAAAGTGCCTATTTCATGATATAACCAACAAATCATTATCATATTCAACACAAATCATCTTAGATCATTCCCAATACATCAAATCAGTAACAATAACATCAATATTAGACCTAACATCACAAAATTTCGTGTTCAAGGTGGTGATGGTGATGCATGTGCTTGATTCACATTGCATGTGTGTGTACAAGTGCTAAAATCTCGATATAGTGTTAGAACTACCTCAATAGAGCTCAAGCAAGTTGAAATGAAGCTGGAACAGAGGTGGAAGACTTCAAGAACTCCTGATATTTCCTTCACAGCAGCTCCAAGTCGTTCAAAGTAGTGATTGATGGCTTCTAGTTCACCTCAAGTCTCCTTAAGCCTCAATGATGCTTCTCTTATGATGATAATGGCTCCTTCTGGTGCAATATGGTTGTAACAGAGTGTGAAAAGTCGAGAAAAGTGTTTTCAGTCGAGAGAAATCGGTGAAGGGGTAAACAGAATGATTAATCTGGGTTTTATAAAGATTCTGCGTAACTGGGCTCGTCGCGTATCGCGACACCGCCCAAAAATCATCTCCGCGTATCGCGGCGATTAAAATAATCATCTGGTTCCCGAATCACGTCGCGTACCGCGGAGGTGGAAGATGATCGGTCGTCGCGTACCGCGACGTTTTTCGGAGAATTCAAATTCTCCCGCCCAGGCTTCGCGTACCGCGAAAGCCCAATTGGGTGCCCATCGCGTACCGCGATGGGTCCCAGCTGAGCCCAATAAGCCCATCTTCATAGTTTTGAAGCGAATTTCTCGTATTTCTCGAATACGATCATCGTTTCTCGACACTTAAGCGTTGTTCTACTAACTTAGGTTCTCTGGAACCTAATTGTGCAGTGAAAGTGTACTGTGGTTTGATCCGTTCACCAACGTTCGTCATTCAAGACACGTGCAAGTTTCGTGCGATAATTCATCGAATTATCGGTGTGTTTGGTCTGTTGTGCCACGTGTCACACTAAATACAAATATTCTAGTGCCACGTATGAAATAATAATACACATTATTATTAAAATAAAATAAATGCTGACCTGGAAATTGCGAGGTGTCACACATAATCTCGTGCATGTGTATTCAAAGTGCTTGCATGTGGGATTTAGCACTTGCATGTGTGTGTAGAAGTGAAAATAATGTATTTTAAGCTACAAGGAACATCAATCTACCTTCCAAAGCCTCAAAGACCCTGAGATGATGATGAGAGCAGTCACTTGAGCTCCTGGACAGCAGGTTCGAGCAGAAAAACGATGGTGATGGTGGTGGTGTGGCCTCCAACTCCTCTCCTCAAGCTCTTCAAGCTTCAAGGTGGCTTCAATGGCTTCCAATGGCTTTCTAAAGGTTGAAGAAGGGTGTAGCAGAGCTCTTGGATCGGTTATGGTCGAATGGTGGCGTGTGTGGTCGAGAAAAATGATGATAGTAGGTGTTATGATGATCTTGGGGGTTTAAAAAGTTGTTTGGCGACTCTGGCGCCCCAGGCGTAACGCCTGGCGTGGGCGGACATCGCCTGTCGTTACGCGCGGATTGGAACGGATGAGGCGCTCAAATTCCACCCGCGCGCATCGCCTGTCGCGGGCTTCCCGGGTCAGGCGTACCGCCTGGCCTGGATTTCAAGCCCAATAAGCTTGTTTTTGTTGTTCTGGCCCAATCTTGCCCGTTTCTCGACTGTAGAACATCGTTCGAGCGTCGTTTGGACTCTATTGGTCAATTATTAGCCATAATTGACTTGTGACAGTGTTTCGTGAAGTTTCGAGTGTTGTGCTACACAATGTGTTAGGCGTTCACCAACGTTCGTGTGTTTTGACACGTGTGTGCTGTTCGTTGATAATTCCACGAATTATCTAGTCATGTGACAGTATTCGTACTGTCGTGCCACGTGTCACACTAAATTACTCTAATTCTAGTGCCACGTGTACATAATGCATTTAAATAAATAACAAGCTGACCTGGAAATTACGGGGTGTCACAGCAACTGTCCATCTAGACGGAAACTTGAACAATGGATTTAACTCCCATACAAACTCTCTAAGCCCCTCGTCTTCAACCATACTAAATGGTCGATTGTCTTTTATGCATAATTGAGCAAGCATTTTCTTACACTTTTCTTGATTAAATGTGTGCGAAGCCAAGCCAGAACCACCTCCCCCCAAACTTTGAGACTTAAAACTTAAAATAGATTGTTTCTTATCTGTCTGATTATAAACAGGTGACATCTTGCATACAGATTGTAAATGATACCTCAAAGCACTCGTACCATTCCTTTTGGAGCCGGCTGCCAATAATGATTTACAATATGTACATCTTGCCTTCTTGGTATCTTTATCAATTGTAAAATGGTCCCAAACATAAGATCTTAGTCTACCACCATCCTTTTCTTGCTCCATTTTTTGCTCATCCATACTAGCAACTGGTTCACTAGTTTTTTTCGTCGTCAACGTTTATTACTGGTGTCTCCATCTGGAATCAAAACAAATCCACGTAAATATCAGGTCAATATCCATTTTAATGAGTAACATCCTAAAAAAATTATTCCAAGCATAGAAGATAATATAAATAAACTAATATTAATACAAAAAAAAGCAGCTCCATAAAACTAAAGAAGATTAAAAGGATGAAGGGTTTTGTTGGTTTCCGACTTCCGATGAACGCATACGATGGCACACCTTTTGGAATTTGGTTGCATATTGAAATCAAGAATTTGAATATATGATTTCCGAGTGGCAGTAACATCTTCAAACTTTGAATATATGAAATCTTACAAAACAACGAACCATTAACACATTTAACAAACACTCACAAAGCAATCAAGAACTTGCAAATCAAAAATATAATGAAAGTACTTACGATTGAGTGATTAACGCATCAAGTATGGCGGAAGTCAAAATCGGGATCGAGCAGAAGAGCGTAAAGCAGGCCAGGAGTCGAAGAGAATTGAAGAAGTTGAGTAGACAGTAGAGAATTGAAATCTTCCACAAGAAGTCAAAACGTTTTGTTATTGTTTATTAGAATGGGCCTTTGCTTATTTCATGGACTCCATGGAGTGGTCACCTAAACTAAATATTAAATAACAAATCTAATGGGCCCATATCGGTTCGGTTATACTCGGTTTTGGGTCGGTTTTACGGTTCGGTTCGGTTATTCGGTTTATATCGGTGCGGTTCAGTTATTTTCGGTTATGAAAAACATATTAACCGTAACCGAACCGAAATTTTCGGTTATGCTAAAATCACTAAACCGAACCGTCGGTTTTCCGTTTGGTTCGGTTATGTCGGTTAAATCGGTTTTGGTTCGGTTAATCGGTTCGCTTGCACACCCCTATTGAGAAGTACCAAAATAATGGGAAAGGCAAGTACTGAAACATGTGAATGTTATGAGATTTGATTATTAAGCAATAAGGGCATCAATTTATTTTATCAATTCAACAACAATAGTTTATCATTTAATAATTGCAATATAAGATATGGAATTCATTGTGCCAAATTAATGTATCATTTTTAAGATATAGTCATGCTCACAAACTGTTTGCTTAAATGCCTAAGTAAGTTCTTGGTGACATTCACTTATTTATATGCATGTTTTCAATTCCTAAAACATGTATTGGCATTCGCCCTCTTGAATTTATGATCTGATTTATAATATGCATATTACAATTATTTTGGAATAGTCACTCTGTTTATATCACAATCTAATTTATTTTGAGATATTATTCTACTAAACTTGCAATAGTTCATATTCAATACTTTGCAATAGTCACTCAGTTTATATTGCTTTGGTTATTAAGACCTTTTTGTTAATTTTTTTAATACCTTTGTAGGGCCTTTTTGTTTATTTCGTAATAGTTTTTAAGATTTTTTTTTGTTTATTTTGCAATGACTTTTTATTAATTCTAATCATTCACACTCACAAATTGACACCTTTCTTCCTGAATTTATGATCTCATGTTTGCATTAATAGTTCCAAAAGAATTTCTGTTAAGATTACATTTCAAAACTTGACAGGAGAGTGGAGATTATATTTAGATGAAATTTGTAATACTTCAGATCAAATTATACTTTTTGGGACTTTTTTTTAATATATGATGATAACCTTTATTTTCATGATTTAGTTCAATTTCTTGATCTACACTAATAAATACCTCTCCATTATGTAAACATGATAATCTATAGGTATGCAATTGAGTAGAAACAAAACATGTGTTACAGGGTCTTGATTACTTCTACAATAATGGCATCATGTACTTACAGATAAAACAAACAAACATAGTGCATTTTTTTATTTACTTCACTGCTATGTAATGGGTTAGTAAAAAAATCAATGAAGGGAATACCATATTAGATGGCTCAACAAATTTGAAATCCATAAGTAAGAAGCACCTGAATTTACCACCATTACTCTTAAACTAGGTCTGTTTTATGCTCTTAAACATTTTCACTTCAACAATTATAAATCATTTGTAGATTTAACCAATCTGGTCATAGGTGGTGGTAATCCATTTTAACCAATTTTAAGCTCATAGGTTTTATACGAGTGACCCTTTTTTGACCCGTTATATAATCTGAGCTGACACAAATTGACATGTTGCATGCAATAAGCAATTTACATGTCTGTTAATATAAAATACTCTTAATTTACTTCTTAACTTAATTTCAATTGGATTTGTGTTTTGTATTTTTTTTGCAACTAAATCTGGCTACTTGTGCTTTGAGTTCGACTGGCTCCTAATAATGTGGGTATTGCAAAGGCTTCTCTTACTTATCCTTTGTACACACTAGCTGAGGTTTAAGCTCTTATAATTCTCCTATAAAATGAGAGACTCATGTGACCAATTATCGTCAGTCTCTCAGTTTTGATTGTACTTTATACTAAACTAAAGAGATTTTTCTGTATGTATCCACGGGTCAATAGAAGTTTTGGAAAATCTAGTGAGATCATGTTTAATACAAATGTCTAACATCAAGTTTATGAGATTATTTTGTAGAAAATGGACATGCATTGTTAGAATGGATAGAATGGATAAAAATGACACATGGGTTGATTAAAAGTATAGGTTTAGTGAATGAATGGGTTAAACTATTTGAATGGGTAAAATTATCACATGGGTTGACTAAAAGACAACTTATTTACCCACATGATGTGTACACGAATGGTAAACTATACATTGTATACGCATATTTGATGTGTCTACGACTATGATGTGGATGAAAACTAAACATTTCAAGCCTCTTAAGCACAATTATATATTTATATCACTATGACATGGATGATAATTAAAGATTTCAAAACCTCTAAATAAGCAGTTTGTTCTTTTTATTATAACTTTTAATGTATTTAAAAATTCATAAAAGAGAATTGCATATTTTTAATACCCATTGCTACATTCTAATTAATCAAGAAGGAAAAACTATGATTGTAGAACCATGAAACAAAAGCTTCAATTTTTTAGTGTTTATCCATTAGTTGCGTGAACCCAATTTTGTTTGTCAAATTTAACAAAAGGTGCCATATGAGACCTGATGAACCACTATTCTTGATGAACTCAAATTCATTTTTCAAAATATTTCAAACTTCACAATTACTAGAAAAAATAATGTTTAACAATATTTTTTATCAATTTTATTTCGGGACGTGTCAGATGGTTGATTTTGCATTTTTATGTATCAATTATATTTATATCATGTTAATAAAATCTTCTTTTTTATCTTTATTTAAACCCGTGTAATACACGGGTAACTAACCTAGTACTTTTATAAAGTAGTAAAACCTTCTAAACCTATTTCATCTACCTTTGTTGAAAATATTGAAAACTTTGTTCCATGTCGCTAACTATTTGAGTAGATAAATTGTGATTCATTCGAAAACGACATTTAAATTGTTTGTTGTTATAAGTTGGATTTTCACTAAGATAATCTTCAACAGGACGTTTGTTAGCACATTTATGATCACGGTTTTATGCCTGGCAAAATGGGTGGGTTGGGTCGGGTTTGGTAACGGGTAAGAACGGTTCGGGTCATGATGAATGCAGGTCAGAACGCCTTTAAAGCAAAATCAGTTCGGGTCTAAATGGATTGTTCTTAAAAACATCAATTTAGTATAAGTTAAAATGTGTTATAAGGAAACAAATAGTCAATTAGGATATTTTTAGTGATTTTGTCACCAAATATGTCCTTATTCATTTTTAAAAATTTGTATCTATTGCATTTACATAGTTTTTATGTCACTTTTCTTGACCCGTATTGTGTTTCAGTGTTATTCATCTCAAAACATTCAATATTATGTTGTTACCCATTTAAAACCATTATACTACAATTGTTTACCTAAATCAACTCATTTTTTTTATTTGGGTAAAAGTTGACACCTTTACACGGTTTATTCTATTTTGTCGTAACACTTTCGGTGAGTTTTCTTTAATATTAGCCACAACGGTTGTTAATGTTGCTTAAATGACACGTAAAAAATTGATTGATAATTCATCATAATCAGATGATGTCGATCTCGTTATTTCTTACTTCCAACTCTTTTTTAGTGGATTGAAAAAGTTTTTAGAGAGGAGAATGATGAATTTTTTTTAGAGATTAGATGATTATTTATAGTACTTAGTTTTTTTATTAATTTGGTCAACATGACCCTTGGAGGATACCTGTTAGCCACATTTTGGAATCGTTAGCTTTGTTCCACCCATGACAGGACTCACACGGTACCTTTCACGCCGGGTTTTTAATGGGATATGAGGAGCAACCAAGGCACGACTCTCCTGTCGATCGGGTACTCACGTAAGCCTGTAAACGAACCGAACAGTTCATGAACTGTTTGGTAAGAAGTTCGTTTATGTTCGTTTATTTAATAAATGAACGAACACGAACACAAATTTTGTGTTCGTTTAATTAAATGAACGAACATGAACACACCTTGTGTTCGTTTATTTATGTTCATGAACAGTTCGGTTATGTTCGTTTATTTACGTTCGTTTATTTGTGTTCGTTAGTGTTCGTTTATGTTCGTTAACTATGTAATTTTAGTTTTTGTTCGGTTAACTAACTAATTTACAAATAATATATATTTACATTTAAGAGACTAGTCGTTTGTGCTCGTTTACACTTGTTCAATTGTGTTCGTTTATGTTTGTTCAATAGTGTTCATGTTCGTTTATGATTGTTCAATGGTGTTAAAAAAATGTCTATTTAAGTTTGTTCGTTTATTTTAGTTCATTTGTGTTCATTTATGTTCATGAACAGTTCGTTTAATTTATTAATGAACGAACACAAACGAACACGAACATATTCATTTTCTTAATAAACGAACACGAACACAAAATTCATGTTCGTTAATGTGTTCATGTTCGTATTCGTGTTCGGTTAAGCTTAAATGAACGAACACGAACATGCTTGTGTTCATGTTCGTTCGGTTCGTTTACAGGCCTATACTCACGTCCATTACACATAGTCTAACCATGTAGGTGTATTTTATTTTTCTGTAATGAAGCAAGTAAACTCAAATATGTGTGATTAGATTGATGTTAGATGTTTAAGTGATGACTTATTTGATATATTGATAAACACTTATTTAAAAAAGTTAATCTAAAAGTTCTAACAGATCATAATTAAAAAAATAAAAACATATAAAAAATAACTCTAGTTGCGTTATCGCGTACTCTTATCAAGCGTTTTCTATTTAATTTGTTATTACTTTTTTTTATCATATCCAACAGGGATCAAAAAATCTAAAAATCAAATGATATCCTCAAAACGTCGAAAATTTATAAACAAAAAAAAAATGCCTTCATTCGTTACTTGTTCATAAAATCCACACTTTCTATAATTGAAAAATAATAAAAAAAGTTTGAAAAATAATTAAAAAAAAAGTCATCGTTGAAAATTTCAACCAACTAAATCTTCCACTCACTCTCCCACTCCTAGTTTGCATCTAAAAATAACCCATCCTCACCGTTAATATCATTGATATTTTTGATCAACGGTTAGAAAGAATCGAGTGACAACATTAAACATGAGTCAAATATGACAACAGCTTCCAAGACTTTCGTGCAAACTAAGGTTCACATCCTATATAACATGCTCCCTGCCACACCTTAAACCATCCCATCACTAAAAACCCAACGCTTATTCATCATCTTCCTCTTCATCATATTTTCAAGATTCAACCAAAAATGGTTAGCTACCTCTTTCTTAGTGTTTCTCCTAAACTTTAGTTATTGGCAAACCAGAACCGGATCATATGTTCCTGGTACACTTGTAACATATGATACGATTCTCATTCTATGATATGAGAAAATCAAGGTTTTTGGTTTAAACCGTTGTCAAACCAAAACCGGATTATATTTCAATGGTGTTACTGTCTTTTTTTGAGTCCATGAGAAAAAAAAATTAAGGTTTTTGGTTTAAACTAATATTGAACCAAAACCAACTCATATCTCACTATCATAATAATCTCTTTCCTAGTCAATGCTTATGGTCATTTTTGATGAAAACCATATATATATATATATATGTATGTACAATTGTATATGTGTATTTATATATACATGTAAATATATCGTTTAGATGTGCAACTTTTACTAATTATTGCTTTTTTTCTTGTGTTTTATTTTCCCGGGATGCTAATACGCAAATGTACATTAATAGAGTTCTACTGTCGAGATTAAGGTAAATTATACCTTCTTTGTAATTTTTGTGAATGGAACTTGAAGTAAGACATGTTTTTTTAACATTTTTGTTTGGTTGGTTGGTTTTGGTTACTAGAAAACATTTGAAAGAAGATCAGAGAGAGTGAAATCAATCGACTTGCATCCTACCGAGTCATGGTAAATAAACTCATTTTTTAACTCGTTGCAATTTACAATTTTATATAACATTTTTGTTCTTCTATAGGGCTTTATTAGGAATGCATTCCGGGGATGTTTGTGTTTGGAACTATCGATCTCAAGTAAGCTATCATCTTCCTATTGCAGTTTCTTGTACTTAACTTCTTTCATTCATATAACATATGTTTAATCACAAAAATAACCATGTCTTGCAAGTTGCACCCCATTTAACGTTTGGACTAAAACCTTCTGCCTTCTAACGAAATAACCATCAATATCACATCATACAAGAAGTTTTCGGCCTTGGTTGGGTTTCATCTAAAAATAACTTATTGACTTATTGGTTTTTTCAAAAAGCCGATAAGTTAATGACTTTTCGTAAAAGGGTGATAAATTGTTTTTCAAAAGCTAAAAATTCTAACTTTTTAAAATGACTTATGACTTATTGAAATAAAATTACAAATCTATCCCACTCTTTACCCTTTACCCATTAACCTTAAAATGGTTTCAATAAAAAAATGTTCTTTTTGGGCATTTTAAAAATTCATTTTGGGAAAGCTAATTCAAACATATTTTTAAAAATTTCATTTCCAAAAGTCATAAGTTAATAAGCACTTTTAACAAAAAGTCCTTTTGAGTTAAATAAGCAATCCCAAACAGGGCCTTCATTCATCTTGTAAAATTTATTAAATCCTAGTTAAGTATGTGCTTATGCATAATATGTTCTATACAGGTAACTGAGAAGACGTTTGAAATCGCCGAATCACGTGGTACTTCAATAACTTTTTGTTTGGAAAATACTATGAAAATTAAAAAATATATTGTTTTTTCATCAAAAAAGTCTGAAAATTTTCCTAAACATAAAAAACCAACATATATAGTTTCATGTGAATTGAATTGTGTGTTTTTGTAGTACGAAGTGCAAAGTTTATCGCGCGCAAAGAATGGTTTGTCATTGGAGCCGATGATGGGTTTATTCGTGTGTATAACTATAACACGTGGGAAAATATTATTGAATTCAAGGCACATTCGGACTTCATTAGGTCCTTGATTGTGCATCCATCTCACCCGTACTTACTTTCTGCATCGGATGACAAAGAGATTAAGTTATGGGATTGGGAGAAAGGTTGGGAATGCACCAAAACGTTTCAAGGACATGAGCACTACGTCATGCAATTGGCATTTAACCCAATAGACACCAATGTGTTTGCAAGTGCATCACTAGATCATACAGTAAAGGTATTATAGCTTTCATTGTACACTATAACAATAAACGCATTTGCGTAAGTTATATTGATTAAGATGTTATATCATTCTAAACCTTGTATATGTTTGCCATACAAGTTTTGGGATCTTGGATCATCGGATCCCCGTTCATCAATTAATGGTCACACAGAAGGACTGAATTCAGTCGAATTTTTAGAGACTGGCGAAAAACTCTACTTTCTTACAGGATCTGACGATCATACTATTAAGGTATGTGTCAATGTGTTTTACTTTTTAAATTGATTTTATTCAAGTTGTTGAATTGTCCAGGTCAAAAGTAAACTAATCTTTTTTATGGGTTCTATACTTCTATGATATGAACACTAATTAGGTTTGGGACTATGAATCTATGACTTGTGTCCAAACTCTTGAAGGGCACACGAATAATGTTACTTCATTACAATGTGTTAAACTTGATGCAAGTTTTATCATAACTGGATCTGAAGACGAAACCATGCGTGTTTGGAACACGAAAACTTACAACTTAGACTATACATTTACCTCTGAACTTGGTAGGGTTTGGACCATCGCATTTATAAAAGACTCATCCGAGTAAGTCACTTGGACTTTTACATGAAACATTTAACTTATTTTATATGACAAAAAATAAAAAAAATAAAAAACTCGTGTCTTTTTACACATATAGGGTTATCCTTGGATGTGATGAAGGAATACTTGTTGGTGCAGCCTCCTCTTTGTGTTGATAGAGCAAGTCATATGTCCTTTTATGTATGGTTGTGTGAGATTATATATCAATAAAATGAATGTTTTTTGTTTTATTGTAATATGCTTTATATGTTATGTATCTGTATAATGTACGTTTGAATCCAATAGTAAAATAATTTATACTATGCATGGTTTACGAATATAGTATTTATGTTTACCTTTTCTTTTCTTTGTATTTTGTTTTCATACGCTTAACTTTTATAAGTTTTTAATGTTATTGTTTTGGGTTATTTATTAACGTCATATTTATAACTAGAATTGTTTTGTCAATTAGTTTCTTGATGGTACACTTTCAAATTTTACAACGTAAATAATACATTGTTTTTGCGTTGAAACGCTTTACGGTTTTACACTGTAGTAACATTCGTTGTGATGCATTTTTTCTTTACGGTTTGATATTCGGTATCGACTCTACATTTTTTTATTTGGAATCACTAGGAATCTGCAGTGCAACTGGTAACCTGCTAGTTATATAACAAATTAATAAATTGAAATGTTATTATGTTCTTTAATTGATATGTTGTTGATTTTAATTCATATGCATGCTGGGCATGAAGATCATGGCGCGTTTGTTAATTTTATTTTGTACTAATATATAAGTTCTTCGTGAATATAAGATGTTTTGGAATATTAAGCTTTGATTTTTATTTTTATAAATAAGCTTTGTAAAGTTAAGGTACCCACATTAACTTGTAAAAATTAGCTTCAAAATTTTCCAAAATCAAATTACTTAATTACTCCTTTGTATCGTAATTGTGTGTGTGTATATATATAACTAGGTACCGTGTATTACACGTGTTGATTAAATAATTAAATTAATTTCTACGAATTAATAATTAAGATTTAATAATTGCAAAATGATTTTGTCATATAACTTTATGTTAGTAAAGTTATTGAATAATGTTATTTGATAAAAAGATAGTTAATTTTGCTGAGATCAAAGAAAGAAAGTTAATATATAAAATGCAAACATCCTGCTAATTATACTCGTATGAAATTGGAAATACATAGACACGTTAAACTATTTGAATATAATAATGTTTGCATAAATATAAAAAAGTAATTGAAAAAAAATATCAATAATGAATACGGAGTAATAAATATTTGAAAATTATAAAATATATTTAAAAAAGGATTTAAAATTAAAGGTTGAAATCTTCTTATGATTTTTTAATTTTTAATAAATTATTACAATAAAAAATCTATTATTTTATCTTTAATATGAGACAGGTTATCATTTAATAGAAAAAAGACGGGAAAAATTTTGAGAGAGTACCTGAACAATTGATATGTGTCAATTTTGTTACTCTTTTATTAGAGTACATATATACATATTTATGTGTTTTAATGCCATTTTTTTATTTCTTTTTTCAACTACATTTATCAAATATTCCTACACAACTAAAAGCTACAAAATCAAAGCTCAACTTTTTTTTTTATCTTTTTACCAAATTTATGACATATAAATTTGATGTAATTTAGTGGGAGATACCTTTGAAATGGGTTTCTTTCAACAATTTCATATTTTGATATGTTAATGCCACGTTTAGAATTGTTAGTATTAAACATTCTTAAATACAAGTCGTGTTTGGTTCATAGAATGTTTCTAAAGAAATTAGAATTTGACGAAAGAATTTGAAATTTGAAGGAATTAGATTTGATAATAAAAATTAACAAAATGATTATAAATTTAAGGGATTAAAAGTGATCAAACAATTTCAATTCATGATGCATTTGAACACAAAACAGAACAATAAAATGCATTTAAATCTATCATGTGCACCGTCGACCCATCTAGTTTGATGGGAGCCATCAAACCAGCTGGTGTTAAGTGCGCCAGCGATCAGGAGTGACCGAAACACGCCAGCCATTGAGGTCGATCATGTTGCTCATGCGATCACTCAGTTGACATGTAATGTTTCTAACTTGCCTTTTGTACGCTGGCTAACTTTTTTTTAACAACTTCATTAATTAATTTATAATGAGCCAAGAAGACGCTAAATCTCGCTTGGATATCTAACACATCATCATCATCGTACTTAATTAGTATATTTTACCATTAGCAAAGCTAAAGTATGGTCTAATGATGGTAAGATATTGACAACGTTACCTCTACCAATAGGAATAGAGATTCTGCTTCTAATGAGATCTCCGGGTTATTATGTCTGATTAACCGACCAACCTAAAGCTTTTAACATTATTTTCACAAAAATTAACTAAAATAACGTTAAAATATCAGTGCAATTTTACTTTTTCACTCGAGGACCGACACATTTATAAATTATGCGTGACTACCCCCAATCTTTTTTGACGTTATTAGAAGATCTCAATTCACTTAATGGATTTTGTTCTTATCACATAAATCTCCCTAAATAAGGTTTCTTCTTACTTTATTAAGAAATTCTATATGGGTTTGGTTATTTCTCTTTAGGTTTTTTCTGTTTTTGGGGTTTTTTTTATTTCATGCACACACCCCTAAACAAACTAACTTAGTATATTATCACTATTCAGTAGGGTCTGGTAGGAAAGATGAGGACAAACATTACTCATATCTCAGTTGGTATATAAATGTTGCTCTGAACATCCCTATTAATATATATATTAAAAACCAAAAAAACATTGTGTGAGGAATACACTGTTCCTTTTAGTCAGGTTTTTAATGCATCAGGTACAACATTTTTATGCGTACATGGATGGATCCATTTCATTGCATCTATGCGCATGTGGGGTATGTGTGTTCCTTTCAAGGTTTGAAAATTCCAGAGAGAGAGGGAGAGGGAAAACGAGAGAGAGAGAGAGAAACAGAGGAAAATGGGTCACCACACCGACGCGCCGACTACCTTTCCTGACGTAGCTCCAGAAGAGGAACAAGATGGTGAGCACTAGGGTTTCTCCCATAGGTCGAGATGAGAGATAAGATGGTGAGGGAGGCATGGCCATATCAGCGGCGGTGGCAACTCAACTCGCGAAGTCGATGACGACACTAGGGTTTCTCCCATGGGTCGCCATTTCCGGTTCAGATCTCTAGCAAGGTTCTTTCTCAGCCTTGATTATCGCAGATTCGGTATGTTTGTGTTTGATATTGGAGAAACATATTAAGGTTTTGGCTTTTGATTCTCTCATATACAATAAACACTCTGAGAAGGAGGGGTGCCGACTGCCGCATGGCACACCCAGAAGCACAACAATATGGTGGTTCTTTTCACTTAGATTGTCATTTTGATTATGATAGCCTCTATAATCGTTTTTTTGTATCACCAGGTTGTGTCAATGAAGTTGAAGCTCTATTTGAGCTATTTAAGACCATAAGTAGTTCTGTAATAGTTGATGTACAGATTAAAAATGGCAACTCATGTTCTTTAACTCAAAAATTGTTTTTCCCTATTGAGGTACTTTTCTTAACCTAAACTCAATTTGCTTTGTTGCAAGTTGAGTTATTGTTACTGTTTTAGACTTAATTTGGGCTTACTATATTCATAAATGAATGTGAATGGAGTAAAACATCATGTTGATATGCACTGAAACATGGAGCAAGCTTTGTTTTATTGCTACAGGTTGGTATTGCTATCGAATAAAAGCTTATCATTTAAGTATTAATTTTTGAAGTTTAGCACCAAATTCGTGGTCCTAAAAGGATTTTTTTTATGAAAAAGTGTGTTTGTGACATTTTTTTAACGGCAATTCTACCTCACCATTTCAAATGGATGGGTCTTCCACCCTGCAATGTTGAAAGCATAGTTCAATAATACCCTCTAATGCGCATGAACCGGATGGAATCCTTAAACATTCGCCCTCATCAGAATCGAACCCGAGATAAATCCCTAGCCAACCCGTCACCTGGTATCCTTTGAATGTGTCGGGCAAGACTCGAATCCCCGCCTCCAAGGATGAGGGGTTAAGCCTTAACCACTAGGTTAAAGTCACATGATTATACGTTTGTGACATTAGGGGCCTGAATCAATGATAAAGTTTTTGATGTATTTTACCTCAAAAGTCAAAAGGGGTATTTTGTTCTGTCAAAGGAAAGTTTGTTGCATTAATATTAATTGTAACATGTTACTATTATTTCACATTGAACTCAATGTCATTTGTTGAAATTCTAAATGGCGTAATATATGAACAATATTTAAAATGATTCGTTTGTAATAAAATGAGGTTGAAAGAAAAACAATTGATAACCAGGGCTATATATGTTTACATTCGCCTAAATGATAGATTATTGCTTACAACATGTATTATAACATTTTATCTATTATTACAATTCTGATCATTTAAGTTGGTTTTGACAATAACGTGTCGTTTACGTGCATCAACATAAACGAAACTAAATTTTCATATTAGTTTAGTGAACCCGGCGCAACGCGCGGGTCGTATATCCTAGTTTAAAGGAATTATGAACATTTTTAAGTGTTTTTGTGTATATATCAATAATAATAGCATATTGTTAGATATAGAGTCACATGTAAAATGAAAGGACACATTATAACGAGTGAAATATAAAACAATAGTCATAAATACAAAAAAATAGGTATTCCATATTACTAAGGGAGGGTTATCTACACACCCCGAAAACATATTTTAACATCCCTGTCAAGTATATGCCTCGTAGTTGTCACTATGGGGCGTATAAGGGTCCAATCATTAACACTGACACCCAATTATTGTCCCTCTATACGCCTCGTATTGACCAATACAAGACGTATAGAGGTGTGAGGTGTGTTAATAACACCACCCTTTACAAATCGATCTGTAACATTCAAGCTACAAGACAAGACATAATAGGCAATAAGCTCAATGAGTGCTAAGACTTGGGCGGTGGGACCCACACTCAAGCTTTACATTTAATCCTTCTTCTTCTCAAACTATAAAATAGGGTTGTGTTAAATTAATGCCCCATTTTTTTAAAAAATACATCTCTGAGATGGCCCGTACTGCCAAGTATGGTCCGTCTAAGTCCTCGGTCAAACATTCTCCTTACAAGATGGCCGTACAGACCAGTACGACCCGTCTTGCTTTTTCAACACTGACACTGCTGACATGGAAGGACATTGATTTGACTTTATACGGGCCATACAGACCAGTACGGGCCGTCTTGAACAAATTTGAAATTTCTATATAACCTTCAATCGTTTCAAACGAACGTATACGTTTTCGAAAATCTCTCACAATAATTCATATTTGTAACGATGTCGTTCTGGGATGAGAGTTTTTTCAACGATTACATGCAAGATTTGAATGAAGAGCCTCCTGTTGAATATTCATACGACACTATAGATCTGAATGTTGAAGCTAACGCTGATGTCGGTTTTGATAGTCAAGCATCGTATGCGTGACAAAACGATTATGGGTTCGTGTATTCTGACAGTAAACAAAGTAACCCGAAGGAGACTTATGAAGAAAAGCCGGCCGATTCAAACATTAACTGGGAAACAAAAGATGTACACTTAAATGAAACATAAATGTTTATTATTTTATATAATGATTATTATTTATGGTATTTATTATTATTTTTATATTTCAGGAATTTATGTCTGAAGAAGCGCTGGTAGGGTGGGTGAAAAGTAGATTACTAGGCAATGGTGACATTATAGTCAAAAGAAGAACGAAAAAATCAAGGACAACAGCCAGTGTAATCAAAGTCTGGCTCATGTGTGACCGTGGTGGCGAGCATTATAGCATCGCAATCTTTAGACGGTCAGGCAACAAGAAAATCGGTTGCCCGTTTCAGCTAATAGGGTTATACAACGAAGTTCATGAATCTTGGAAATTACAGGTGATAAACGACAATCACAATCACGAACCTGCTCAAAATCTAGATGGCCATCCATATGTTAGAAGATTCACTCAAGAGGAACAAGACATGGTTGAGAATCTGACTGAGCAACACATGGATCCTCGTAACATTCTTTTGAGCATAAAGAAACATAACCCTGCAAACGTGTCCATCTCTAGAGATGTATACAATTTACAGCAGAAAATGAAAAACAAGAAGAATTTCGATGATACTTTGATGCAAGTTTTGGAAAACCTGCTTCATAGTCAGCGTTACGTTTACTTTACCCGGGAGGATCCTGAAACAAACGTCGTGGAAGACATTTTCTTCTGTCATCCAAAATCGTATTGCTGGTGGCGTGCATTTCCGAACGTACTGATGATGGACACGACGTATAAAACGAATCAGTACAAGCTTCCATTTATTCAAATTGTTGGCGTGACTTCCACACACCAGACGTTTAGTATTGCTCACCCGTTCGTAAGCAGAGAGCGTGAGGAAAACTACGTCTGGGTTTTGGAAATGGTCAAGAGTATGTTGAATAAATGTATGAAGCCACGTGTTATCATAACAGATCGAGACCTTACTGTTATGAGATAGCACATGCTCCTATTGAACACTGGATGCTTATGCTTCACACAGGCTTAGTAATTACTCAAATATTTGGTGTAATCGTTCACCTTATCAGCAATCGACTCAAACCATTTTCACTTTGTGGACATCTGCTAATGGTTTAATGCAACATAACGCCGTATCAGTAGTTCATCTTGACGTCCATTTCATTAATGTTACATTACAAGGAGATTATCCAATGCCAACGGTAAATCCCATATGGAAACGTTACCGAAATGATGTCGCATCCGACTGGGAGTTCATATATCATGACAGACTGCAAGAATATCGAAAAATTATAGATGCAACTAAGTTGGTCGATTACGTAGATGTTTAACTGTAAAAACAACAAATTCTTTGATTAAATGTAATAAAAATGAATTATTTGATTAAAAAAATTCAAAATTTGAACAGTACAGCCCGTACTGTTCTAGATTAAATTTGAATTTCAGTTTCATTTTCACTTTTATCACGCACAAAACACTCACAAACTCTCTCGTATTGGTCTATACACCCCGTCTTGATCTTCAAGCTTTTGACACCAAGTACGTATTTTGCTTCGTATATCATGAATATATGTGTTTTAGTTGCTAAAAATAGATCTAAGGCCTGTTTTTTCGATTTAAATCTCTCGAAATATGAACAAGACGGGCTGTCTTGGACAGACGGCTTGGTTTTGGCCTAGTATGGCCAAGACGGGCCGTCTTGACCAGTACAGCTTGTCTTTGATCTAAGACGGCAAGGTTTTGCTTGAGACGACCAACAGCAGTACGGGTCGTCTTGAACTGTACGGCCCGTATTAAACACCTTTTTTTGAACGTTTGCTCGGTTTTTGTTTTCCAGCTATTACTGATTGATATGGAGGCCGAGATTCCACACCAGGACGATGCATTAGACCTCGATGCCGAGGCGTTAGAGCTCATGCAGCACCAGTGGCTGCAGTTCCCACCTGGTACGGCGGCAGCTATTAGGTGCCGTCGCATTATTCGCATGAGCGTCGCGACGCCGCATTGCATTGATTGGGGAGTGCTTGCAGATACCAATCAGGCAGATCGGGCTCGGGCTATCTTAGGCAAGGACACTCTATGGATTCGTTTATTCGATATAGCTGATCTGCCCACATACAGGCTGATTACCGTTGAGTTTCTGTCGACCTTTCACTACAGAGCTCTCCAGGCTGCCGTTCTTGAGCAGGAAGGCGAGGAGCTTCCTCCCGACATCGAGTTCTCGCTATGCGGACAGCACATGGAGATGTCGATCGAGCGGCTCGCCGTGCTTTTAGGTATATATTACGAGCCGGAGACCGTGACGGACGCATTCACCTAGGGGTTGACGCAGGGTGAGGACGGAGTGATGAGGGCTTGGTGGCCGTCGGTTTCTGATACGCCGTTCACCGGCCACCGATTACGTGCGTCGACCAACAGAGATCCTCTGATTAGATACATCCACCGGTGCATAGTGATGACGATCTCAGGACGCGGACAGAGCTAGGAGTGGGTGATGACGATATATTTATTCTATCTTCACTCATTGATGACTGGCAGGCCGTGCAACCTTGCACAGTGTTTTGCCTTATACTACGCCTCCTTCTACCACCGACAGGAGCACGAGACACTATGGGGGGGCACCTTTGTCACCCACCTCGCACACAGCAGAGGCATGTTTCATTTGCTTAAGGATCTGCCGGCGATCGAGGCTCGTAAGCTCGATCGTCGAACGATTCTGAACATGAAACTTGTCGACGACATCCCGAGTCTGGGATTGAGGTTTATTGGATCCGACGGCCTCCCGTACCAGCCTGCCTAGCTGGCTGTCGTGCCACAGCAACCGCCTGAGGACCAGGCGATGCCGTGGCCCGATCCGATTCGGGAGAAGCTGCTCCCGTTAGCACCACACGAGGACCCACCGCTGCAGCATCCATCCCACGTCTACCATGCGGTGGGCCTGACCGAGCTACGCGAGGCGTTGTTGCACCGTCTTGCGGCCCAGTCTGACGAGATTTTACAGGACACTCGACATCGGGCTGTATGTGTAACACCCAAAAAAAAAAATAAATAAATAAATAAAATAATAATTTAGCAACCTAATAATAAACGTGCAAAATTTCAGGAACCGTTTATGTTCAAAATTTATATAAACGTTCGTAAAGTAATTATGATCAAAAGGATATACACGATAAAAATATCTGATAAGGTATGGACACGTTATAAAGCCTATTAATAACGTGCAGAATTTCTGTGACCGTTTGGGTTCGAAATTTTTATGAACAATCCTGAAGTAATTACGATCACATTAATATAAGCCAGACCGTTATACGATAATATATGAACAAGATATAAGCTCGTGAATATTAAAATATATTATTTTTGACCCTGCTCCGTTTTTAAAGAAACTTTGGTAGAAATGTAGAGAATAATTAGTAGATTTCAACGGCATATTCGAAAGTTTTTAAAACATCAGATGCAAAAAGTTATAAGAGAAAAACAAGATTTAAGCTAAATTAATTATAATAATATAATAATAATAATAATAATAATAATAAAATAATAATAAAAAAATAATAAAATAATCAATTCAACATGTGTCAAAATTCGAAAGTAATACGTCGAACAATTTGAACCATATATATATTTTTCTTTCTTAATAACGAAGGAATCTTCGTCTATAAATAGATGAATGTCGATGATCAAATTTTCATTTTTCTTAAGTAACAAAACTCTGTCAAAATACGCTCCTAAAACCCTTGAGCGGGTACGGTAGTTACTAGAATTTCGTTCAAAGATTGTTAAGCGAGCATTGGTACGAGCTACTTTGAGGTAACCACCTATTATACTCTTATTTTAAAATAATTATTTAATTAGTATGGTCGAGATATTGTTTGTTTAAAACCTCACTAATATTATGCGTGGAGGCTATTTTCAATATTTTTGTAAAACACTGAGTATGCCGAGATGCTGCCCAAATATTTTATAAAAATATATATTTATAAGACGAGATTCTGTCCAATTTAAAACTCTAAAATAAAGTTTTATAAGCCGAAATTCTGTCCAAGTATTTTTAAGAAAACCGAAAAGCATAAGCCGTTATGCTGTCCAATTAAAGACTCGAGTCAATACCGGAAAATATAAAGATACGTTAAGTAATCCCATTAGGGTACTGATGTTATTAGGAAATTGGCGGTTACGTAAGATAAGAATTGAGGAGCTAAAATTGTACGATAGAAGCGTAGATCAGGTGAGTTATATGAGCCATGTTTTACTATTTTAAATATTTTGGGCTGATGTGAATGTTATATTGATAATGTTTTGATATATATAATGTTACAGTGATGCCGGGATGTTTCCCGTTTATACCAATGTTAAGCTGGGATAATGCCGAATTTTATATATGTATTTTTTTTAGAATATAAAAGAGGCAACCCGAATTATTGTTTTGAAAATACGTTTACAGAAAGAGTTTTCAAGAGGTATAAATCTCATATACTAATAAAGACATGGTCCTGGTATACCAAATGTGTGTAGTCTTATGCTCCTTCGATATTACAGGATAATGCCGGTATATAGGTTGAGATAGAGACGTTGTTAAAAAAAAAAGAGTTCTTGCACTACGGTGCTGATTATAAAGTTTTTTTAAAAAGCAATTTTGAAAGCACCTTTGGGTGATTAAAGATTTTAGTAACACCTTCGGGTGAACAGAGTTACCTTCGGGTAAAGAAGTTAACTTCGGGTAAAACAGAGTTACCTTCGGGTAAAGAAGTTACCTTCGGGTAAAACAGAGTTACCTTCGGGTATAAGAGCACCTTCGGGTGAACAGATTTTTAAATAAATGTTGTTCATATAATATGATACATGTATATCGATGTATGCTTTGGTGAAATGCTTTTGAAACATATTGTTTGAAATTAAAGATGTTTATTAAACTTAGAACTTACCAGCTTAAGCTGACAAATTTTAACATGCACATCAGGTAGAGATGGTGAAGCCTCAGCTAGTCGAGGCAAGAAACAATTGGCATAAGTGACCATGGATGGAAAATGGTTGTGTGACGTAGATGTGTAATCGGGTTTACTTATGTAAAATATGTTTTATTTCCGCTGCGATTGAGTTATATCTATTTTATCACTGTGCTTATGTGTAAATCCGACAAAGTGACGTGTCCTGGGAGACGGGCATTACAGTATGGGAGACATGCGTCGAGCGACGGCTCGATCAGCTCGAGGATATGGTTCAGTGGACGGTCGCGTCACAGCATGCGCGAAGTGATGGGTCTCAGCTTCCACCGTTCCCGGAGCAACGCGTCTACGCAGACGACGGATCCTCCGCTGGACCATCCGAAGGTTCGTAGTTTAGTTTGTGTTTTTGTATTTTGTTTCCTTGTATGTAAAACTCATGTTGTGTATATATGTATGTTTCTTTCTCTAGTTGTATTGTTTCTGGTTTTGTTGTTTTGTTTCTGTTTGTGTTGATTTGTTTAATAATTACGTGACAAACTTATAACGTTTAAATTAAATTAACGTAAACAAACTAATTATAAAATAAAATATTTAGTTAAAACGATTTTGTAAATAATTAATATCTTTTAAAATGATAACGTAACAAACTTATGACGTTTAATTAACAAAATAGACGTAACAAACTTAAAACCCTACCTTCTACCTTTAGGATTTCGTTTACCTTCGTGTTCGAATTATAGATCTGGTTATTGGTAATGTTTCGCTGGGGTGTTAAAAATTATTAAAATATGTAAATTAAGTTTAAATAAAATAAATAATACCTTAGACGGCCCGTACTGACCTGTACGGACCATATAAAAGAACTACACACTGGTTGACAACCAAAATGCCTTGTAAAAATAAGTAAAAGGTTGTACGGGCCGTACTGACCTGTACGACCCGTCTCAGATCCGTATGTTGTTAGAATATAAAAGTGAGGTGTATAATTAAAATGCCCCATAAAATATATTGTCTTTCTAATAATTTCTCTCCCAAAAATAGAACTTAGATCACTTTAAAGTTTAAACTCCAATTGCCACTAGACCATCTTGTAATGATTAATCATAAAACATAAAACACAAGATACCTCTAACAATTGTTATATATAACTAAATGTTACAAAATCAATTCCAATTAAAACTCAAGCTCTATTTGTTTTTATCGAACATATCACGTATAAATTTGTTGTAAATTCAGGGTAGATACCATTGAATTCGGTTCCTTTCAACTTTCGTATTTTAATATTTTAGTGCCATCTTTCATTTTGCTCATGCGGTTATCATTGAACTTGTAAGTATTTGTCATTGGATCTTATTATTGACAAACACCACCATGTTTAGATGAAGTATATATGCATGTAATGCCATGATGGCTAATTTTCATGTGTGAATGTGTTATGTACTTACGTTGAAGCTTCTTGTTTCTTTAGCTTTCATAGATATGATTGGCCTGATTCCTATTGCTGAAATCATTAGTCTTCATTCGATGTCCTTTTATTTAGACAAATTGACTTTTAATAATCTAAACTTAATTATATCAATTGGCCGCTGCCGATCCCAACTATGAAAATCCCTGATAACGGTCCCAACTTTCGACCTATTTACCTCTGGCGGACCGCCGTCAAAAAAACCTTAACGGCGTTAATTTTTTTTTCGAGTTTTGAACGGATTTTTGAGGGCTTTTGTTCAGATGAAGAATACGAGTAGAGTGATGTATAACTTATCTCGAAATGTTATTTCAAATTTCACAAATTTTGGTGTTTAAACTTTCAAATCATCAAATTGGGAAATTAGGAGCAACATTTCGAAGTAAGTTATACGTCATTTGACTTGTATTTTCCATCTGAACAAAAGCCCTTAAAAATCTGTTCGAAACTCGAAAAAAAGTTAACGCCGTTAGGGTTTTTTTGACGGCGGTTCGCCAGAAGTAAATAGGTCGAAAGTTGGGACCGTTATCGAGGATTTTCATAGTTGGGACTGGCATCGTTCAATTGATCAAAGTTTGGATTATTTAAATCTAATTTGCCTATTTTGAATTCCTAAAGAGATTAAGCTTTTAATTGAACCTGTTAAAATAGGCAAGTTTGAGTAATCGTTAATGATTTTCTTATTAAATATAGTATTTGATCATTTGACCTATTTAAATGCATTCAATTTACATAGTTTTAGGTTATCTATTTTGATTTGTATTGTGTTATAGTGTTACATATCTTAATAAGTTCTATGTTATAGTGTTATTAATTTCAACAAAAAATACAATAATTATCCACTCAAATCAACCCATTTGTCTTGTTTTGAGTTAAGTTGTCAGATATACTTTTAATGATAGTATTTTTTTTAAATCAGACAATTTAACTAAAACAAGATAAATAAGATGATTTAGGAAAAAAATTATTGTATTTTCTTTAATTCAGTCAATTTAATTAAATTGCTTAAAATCATCTTGACTCATACTTATTTTGACCCAAACATGTAACTCCATGGTACCTGATCAGGCATTTTGCAAGGCTTAGTATTTTTAAGGTTGTATTAATTAATGTTAGGTTCCTTTGCGCTATTTTAAAATCTAAAAAAAAAAAGAAAAACAAATATCAAACAAACTTTCACTTTTGTTTCTTGATTATTATTTACCAAGTCACTTAATATATGGTTAACCTCTGGATGCTAACAATTAACAATGTGTGGTTGTCATTATTTGGAATTTTCAAGTTACTACGAAAAATATTTATTCATTTTTTATCTTCATCACATTTAATCATCTTCTTGTATATAGAGATTGAATTTGTGAAATATATATGTTTTATTATCATAAAATCATACGATATTCTTTAGAAAGTTACTTTCCATTCGTGCTTTAAGTTCAAATATTTACTTTAAGAATAAAATAATCTAGCTTTTATTACTTTACAAAAATATAACTTTTATCATATAGTTGTAAGTTGATATCACATAATTTTCATATGTGTTTTAAGTTGGCGTAACTATCATTCAAGTTATAATTAGACACAAACGAGAAGGGTTAGATTACACATCATTTTCTTCAATATTGGCCACTAAACTTACTTTATCACTTAATTTTTTTTCTAAAAAATGACATTTGTTTTAATGGTATTAAGATGATGGTAAAATATTTCTCTTTAAAATAGGTTAAGCGTTCAACTATTAGACCATCAGCAGTACCTCCACCGCTGGAAACAAATTTGGGCGGCCTCAAGCGGGCTCACAGCCCCCTACCCTGGCGGTGACATTTTTCGACCCACAACGGCTCCTGCTTCCCGTGAACACTCCCCTCACACCCCACTTTCTCCTCTCTCACATATTCAACAGGGTGACTACTACGGAATTTTAAGTTTTCATTGGGGTGATGACGTGACAGAAAATTTCGGTGTGGTGGGATTTCAGCGGAGTAAGTACTAAGAATTGTCTTATAGTAATTGAAAACAAAAAGTATACAAATATTATTGTCAATTTACTTAAATATCATATTTCGGGATCAATTCAATTCTAACAAAATCCGTCGCTATTTATACAAGTTGTAATATCCTATATAATAGTGAATTTGTTATATATACATATTTTTCCCCCTTACTTGGGATTTATATTTCTTGGCAATCTTTTTGAAAGTTTAAGCAAACTTTTAAATTGGAATCATTTTTCTAAATTTCATTCTAACTCTAACTTGTTAACTGTATCAAATATCGAGCTTTGAACGAGTTTCAAGTATCGAACCATTTAGGGGCTGTTTGTTAGGATCTTTATCATTAAGTGCTGAAACAATAAGATGTCTGAATGAAAAAGAGACTCTGAATCAGTTAAGATCTGAATCATTAATGTTGTTTGGTTGACCTCTAAATAAATTTACAGAATGACTATTTTACCCCTTTATTAACAAAACTAAATTTTTATCTATAAACAATAATAATATCCTATACAGCCCCTTGAAATCATCATCATCATCGTCTCTACCGATTGAAATCACGCTTATCCTCTGAAATTGTTGGGAAGAAACCCCATCTGGAGAATTCATCGGAATCTTCAAACCCCACCTGTCACCGGCGTTAAGAACCACCGGTCGTAGTGAATCCCGATCCGGCCGTTAGGGTTCCGATCAGAGGTGGTAACTGATCATTCGCCTGTGATGGTTCGCGCAGAAGAGTCGTGCGACGAAGCTGGTTCGCGCAGAATATCCGTGCACTGGAGATGGTTCGCGTAGGGGCCTTCTTCTCACCCTAGTGCGCAGCTGTTCATGTGGGTCGCCGGAGAAAAGGGTCCAACGATCTTTGCAGAAACGAAGAAGGGTCTGACGAAGAGGAGTCCGACTGTGGTGGCAGTGCGTCGGAGAGATGGATCGCCAGAGGGGAGCCGTGTGAAACGAAGAGGGCAGGGGAAACGAACAGGGGTGGACTGGGAATTAGGGCTTTAAGTTTTCATTCAGACTCTTCCTAAAGCTGAACTATTCAGAGCTGAATTGAATCATTCAGAGACTCTTTTTTACCCAACCAAACACCCATATCTCTGATCGGTTCAGAGGTTACCTCTTAATGGAATCATTAAGAGGCAAACAAACACCCCCTTAGACAGCTCTAATATTCCTTAATGATTTCAATTTTGTTTAGCTTTGATATATGCTTGCATTACATTGTTTTAAAATGATCATTTTATGTCATTTATTGTGTCTCAGTGTGTTTAATCAAAAACAAAGAACAATTCTTAAAGGACTTGTTGCCACTTGAACAATTAGCAGAAGCACTAGCAGAACTTGAATGATTTTGGAGGGGGCTGGAATTTTAAAACGGGGACGAAATTGGTACCTATAAAAATTTTAACTAATCGACAAAAAAATTTAACCGGAACTCACTAAGCTTCACCCTATTATGCAAAAGATTTAGAGAATTTTTGAAGAATAGTTTTTTTTTTTTTTTTTTGAAGAATAGATGGTCCTTCAAAAATACAATAAAAAGCAATTGAAGAAACAAATATATGATGTTAAATCTTCTTATCAAAACAAAATGCAAAGGTCACTTTCTTTCACGGAATCATTTATCACAAGGCCAAAGGAAGAATTAATGAATGGGCACATGGTGAATAAAGTGTGGTTGACAAATCGAGAACAAGTCAAATACACATTACTTCAAAATGAAGTTCCGTGAGCCATTGAAAACAAGACCAACCTTGTATATCTAAGGATCTCAAAAAACTTAATTAAAAAAATTTTGGAACTCCTTGCAAGATGACTTCGTGAACATGATGTATCATCATCATCATCATCATCATCATCATCATCATCATCATCATCGTACTTAGCATATCTCACTATTACTTAAATTAAACGAGTATCTGAGGAAAGTAAGATGTAGACAGTCTTATATTTAGACTACCCGCAATGCATAAGCATACATTTACTACATGCATTGTAGTCACTATTGTCATATCAGCTTTTTACCCATCATTTCTACATGCATCATCTCTCCTCTTTTTAACTACAACACATTCTTCTCGCATGCATCCTCTCTCTACCACATCACTATTTTATTTTATATATATTAATGTTGATTTTGGAAAATGAGGCTCACATTAACTCCAACTCTCCAAGTGCACTCCTCGAAGTGCAACCGCCTAGTCACTGCACTCCAATACATCCTTCCGTAGTGCCACCTTCACGTGGGCCAAGTGCACCCTCCCAACGTGCGCATTGAAGGAGCCTTATCATGTAAGAATAGATAAGTTGTTTCTATACGAGACCTCCGACTCATAATGCATGATTAATCGACCAACCTAATGCTTTTAATTTTATTTTCATAAAACACTAACACATGGCTTAATTAGAGGCTAGAGCATGTCACGATTAACAATGACTGGCATATTTTATTTTTGTTTACATAGATAAATAGGTTAATATCACATATGTTACATAAGTTCAATAAAAAATGCTAAAAATTTAGTAATAAAAAATTGTCAAATCTTTATACAAATATTGTTGTTTAAAAGTTCATATTTCATTATTTTTTATAGGCTTTTATTAAAAGAATTTAAGATATCTTATATTTTTATTGTTGTTTTAGAAAAAAACTTTCGTTTTTTATAAAAAAAATTTAAAATTTGTTTATTCGTAATAAAGTTTTCTATATATATATATATATATAAATATATTTTATAGGAAAATTTTAAATTAGTCATATATTTTTAATTCGAAAAAATATAGATAATATCTTATTTTTAATATTATTTATAAAAAAAAATTTTATAGGAAGTAGATGAAATAATTAGTTCGAGAAAACTTGGGGCTGTTTGGTTGGATCTTAATAGGTCTGAATGGGTCTGAATCTGAATGGTTCAGATTTAGACCATTTGTTTCGTGAAAAAAAACACGTCTGAATGGACAAAAATGTCTGAATGGAGGTCTGAATCATTCAGACCTTAGAACAAGTCTGAATGGGGGATATAAGGTCTGCCCTCACCTACTCGTCTCCAACTTCACGGCCAACTCTCCTCTTCCGGCCATCTATCCTCATCACGGCGAAGCTGCTACATCCGTTACCCCATCACGACCACCTGTTTGTCAACCTCCGCCCACCGCTGCTGCCGCCGTCGCGCTCTGCTGCTGCTGCTTATGGTCTTCCACGGCTCGTGAGGTCGCTTCCAAAACCGAGGGCTACGATGGCTGAATGGCGATGACGATGGCGGTTGTGATGAGGTGGTGAGGTCGACGAAGGTGGAGGCTACGACGAGTGGCGACGGCGGCGGCGGCGTGTGGTGGAGGCGACGACGAGGTGGCCGATGAGGCGGAAGTTGCGTGAGGTCGACGGCTGTTTTTGGTTTTTTAGGGTTTTGAATTTAATTTTGAGATTCAGATGTGCAACCAAACACTAATGGTTCAGACCCTCTTAATCATTTAGACCCTCTTAATCATTCAGACATCTTAATCATTCAGCATTTAATGGTTCAGATCCAACCAAACGGCGTATATGATTTTTGTTCACTAGGTTCGACAAATGACATGTTCTGAAATTTGTTACATGGGGTTAATATATGAAATCTGCAAAAAAATAAAAAAACTTAGTAAGGACCTTTACATAATAAAAGAGAAATTTAATTTTAGTGTATAGTTACCAAAAAAAACCAAAATTATGTTATATGGTTTATGCTCGTTACATTGATGTATATATGAGACATATGCAAAAAAACAAAAAAAAAAAAAACTCAAGACTATAACTGAATTAAATCTAGCCTTTTAATAGTATAAAATATCTTATATACTCTACCATATATAAAAAAGAATAATCGCACACGATCTTATTTACTTGACTTTTTAGATTAGCATTGAATAATAGTTAATAGGTTGCTACAAATACTTTGAATTGTTATTATTATTCTTTGAACGACGAAGATATCAATCGTGTGAGCCAACTGTTGCCATGTCATGTCACCAAGGTCTAGTTACCTAGACCTCCCATAAGCCAACACAACCACCACAGGAGGAAACCCTGCTGAGAAAACCCTCTGACCCAGCTCAGACTCCTCTTTCGCTTCAAGAGGGATTTGAACCTAAGACCTCACATATAGAAGAATCTCAAGATATCATTGAGACACTGCCTCATTAGTAATTATTATATTTAATTTCCTACCCTAAAGGATAGAAGATATTAATTTTATTGTCTAACGGTTGGTTCGGTTTAATGATTGATTTTTAGCAACTTTTAAATAACTAAACACCAAATCATGAATAATACTATATACATCTCAAATCAATCAACTTTTATCGGTTGGTTTGTATATTTAAGCCGGTTTTAAGAGTATGAGAAGATGATCAAAAGTTAACCCTTTCTTATTGCATTAACCAAGTAACTACATTTTATTACATTTGGTCCACATTAATGTAAATCTAAAGGTATTGGTTTTCTTTAATTAAAGTAATTAATGTAGTACCTACATACATTAATAAAAAAAGAATAAAAAACCTACACCTTTAGATTTACTTTAATGTTGGCCAAAAAGTAAAAAGACGTAGTTATTCTATTTACGCAATAAACATAAGATAACAAAGGAACCACATCATTAAGAGTATAATATTTAACTAACAAAGTTAGTTATAATTATATATAATGTTTTTCTTGAGATAAAAGAGTTTGAACATCACAACAAATTTATTGTAATTTAGTTGTGGTGCACATTAGTTTTATTTGACGGCAAATTTATCCAATTGTAAACTACTTTAAATATTTTTTTTTATGTGGAGTTGAATCTAAATTAATAATTTTAAAAGACATTACAATGAGACAGTGTCTTAATGGTATCATGAGATTCTTCCATATGGGAGGTCTTGGGCTAAAATCCCTTCCGCAACAAAAAAGGGGCCTGAGGGTTTTTCCAGTGAGCTCCTGAGGTGGTTGTGATGACTTATAAGAGGTACATATAACTAGACCTTAATGACATGACCCGTAAACAGTAGGCTCATACGATTGTAACCTTCGCCGTTCAAAAAAAAAGACACCAGGTTTACCAAATAAGTTGGTGTCATATAAATGATGCGCATTAGATACGGTTGAAAAAACTAATTTTGCATATAAAAATGATTGAACCTGTAAATTAACTTCATACTTTTACTTAAAAGACACGACAAAATATCATAAGATGGACGCATCGTTCGTTTGTAATATACACTAATCACAATATTTTCGTGCGTCTCCAAACCCCCGTCTTTTTTTCTTTCACCATTTACAGATTTACCATTGCCAACCAGAAAACATCTTGATCTTGATCTCAATTGATATTCTAACGCTATCAAATCGCTTAATTCGGACGGATATTCAGTGCAGATCCTCTCTGTTCAACTTGTCCTGCCGGATCACTTACTCGGATCTTCGTGTTCAACATTCGGTCACGAACTTCACATTTAAAGGCTAATTTTAATCGTCAGAAATGGTGAGATTATAGCGTTTTTGCTTGATTTTATTAATTTTAATCAATTATGTGTCAGATCCGGTCGCAAATCTATTCCCATCTGATCATTGATTTAATCGCATTGCTGCATTATTTTGATTTGCTTATGACATTCAATAAATTGCTTGGATCTGGTTTACTAACCGAAGTTTCGATCTGTTTTGTTTGTGTTCCGCTTGGGGATAGCCTCTCAGACTCGAGATCAAGGTACTCATGGCTATACGATTTAGATTAGCTTTTGTTATCAGGTTTAGTTATTACTAGATAATTATGCTTATGAAAAGCATTTTTGTACAGAGGAAACTTGCTCAAAGATCAGAAAGAGTAAAATCAGTGGATCTGCATCCAACAGAGCCATGGTAAATATATCTTTTGTAATTTGAGTGAATCTTAGTAACTGATGCTTTATTATCTTATAAAATAGTCGAGTATACCAGGGTGCTGGTTCTATGGAGAATTCAGTAGTGAACAAATGGTTTTTGATTCATTTATTAATGCACATTGTTACATTGATACTTGTGTTTTTACAGGATACTCACAAGTTTGTATTCAGGAACAGTCTGCATCTGGGATTACCAGGCTCAGGTATGAAACTATTTTAAAAATTCAAGTGACTAGCAGTAGCAAGTTGTAGTTAAAATTCAAAAAGATTATAATAGTGTATCGATTTTAGTTCTCCCATTAAATCAAACATACATTGATTATCAATATGTTTTTTCTTTTGTATAAATGAGTAGCACAGTTGAGCACAAATATCACACAGGGTTTCTGGTTCAAAATTTCACTTCATAATTTATAGAAAGGAAGAACATTCCTGTTTCATGCCATCATAAATGGAGTTATTTCATAACCTTTTTGTAAATTTGTGGTTAAGCATAACTGACAATAGTTACTGGGATTCTGGGAATGGAACCAAATTTTTGGTGATAGAAAAGATATTGCTGAAAATGTATGTACTTTGAACATATATTGAGTAGCAGTTTAGTCAAATGTGTCACAAAAAGCGAGTGCAGCATTTTTCATTAATTGTTTTATTGTGGTGACATAGTAGATGAAGTAGCTGCTATTACCTGTTATATAAGTATATAAGGTGATCATAATCTCATATGTAACAAAATACAAAAAGTACATAGATTTCACTTGAAAAGTATTACCATTGGCTTGTTATTGTGTTTCATTTCACATATGATATAAGTTAATAGCATAGTGAATTTTACTAGAACAAAGTTGGGGGTCTCTACAGGGGTGTGAATTTCTGACACGACACGAAAGCACGACATAAACTTGACACAAAATTCACAGGTTGGGGTTTAATATGAACGGTTTTGGTTTAGTTTCTAGTAGAACCTACCAACCTGATTACAGATTAGCTAAACAAGTTGGGTTTGTGCCAACCCGAGCAGGTTCATGGGTTGACCTATATAACACATATTTATTTAATTACTTTTAAATGTGTTTTATGCCATAAATTAACCTGGTTAGGTATTTGATACCAAGAGTTAAAAATTAACATGAGATTTTATAATTAAATGTCATATTTTTATGTATATTTATATTTTTGGTTATAAAATTGTATCTTTAAAGTAATAATATCCTCCATAATAACAAAAATAAAAAATTTCGAGTCAAGGGGGTTGTGTTCTTGTCAACTTGTGAATTTTCATTCCATGTTCAAGACTTCAGGTTCATATGTAATTATGTATGACAATATTTTTCAGGTTTGGGTCTTGTTCGGGTTCATGCTAAATTTCTGGGTTAATGTCAAGTTGACACGCAGACCCATAAACACGTTTAACACCCCTAGGTCTTTGAGTAACCTTTTTATCTCGTGGGATGGAGGTAATGTTTGCCTTCATCTCACCCTCCTAAATGCTACTACTAAGTGGAATTTTACTAGAGTATGTTTTGTTTGTTTGTTTGTTTGTTTAATCTTACTGAACAAAGGACATGATGAAATGCAATTCCGAAAAGCACTATGCTACTAAGATTTAGAGTACATAAACTTCTCTATTCTTGTTTTGTTTTATCATGTGTATATGTGTTTCACTAATAGTAAAAATATAGAAGTAGATAAAGACAAGTGCCTCAATAGTCACAACAAGCACACGATGACAATCAAGTTGCTATCTTTCTAGGCCTTTCATAATAGCAGTTGCATTCTATTTCATAGTAAGAGTTAAAAAGTTAAGTACAATTGTTTTATTTCACTGACAAGTCTTGCAATTCCTAAGAAGTATTATCTAACTATGGCTATTCAAATAATACAAGACTTTATACGTTTAGACCTTAAATGCTTTCATGACATTTTGTAGACCATTTCTTCAATCTTTTTTCATAATAATTTATTTTTCTCATGTATTTAACTTAATTTCTTCTAATATCCTGTACCATTATCTGATCTACATCTCTTACCATATGCATATCGCAGGCAATAGCAAAATCCTTTGAGGTTACTGAGTTACCAGGTAAGCAATCATTTATTTCTGTTGTCATATACATGTTTTCATACATGGTTTCAGCTAGAGTGGAAATTATCAATCAGATACAATTTTCCATCTTATTTATTTATTTATTTATTTTTCTTTTAATCTTTGTTTTTTTGTTGAAGAAATAATATTTTTTTTTCATTTAATTTAATTAATGTTTAATTAATTTAATAGCTGTAATTTTCAATGTCCCATGCTCTACAATGTGAAGTGAATTTCAATTTATTGTCATTTTTAAGTATTGTTAGTTTTAGTTAATATAAAATTATTTTTTCCAGTTACCAACTATTTTATTGGATATTTTTAGAAAATTTTATGACATCAAAGCAGAAACTGACATTTAGTTTTTAGTTTAATGTATTGTAATTTATATAATTCCGTTTTTAACTTACTAAAAAGATGCATGATTTTACATCCACCGGTCTCTGAAATGCTAAACACACAGTCAAACACATCAAATGAGGCTTACTGTTCAATTTGCAGTCAGATCGGCGAAGTTTGTAGCCCGCAAGCAATGGGTTGTTGCGGGCGCAGATGACATGTTTATACGGGTGTACAATTACAACACAATGGATAAAGTCAAAGTTTATGAGGCCCATACAGATTATATCCGGTGTGTGGCAGTCCACCCCACACTCCCATATATATTGTCATCTTCTGATGACATGCTTATTAAGCTTTGGGACTGGGAAAAAAATTGGTACTGTACTCAAATATTCGAGGGACATTCACATTATGTGATGCAAGTGACAATTAATCCAAAAGACACCAATACTTTCGCAAGTGCTTCACTTGATCGCACCATAAAGGTAAACATTCATTCTTAAGGTCTAGTTAAGGGTTTGTTTGGCCAGATGGCATGGACACAATGGTAGTTGATCAGTGGAATGGGTTATTACATTCCATTATCAAGTTGTTGACCTAGAGGAATGAAACGAGTTTTGATGGGAACTTTTATGTCATATATCAAAAACGAGCGTGATTATTTTTTTCTACTTTATAGTTCATTTAACAAACGTCGTTGGATTTTTTTCTTGTGGAGACTATAACTCAAACATAATGAAAGTTCAGCAAAAATTCCAATAAAGATTGTAACAAAAACATATATTTTCTATTTTAATTTAAAAAAAAATAAAGTAATTTAGTTAAAATTGTGAGTTTTTAAAAAGGATTTATGTTACTGAAAATTACAAATAAAACTATTTAGCATTGTAGTTTTCCCGTTCTGTTTCATGATTGTATGGAATTAAAAACACCTCCTAGCCTTTGAATGGGAGCTAAATTGAAGGATAACATTTCATTCTATTCGACAAAGCAACAGTTTTTTGTATTCGTTACGATTGAATGGACCATTCCATTCCTACTCTAATTCCAGCATATCAGTTGTTGCCCAAGTTATTGCTAGGAACCAACACCCAACCTGTTTAACATACTAGAAGAAACTTTTTATATACCCTTGTTTTAATTTTCAGATCTGGAATCTTGGCTCATCTGATCCTAACTTCACACTAGATGCCCATCTCAAAGGCGTGAACTGTGTAGATTACTTCACAGGTGGTGATAAACCTTATCTAATTACTGGATCAGATGATCATACTGCTAAGGTGTGTGTCTGTCCTCCTTTTGTTGATCATTATTTTCATGGATAATGTATGATTGCAAGCATAGGCTACTCAAATATTCAAAAGCTTGTGATTAGGCCACTCAAATATCAAAACAACCTTAGAGGCCACCAAAATACCATTTTGATTTCGTTTATGCTGATTCCTGGAAAGCATTTTCAGAAAAAAATAAAATGACAAAATTATCGGAAGTTTAAGTCTTTTGTCACATCAAGAGTTGTAAAAATACAAATGCCCCATAGTCTGTTAAATAGAATCATCTTTTGATAAAACGTCAATGCATATTTGAGTAGATTCAGCAATCTTTTTTTTTTGTTTCACCTTTCAAAATCTTGGGTGTGAACTATCTTAAAATTTAGGGCATTTTGCCATTTTTCATTTTTCTGATGAAGCTCTAATTGGTTCTAGAGTGGCTTCTAAAGTTGTAATATTTGGGTTACCTGAATAAAAACTTTTGAATACTTGGATGGCTCATGTAAACATAATCCTCGTTTTTATAGATTTCTGTATTTTGGACTTACATTGTAAATCATTGAAACAGGTGTGGGATTATCAAACCAAAACTTGTGTCCAGACTTTAGAAGGTCACTCGCACAATGTTTCGGCTGTATGCTTTCACCCTGAGCTGCCTATAATAATCACAGGTTCTGAGGATGGTACTGTACGTATATGGCATTCAACTACTTATAGGTATGTTACAGTTCATGGTATTGCATTTCTGCATTAGCAAAGTACAAGTTCTTGACTATTCGAAGTCTTATATAATTTGTGTTTGTAAACTCAGTGGTATCCTATTTAAAGTTTTGTAGTTTCAGGATAAATGGAAGGAATCTCTGATTGTTATATCTATTCACATCCTCTAAGTTTCTCATGCTTTTCATTTTTGTGCAGACTTGAGAACACTTTGAATTATGGGCTTGAAAGGGTTTGGGCTATTGGATACATGAAAGGTTCACGGAGGTAAGTTTGTTTTTTTTTTTCTTTCTAATTTTGCGTATATAAGCAGTTATTTTGATGCTGTTAAATACAGCTAAGTTTCTCGAGTCTAGAAGTTCAAAATAGGGGTTGCAATTCTTCACGGCACTAAAATAAACTGGATTGGGTTGGGCTAAAAGGGTTTGGGTTGTAAACAAGTTGACATGGCTCAACTTAATATAAGGGTTGATTTTGGGTTGACCTGACCAACCCATTTAAATTGAAACATATATATGGAATTATATAAATTCACTCCACCAACCTGTTGGCCTGAACAACCTGTTTACAGCCATTTCCCATTTAGAAAATCACGTTACACTGTTTGGTTTTGAGTTAGGGTTTAATTTTCGGCATGCGTAAGCAATTGGTAGTGTTTGGGTTTGGTTATACGAATCCCTGCGAACCCCAACATGATACAAACTGTCACCCATTTTCAAAACTACTCCTAATTCGTTGATTATACGTTCGAAAATATGGAGTTCTTGCTTAGTTAGTCTATATATTGCATATTGGTTCTCTCTAGTGAAATAATTTGGAAAAAGATGTATATGTATCAACATTTTTTATGCTACTTTATGCTCCTGATCAGAAAAACTCATGTTAATGCATTTCTCTCTCTATCCAGGATTGCTTTTGGTTATGATGAAGGGACTATAATGGTGAAAGTTGGTAGGGAAGAGCCTGTAGCTAGCATGGACAACAGTGGAAAAATTATTTGGGCTAAGCATAATGAAATTCAAACTGTAAACATCAGAAGTGTGGGAGCTGATTATGAGGTTTGAGTCCATAATTAGAGGTGGCAACTACAACCCATTTATTTATGAATGGGTTAATTTAAGATATGTTTATCTTCAACAGGTCAAATGGGTAAAATTAAAATAAATTAGCTAAAAAGTAAACAAAGTCAAATAGGTTGAAAGTCTCAAAGGGATATTTCAAGGCATAAAACCTCAACCTTTCACTAATTGAATATAATAAAATGTAAAATGTTGTCAGAAAGTGTTTCTGTCTACTGTGACAAAACATTATGTTGTCCAAAAGTTAAAAAATCACAACTATTTTCTCTTATCTAGTCCATTATGCTTTATTTTTATGCCAAAGATGAAACATAACTTTTCCAAAAGTGTAAAAATTATAGTTTACTTCAAGATGACCGAAACTTGTTTTCTGCTTTGTTTCTCAGGTCTCTGATGGGGAAAGATTGCCTTTAGCAGTTAAAGAGTTGGGAACATGTGATCTTTACCCACAAGTGAGTTGTTTACAGATTAAATATGAGATACATTGTTAGGGCCCCGTTTGCGGTGCACGCATATAATATATATACGTGTCGGCCCTTAAGGGGCAAAAGTAAAATTGTACTAATTTTAACGTTATTTTACTTTATTTTTGTGAAAATAATGTTAAAACCATCGGGTTGGTCGGTTAATCAGGCATCATGAGCCGGTGGTCTCATTGGAAGCAGCCTGTCTATTCCTACGGGGTAGAGGTAAGGCTGTCTACATCTTACCCTCCTCAGACCCTACTTTAGCTTTGCTAATAGTGGGATATACTGAGTTTGATGATAATGATGATACATTGTTATCTATATATTACAAAAAAGTCAAAGAAATATGTAAATTACTTATCATCATAGTGTTTGCATCACATTAGAGGGTCATTAAGTGTACTTTGATAAAGTTCCACTAAAAGTTTATTCTAGAACAAAGACGAAAAATGCAGCTGTTAATTTGTTGGAGTTTAATTATATTTTCGGAAGTTGGCTTAATCCATTACCATGTTGTTGAAGGCACAAGGCACATAGGCCTAACCCAAAGCCTAGGTGCAAGGCATAGAAAAAGCACACCCCATGATAATAAAAAAACCCCGGCCTAAACGGAACCCACTTGACCCACCCATTTTAATACCTCTAATGGTTATACATGTACCAATCTTGGTTTGCCTACCAAACAAATAGATTTGCTTTAACTCTTAGACATAGCCTAATTTTGATTCTTTGACCTAGTTCTAATTTTGATATATCCTCGGTGTTCTTGCATTGCCTTTTCAGAGCTTAAAACACAATCCAAACGGGAGGTTTGTTGTTGTGTGTGGTGATGGTGAATACATCATATATACAGCTTTGGCATGGAGAAATAGATCCTTTGGTTCTGCATTGGAGATAGTTTGGTCATCTGATGGTGAATATGCTGTTAGGGAGAGCACAACTAAAATTAAGATTTTTAACAAATCTTTTCAGGTTTGCTGATTTTCTTTGATCTCGTAATTAGATCAAGAGGCAATATATATTGCCTGTGTACATTCTATAAATATTCTTAAGAAATTGCTAAGGGAAAACTGAATACCAACTTTAAATCAAGCGCAAAACAGAAATCAACTTACAGGTTATTACTGATTTTAGCAAGTGTGCTAAATTTTATGCCGATCACAGCAATGAATGAAAATTCAACAGCTAGAAGGTCATTGTTTTGCCATCTCTTTAAATGTGTTTATGTGTCATTTTGTTTATCAATTTGGTTTATTTGTGTATATGGCATGCTACATACGATGTGACATCTAATATCAAAAAGGAATATGAAGCTTCAAAACTTGATAACTTTTTCTGCATAAGCATCTTTTTCATACGTAGCCTTTAATGTGGCGGCTGGCGTGGCACGGTGCCACATTGTCAAGATACAGATAAAAACAGTTAAAAGTGACATTGATTGCTAAATTCAGTGATAAATTGCAAGTTATTTTCTATTTTACACCTAATTTAAAGTTGGTTGCTATAATCAGGGAAATGTGTGAAGTTCGTTTCTAATTGTTAAACTTGTTGATAAATTTTGATGTTTTTTTTATCAGGAAAAGAAGAGTATCCGGCCTACATTTTCTTGTGAGCGTATATATGGAGGATCTTTGTTAGCAATGTGTTCAAATGATTTTATATGTTTCTATGATTGGGCTGAGTGTAGGTTGATTCAACGGATTGATGTTAATATCAAGGTAAGAAGCTCTTACCCTATTTCAATTAGACTCCATGTTTTACCTTTCTAATGAATCCAGCATAGATTCTGAGTCTAATATTTTTCTTCTCTCTGCTTATTTATGTCTCTTTCTAGAATCTTTACTGGGCAGACAGTGGTGATATGGTGGCAATTGCCAGTGATTCATCATTCTACATTCTGCAGTACAATGTTAGATCCTTGAACACATAACTATACATATATATCACTTTGTGTTACAATCTTGAGTGGATGGAATGTCATATCATATGTATACTTAATTTTACCCTTTTATCATTTAGGGATTTTTACATATACCCCCTTACTAAGAGTCTTAATACACATTTCCACAACCTTTAAAATAAATTACATATTTCTCCTTAGGAGGGGCAAATATGTAATTGACTTTTTTATTTGAAAGAGAGTATGTTTTAGGAGGGGGGGATACGTAATTGACTTTTTTATTTGAAAGAGAATATGTTTTAAGAGGGGTAATACGTAATTGACTTTTTTACTTGGGTAAATATTTAGCAAGGGGAAATATGTAATAATAAATGAATTTAGCAAGGGGAAATATGTAAATGCCCCTATCATTTATTATTCATATTATCATTAGACGTGACTTTTTTAGAAACAAAATCAAGTGGAAATGATAAGTTCTGTTGGCAGCACCTAATTTATGTGCGGCAAAAGCCAAACATAAATAAATTAATAAATATAAAAGTTACATTTTTTTTTCGATCATCTATTTTTGTTTTTGCACAGTCCCCTTCATTTTCCATTTGCTTCTTGCTGCACCTAACCATTCATGCAGCTGATGCACTCCATTTGAGCGGTCCACTATCTATGTTGTTAACAAACCTGCTTTACCTTCTTTAGTTAAGGTTTTGCAAAAAAAAAAAAAAAAGTTAGGTTGTCACTATGGATTTTGTTATGTTTCAGCGTGATGTAGTGTCAGCACATTTAGACAGTGGAAGATCTGTAGATGAGGAAGGGATTGAAGACTCCTTTAAAATTCTCTCTGAAGTCAGTGAGAAAGTTAGAACAGGATTGTGGGTTGGGGACTGTTTTATCTACAATAATTCTTCATGGCGACTCAATTACTGTGTTGGTGGGGAGGTAGAATTTGTATCTAATACTTGTGATAATATCTTATACATTCTGTTTTTGTTTAAGGATTAATTTCATATATAGCTCCTAAATGTTCAAAATTCATATGCATTCTTCTCATTTCATAAGATAATATTTTCCCTTCAAAAACACTAAAGTATCCTACCTATCCATTCCACAGTAATATAAAATCAAATCAGCCTGTTTCACCAAATAAACATTTTGAAAGTTAACATTACTATCATGGATATCTCAGGGCATAGCCGGTGTTACAAAAATATATTTTATCTTTTAACTAAGAAACATGTGATTATCATATTTTAAAGGGGTAATATTAAGTTATGAAAATTAGAAGTATACACACCACACAGAACTTTTAGGGCGTATATGAAAATGACCCTTCGTTTAAATTATGTGTCTGTAATCAACTTAATATCTATTTTAGGTAACCACGATGTTTCATTTGGACCGGCCTATGTATCTTCTTGGATATCTAGCTAATCAAAGCAGGGTTTATCTCATTGACAAGGAATTCAAGTGAGCAGTCTTTGATGTTCATATTTTAGGACATGTATAACTTGTATAGTTGTATAACATCAGTTTTTGTTAGGTTTGGGTTGACAGGTTTGCATAAACAGACCTGGCACAATCACTTGGATGTGTTTAATACTTGAAGCCTAATCTGTTCACTTGTAACCTGACATGTAACTCAATATTTCAAACAATAACATGGACTGGCAGGTCAAATTGGTTGCTCAAGACAATGAGCAGTAAACCTGTTGGTAGGCTTAATGAGTGATTTGCAAAATTAAAAATATCTTACACTAATTTTAAACAGTTTGGCTTGGTCAGTAAACTTGAACGCACCTATTTGTAATGAGTTTAGCTGTGCTGACCTGTTCATGAACCCGAACTTTACAGATCTATTTCTTGTTGTTTATGTTGGGAATTATCACCCCTAGTAGGCGTGTTCATTATACAGGCTAACCAAATATCCCATATTCACATCCAATTCATTTGCTATTCTGGCTGGGCTAACCATTTTTTTGTTCTTTATATTTAGTGTCATTGGATACACGTTGCTGCTGACATTGATAGAGTATAAGACACTTGTGATGCGTGGAGATCTAGAACATGCTAATGATGTATTTCCTTCAATTCCAAAAGAGCATCATAATAGGTATACTTCATATGTCTAATTCCTGTTCCTATTTAGGAGGTTAGTATTACTATCAAACTTTGTTTATAATTTTATATGATAATTTCTTACAGTCCTGACTTGGGACAACAGGCTTAAGTAAAAGTCTTGCTAAATGCTTTAAGTAATATAAAAAATTACACATATAAAATTTTTCAATCAATCAAAAATATTTGTACAACAATCTAGTTTTTATAGGTAAAACCTAAACCTTATTATTTGCTATGTGGGTGAAATTATTTTTCAGAGACTTTAAGTTTCACTAAAACATTTGAACTTCAGTAGATTTTAATAATACTTTTAATTTTTCTTGGTACATAAAAAATTTATGTTGAAAAGCTCACTAAAGATAATAAATTATATTTCTTTATTGAAAACTGAATAACATACTCAATTACTCATTTATAGATAGATAATTATTCTTGCTAAATGAAATCTGTTCCCCATTTAAATGGTGTTATTTTATCAAGATATGTAACTGTACAGTCTGTAGTCTGTACTTGATCTTGTATTAAAAGTTCCTGGATCTCAATCTGATATTATGATTTATTTGATAGCGTTGCTCATTTTTTGGAATCACGAGGAATGATTGAGGAAGCTTTAGAAGTTGCTACAGATCCTGACTATAGATTTGAGCTTGCTGTTCAACTTGGTAAACTAGAAGTTGCAAGGGTAATTATGCTCACCTTGGGCAAGCAAAACATTTTCTTGCCAGTTTTTTGTGGTAGTTGATTTGTAAACAACATTACATTTTCTTTGACAAAGAAAAGGCAGTTAAGATATGAAGGTAAATTTGTCTAAAAAAGGATTTATTGTATGCCAATCAGTTATTATTTGTACAAATCACCTTCCATTTTAACTGCTTAAAGCCAAATTTTTCTTGAGTGCTTAAAGAGAGAATCTGAGCACTCTTTTCCATATCAATTATGTGTCATCAATTATCAGGGGATTTATACCTTTAAATGCATGCTATCATTTGCTTTTGAACATACAGGATATTGCTCTAGTATCACAAAGCGAGTCAAAATGGAAGCAGTTGGGTGAATTAGCTATGTCTACTGGACTGGTATGTTTTGATTTCAATATTTGTTCTTCTTCATCATAGAGAGACATGCACTTTTTATGTTTAACTTTTATAAAATTTAAATTTGAATTAAGGTAATATATATTTTTCTGGAATAAAATTTCTTTCTTGATTCAGTACACTGATTAATTATACATAAATTAAAATGAAAAAGTCTTGTATGTGATCCGATTAGAGAAAGACATGTGCATTGGATATTTCATGTTTCTTTTCTTTCTTTTTTTCTTTGTAAAAGGAACAATCTTCTTTTGGATTGTTTTGAGTTTAGATCCTAAATGGTAATTCATTAATTCACAACCTTCTAAATGATAATTCATTAAATCACAACCTTCTAAATGTTATTGATGACAATATTAACATTATGCAGTTGGACATGGCTGAAGAATGTTTGAAGCATGCAAATGATTTGAGTGGTCTGCTGCTTCTTTATTCTTCTTTGGGTGATGCTGAAGAGATAGCGAAACTTGCATATCTTGCTAAAGAGAGTGGAAAAAACAATGTTGCTTTTGTTTGTCTATTTATGCTGGGTAAATTGGAAGATTGTCTGCAGTTGTTGGTTGACAGGTTAGTGTTCACATTCATAATACAGTTAGTAAAATTGGTAGGTTGAGTACCAGGTGATTATTTGTATGGGTCATAGGTCTAGTTGGGTTTAAACCAAAGCATTTTTTTTTCAGAAATTTTGAAGCTATTTTATAAACTAGTGTGACAATTATGATTGTAAATTTATATTATTTTAGTAATAATATAATTTAATGAACAAATTTTATGCGGGTTTTTTAATTAAAAAGAACTTTGTTCTGGTTTATTCATTAAAAAGAACTTTGTTTGACTTCAAGTCCATTGGACCTGTTTTCATTTTAGCTAACTGTTTTGTTGTTACCTATCTGAGCTGTTAGAGATAAAAATAACTTGGATAAACATGTCTACAAGTCAAACAAACAAACAAAAAGTCAGTGGGTCAAAAATGCACCTTGGGTTACAAACTCTTTTGACCAGTTTCTTTTTTAGCTAATAGTTTATCTTTTTCTAGTTTGGTCCTTTAGAGATAAATCTAACTCAAATAGGCCCATTTATATGTAAATGGGTCTAAACTGTCACCATTAGTTCCCTACATCAATTCAACATGAATATGAATTTGTGCATTCTATGCAAATTTGAAATGCATTTATCTTTATCTTCCTCCCTCTCAGCAATCGGATACCAGAGGCTGCTCTGATGGCACGGTCTTATCTTCCAAGCAAGGTTTCAGAAGTAGTTGCTCTTTGGAGAAAAGACCTTAACAAGGTTAATTCTGAGTTCCTTGGTCTTTCGCTTACTTTTTGTCTCAGGGAGGGTTTGGCCAAAGGTATTTGGTGTGGACAGTGGATGCCAAAGTGATTGAAATTGTTTGGTTGATTGGTTAGAATTTAAAGATAGGAATGAAACCAACTTTTATGGGAGGCCCCTATCCTCTTCAGTCTGTGATTTTTTATTTTCTTAATTTAATATGACGCATAGTTACCAAATTCACTAGCCATCATGCGATTTTCGAATTGGAACGTGATGTATTGGTTCGCAATTCGCTGATGATCCTGATCGCTTCGGTACGGCGCATTGGTTTGTCTGCGTTAGATGGAAACATCCGGTAAAGAACCTTTGGTACGTCGATTTGATCGTCTGAGGTACGACGACGATTCACAGGCGACAAATCACGTTCCGGTGAAGGCGACAATTCAAGTTTCCGACGAAGGCGACGATTCACAAATCGGCAAAGACGGTGATTCAAGTTATGGCGTGAAAATCAACAATTCAGTAGCCATAAACTTAAATTGACACCATCTAATTCTGTGTATATATCAATCAATTCCTACATACTAAGAGCAACGAGTTCTTCACCGACTTCTAAGTTCTGTTTTGTTAAGAGAAACATATTAATATGTTTTTGATTATGGAATTTTATATTTTAAGTTATTATTTTTTTTGGTACACAGTACTGCTTATTAGTTATAACGTTCATCCGGTTTGTACCAAAATGAACATACCCTCCATAATAAACTTAAATTGACATAAACTTAAATTGACACCATCTAATTCTGTGTATATATCAATCAATTCCTACATACTAAGAGCAACGAGTTCTTCACCGACTTCTAAGTTCTGTTTTGTTAAGAGAAACATATTAATATGTTTTTGATTATGGAATTTTATATTTTAAGTTATTATTTTTTTTGGTACACAGTACTGCTTATTAGTTATAACGTTCATCCGGTTTGTACCAAAATGAACATACCCTCCTCCGTACCGAATACACTAAATCTAGCGAATCGCATACCCAGTCTGCGTACCCGTACTAGAGCGTACTGCGATTTAGGTAACTATGATATGACAGTTCCATGTCCAATCCTAACATACAAAACAAATACCACCTATTCAACTGCTTTAAGGTTTACACATTAAAATAGTTGCATAGTACACGTAAACATCCTTTCTTATGATTCAGTTTATTATGGAGTTTATGAACATTCCTAGAAGGACACTGAAGCTCTTGTGTGATGTGGATACTCTATTGTCTCATTCACCCTTTTTCTTTACCAGAATCTGTGCATGTCAGAACATAAAACTTTTGCAAGTGGGTTGATGTGATTGAAAATGCAGGTTAACCAGAAAGCAGCAGAATCTTTAGCAGATCCTGAAGAGTACCCTAATATGTTTGAGGACTGGCAAGTTGCACTTGAAGTTGAAGCAAGAGCTGCAGATACAAGGTTCTTTTACTTGTCTATGTCTCACAACTCTTTTATTTTCTTATAAATGCGTATTTTTTTTTTTAACTTGAGTTCAACTTTAATATATCTAAGGTTCTCATGTTACATGGGTTGAAGACGATTATAATTCTGTAAAAACTTCTTAACTTGTTTGACACTTGTAAATGATGTCATTAACATGCCTATGATTATAAATGTATGTCATTTATATTAGAAGTAGCAAAGTGGAAGGGTCGTGCGGGATGGGTAACCACTCAAAAGGTTTTGTTTTTGGTACCCGTTAATTAGGGGAATAATTATTTAGTCAAATATGATTATAAATGTATGTCATTTATAATATATATATATATTTGAATTAATGATGTAAGATATAACATTAAAATTACATTCTAGGTGATGTTCGATACATCCACATTTTGACCCTTTTTTGAATAAGATTTCAAAATCAAATTATTTGAGATTGTATGTGAGACTCATACACTGGCTTGATTAGCTTGCATGTGAAATCTTTAGATAGCATATATTAGACTAGAGGTGGACTAGGTGGCAAAATGTGTTGAACAATGGTTTCAAATTGCCATTACATATTTTCACATTATGAAATTTAAGAAGAGGAGAATTGGTACTATAATAATAAAAGATGATTTAAGCCTATATATAGCTAAAAGCTTAATCCCCAAGATAATCTGAACAAGGAAACACAAGCTAAACTAGGAAAATACTTGCTGTTAATTACAGTTGTAAGCTAGAAAAACTACATCTATAAATCCTACAGCATTTTATTTTATATATATATAAATAGATTAACCCAATAAAACATGATTAGGTTATCATTCATCTCCCTAATCATGGTTTGTGCATTTTACTCTTCACATCAATGTCGATTTTTTATCTTCACACTCTGCTAAGTTAACTTATTCCCTTTACCGCACTTTGGACATTCATTCACAAAGTGACCAGGTTCACTGCACTTGAAACATTTAATGTGGCTCTTATCTCATTGGAAGTGTTCGACCTCTTCCCAGGCCATGTCCAAAGTCATACTGATTTGAACTTCTACAACTACAATGCTCACAATCGTGCGTTTTCTCCTTTACCTTTTATAAAACGTCAATCTCCCATGAATGTCTCCTTTTTTTAATGGGTCCTTTGACACGTTACTCATGCCTTTACCCTTCCAATGACTTCATCAAACATGTCCAACTCAAAATATTGCTCTATTGAAGCCACAATTTGAACGAATGATTTAGGCATAGAATCGAGCAATTGTTTCACCAAAACCTTCTTCAATGTCTAATCCGAGACTCCTTGCTTTTGACACTAGTCCAGTTAATTTGCTTCCTAAATCATCTTCCATGTCATTCTCTTTCATGCGTAAGCTTTCGAGATCCTTCCTCAAAGTTCGAAGCCAAGCCGTTCTGACTCGATCCATCCTTAGAAATGTTATTTTCAGCCTTTCCCAAACTTTTTTGCATCTGTATAAGTTGCTATTTGTAGCACAAGTTCCTTCGGGATGACCCGAATTAAGAAAGCATGAGTCACATTTGATTTCCTTGGATCAACAGTAGCACCAACTATTCGTTCAATAGCCTTCCATATCCCATGTGTACATAATCGTCTTCACTTTAATAGCCCACAACGGATAGTTTGAAGACGTCAAAACCGGACGCTAATATGACGTTGAACATTTGAACTCCCTTAGTTTGGTGTACCATTACCATCTTTTTGCTTAAACAACTTCAATCTTAAACAACTTCAATACTACTTATGAAATCTTATACACCAGATCTTTTCTTGTGTTCAAGGTTTAAAAGAATGGAAATGAGCCTCGAGGAAGACAAAGGCGTAAGCCTCTAGATATTTTTAATATATAATTAAAATAGTATATACATCTCATAAAAATCACAATTTAATACAAAACAAATGTCTTAAGTGTCACAATTTAAGCAAAAAAGTTCAACAACCTAATTTAGTAATGTTATGACATTTAAGTATTATAAAACTTATATTTCTCCGTATCATTCTTAGTCAAAAGTACCTAAAGATGATCGAAAGCTGGTTAAGAGATGGGTTCTTTAATCTGAAAGTCAATTAAATCTGAAAGGTAGGAGATTGGAGATGATAGAATCTAAAAGTCGATCGAATGGCATATGAAGAATGATGATTAGGGTTGGTGTATGAAGATCAGGCTTCTAGGTTGGCCGAAGCATAGAAGAATGTTCGAATCTGAAAGCCGATCGAATGGTTGAAGTATCGAAGAATGAAATTAGGGTTTGGGTTGGCTCGCCAATTATCTATCAAATTGGTCAGAAACATTCCAAATATGTCAAAAACAATTCAAAAAATAGAAATTAGGCATGTTTAGTGAGATTTAAGCCTTAGAGCCTCGCCTCACCGCCTTGGACCTCCTTGGACAGACTGAGGCTTAGGTTTCAGCCTACCCCCATGAGGCTAAGCCTCTTATGCTTTTTTCCAAAGCCTCACCACCAATCAAATAAAAAAAAACTTGCTACCTTATTGCTTTTACTGGTTTTTTCCCTTTAGCTGCTAAGCGAGAAGGATTCAAAGCCTCCTGCTTGACGATTTTTTCCTGCCCACAAATCCGATCGAAACCTTCCGCTAAATAAGGACCAGCTGTTGGGGCTTATTCTTGGTGAAGAATAAAGGGTCTGGGCATCTAAATCAAGAACCTAAGCTGTTAGAGAAGTCTGTTCACTCCCTAATCAAATTTGAATTTGCTTTGATAGTGATCAAATTGCTGCCTGGAACTCTTCAGAAAAAGAAAAAAAAAACGATACAGTGACTTCTTATTTTGTTGTCACAGACCCTAGTTCTTTATTGCTTTGATGCCAATTGTTTGATAATTGGCTCAAAGAACGAATCAAGTAACACTGGTTTCAAACTGCCATAATATATTGTTACATTATGAAATTCAAGAAGAGAAGAATTGACACTATAATAATAGGGATGATGAAACCTATTTATTGTTAAAAGCTTAACCCCAAGATAATCTAAACAAAGATAACACAAGCTAAACTGGGAAAATACCAACTAATTATTACCAGCTGGAAACCAGAAACTACAGCTATAAATCCTACAACACTTTATTTTTGATAATAAAAACAGATTAACCCCATAAAACATATGATTAGACCTATCAAAACGGACGGGGTGGGTAACTGTCAAAAACTTACAGGTTTTGGTATGGGTTAATCTGGGTATGGCAGATCCTTTAGCACTACTTATTAAAGTGTTTTTATATATGATTAGTTTTTAGTGTCCTCATTTGACCAACTGTTGGAGCTCAAAGTTCTGTTTTTGACCCATTCATAAGTAAATGGGTTTAAATGGCCACATCTTGTACATATTAATGATCCATGACTTTCGTGTTTTAGCTTGGTTGACGTAATTTTTTTAGTTTAATTCATAAGTAAATGGGTTTGAATGGCCACATCTTGCACACCTTGTACATATTTATGATATTAACGAGTCGCTCCACCATATATATAATGTAGAGGTAGTTATCCTCCAGCAACAGAGTATGTGAATTATGTGGATAGATCACATGTCAACCTTGTTGAAGTCTTTAAACACATGCAATTGGATGATGAAGAGCCACATGAAAATGGAGAATTGAATCATGAGGTAAGTTTATGCACCTCTTTTTATGTTTGTTTAAGTTGAGAAGCTACACAGGTTGAAACAATCCATTTTATATTGAGGCAAAATGGGTTCAATGTGGTTGACTCAAAATACTTTTATGCTTATTTAGATATTTTATAAAGACTGGTTATGAGTTGACTAAAAAACAGTAATACTACAATAATAATCTGAATCTTTGGAAAAAAAAAAGATTGAAGGTTTTATAGATTTTGGACGTCTTACAACCATTTTACATCTTTGACCCATCTGGCCTGTTTCCTTGATAACTATTTCTTATTTGATACGTTTTAGATAGAGTACAACCCATATCAATCTTTATGTTCGTGCGTAAAGATGCAATGCATGTTTAAGTAAATTTCTTTTTTAAAAATTAGTTGTCTGCCCCAAGTCTATCTATATATTTATTTATTTCATAGAGTTTGCAATTTTGATCAAAAATCTATAAATGGGCCTGATCTGGAGTACATTTTGGTGGAGTTTTGATCCGTTCAATCCATATGGTCAAGTTTCATTTTAGCAGAATCTTTTAACTCATTTTACTTGATAGAGAGAGAAAAAAAAAACATCATAACACCTCTTAGATCACTTGTATTAAAAAAAGTTAATATCTTATAATAGCAGAGGTTGGATCCGCTAAAAACAAATTTTTTCCTAAAAACATAAAAACACCTGTTTTTTTGTGCTGGATTTGTATGTATTTTATATACAGTACAAAGAAACGCAAATCTAGTACAAAAAGTAGGTGTTTTTATGTTTTAAGGTAAAATCTTGTTTTATTTGATCCTCTTCCTTTTTATTAATATAGTTTTATAATCTATATTTACCAATTTTATTGTAACAAAATTTAAATAAAGTGTGAAGGTCAGATCAACCTGTTTGTTCATGCTTAAAATAGCCTGCAATGCAACCTGCCTGACCTGTCCAACTATTTATTTTAAAATCGATCTCCTATATTCTTTATGTGGTAACTACAGGGCATAGAAGAAAATGGACATGAAGGGGAGTATGCTGACGATGAAGAAGTTGACCAAGAAGAAGAAGCTGTTGTAATGGATAATGATTCTTCGGACGGTCCTGTACTCGTTAATGGTAACGAGACTGAAGAAGAAGAAGAGTGGGGTACGAATAATGCAGGAAAACCTTCAGCCTAAAAGCAATTGGTTGGGCAGTATGAAAATTCCTAATTTTATGGTGATTATTGATTTAATTTTTCTCTTGAATGCCATCTTTGACTCCCATTACCATTTTAGAATATCCAACTAGGTCTCTTGCATTAAGAGTAATGATATATCAATTTACAAATCAACTTAAGGCCACATGACATGAATCCATGAGAGCATGAGGAAGCGAGCCTTTTTTCTAGAAATCATGGATTCATGCCATGTGGCATTACATTGATTTATAGGCTGATGCCATCACTTGTATAAACAACTTATATTTGCCTATATATGCTATTATTGACATGTTTAGGGATTCCTTTTGAGTAAACTATAAGAATCTAGTTATTAGTTGGCAATAAAGATGGCAAGAAGGGAAAGTTTGGTGATGGGTCAAAATTGGTATTTTTTAGTGTGTCAAAATAGGCCGAGTTGGACTCACTTCCTTATCCTCTCATGGGTTCATGGCATCTGGAATTAGGTTTGATTTATAATTTTTTTTGCAATAAGTAATTTGTATATGCATATATCGGTTATTTTTCCCATGCTTAGGGTGTGTTTCCTGTTGAGTAAACTGCACAAGTCTGGAATTTGGTATTGGGAGAAAACATTTTTGGTAGAATTAAGTCTAATTTAGTGTGGGGCCCAGGGGAAACATGTCGTGTTGGTCAGCCAGCCCACACAATTATTTATACACCACATTAATTTTTTTTTAAATGATTAATATGCTTTATATGATTAAAAAAATTTGTAATTTGATTTTTTTTAATCTTTTATATTAAAGCAACCTGGTTGGTGTATACATTTGAATAACCTTTTGGGATGACTTTCAGCCTCCTTGACCCTGCTAGTCCATACCTTTTAGTTAAATCTGTTAGCTTAATCATTTGATCTGTTGGAGATAAAACATAACTTAATTGTTGATTTTTGGAATATTATCTTTCTATAAGTGACACTATATTGTAAGTGTCTGCTGTTTCTTTCCTTTACATTTTAGTTGTACAAGGTTTGTCTAATTTTACCTCACAAAGTTGTTCTTTAATTGCAGTGCTTACACCACATCAATGAATTGACTCCAAATGATTCCTCATTCGCACACTCCTTCAGGTGCGGATTTATCTCTCTCTCTCACACACACATACACACAACACTATGATATCAACATCTGTGGGTCTCTATAATCCACATGTTTTATGAAGATTATCACTTCAAATGAACTATAATTTAAGGTCCAGAGACTGATTGTAAAATACGAAGCTCAAGTTAATAATATGTTGTTGCTTTATCCATCACTTAGATGTGTTCTGGTAGGTTTTTACAAGGGTCAATTTGCTCAGGACTACCTGTTGACTATTTTTGTCTAAATTTCATGATTTATGTAGATTATGTAAGTTTTATCTTTTAAAATACTTGATTTAAACACTTTTGAATTTAGTGATTAAAACCACTGTATGTTGGTTCAACTCATTTGACCTGTTTCATGTTAGCCATTTCTTAAAGTTTACTCTTTGACGATTTGACCCGTTGGAGGAATTATATGACAAATAAAGCTGCCAAGTTAATAAAGTCGGTTTTTATCCATTTTCATGACTTTTGAAGTACCGAAAACTTATTGTCCAAAAGTTTTAATCTTATTTAACATCATTTGTTGTATCAAACATGATTACAACATTTATATTATTTTTAGTAGTAACACACTTTTCTGCATATAATGATTTAGGAGATTCGGCAATTGTTGAAAAAAAACCCTGCTGACTTTCACAAAATTTTACAGGTCCCTTGTAATTTATTTTTGAATGATTAAATCTGTGAACTTTTAGAATTTGATGATAACGCCCTTGAATTTCATCTTCTATCTCTTACATGATTGAGTTCTATAACTTAATTAATAATGATAAATAAGTCCTTAAATGTTTTTTAAAGGATCTTTTTTGTTAATTTCTAAAGTTCATGGATCTATTTAATCATTTATAATTAAGGTTCAAGGACTTATGTGTGAATTCAGCAAGAACCCATAACATATTTTCAAACAGTAAACTCTTCGGACTTTCAACCTGTTTGACCCATTTCATTTTAAATTCGTTTTTATTTATTTTAGAGTAAAATGTCATTTTAGTCCCTATGATTTGGCAACTTTTGTCATTTTAGTCCAATAGTTTAAATTTGTCATTTTGATCATTATGGTTGCATTTTATTGCCATTTTCGTTCTCATGGTTTGGTAATTTTTGTCATTTTCGTCCAAAAGTTTAAATTTAATTGGACTATAATGCCAATAAATTGGAAACCATAACGACCAAAATGACATAAAATGAAACCATAATGACCAAAATTGCAAAATGTAAACTATTGGACTAAAATGGCAAAAGTTGCCAAATCATAGGGACATTTTACTCTTTATTTTACAAATTAAAGATAAAATGTAACTCTAATTAACCCATTAATCTATAAAACTTTACAAAGACCTGCTGCAGATTGAATCCTTATTATTTCCATTTTTATATTCTTTACCATCAATTTATTGATTTTTTTCCAGGTATTTGTTCGTGCTGTGATTTTGTAAGCGCGTCGATTTTTGTATTTTGGGACATATAATATGATATATGCACTTCACCCTTGGTTTAGTATTTGAGTTTAGGCAACCTTTTGACACTCGATACGGATTCTTTTAGGTGATTATTTTCATTATTCAAATAATTTTAAGTGTTACTATGAATGTAAAAACAACTATAGGTGATGTGAGGAGACAACAATTATATAGTTATTTTAATCAAACTGTAAATTTTTATTTGCACTCTGTTAGGATTGTCATCTATTAATGTTGTTAATTTTATGCAAGTTATTCATTTAATGATAAATAAACAAATTAGTATAGCCAAATATTAAATACAACGTTGTAGAAATCGTTAGGTGCTAGTCGGGTGTCGGGATACTGGCTAGGATTAATCAGATTGAATTTTTTATACATAATTTTTCAACTTTATGTACATATACATCAATATGAATATAATACTTCAAATAGTTAAAAATTAACCTTAAAACATTTAAAAATTTAAACGTTACATATTAGTTCAACTTAAAAGATCAAACAGTTCAAAATTCCACATCTTGTCTGCATGATTCAATGATAAGAACACCATGTCGTGATGATTGATTCGAACTATGATGATCCGATTGATTTGAAGCTTGTTGATGTCGAGTGGTAAAGTAGAACAGTGGATAGATCAAAAGAATAGCTTGATGTTCGATCTAAAAACAAAGACGAGATCTGAAAACTACTCTAATCAATTTGAGCACTCAACAATCGATATGAAGCCTTTTAAGTTAAAAAAAAAAAAACTTAGTTAAACTCATTTATACATGTCTTGGTCCAGGTTAATGGGTCAAAAACCTAACCATTACACTTTGACCAATTTAAAAAACCTTTATTGATTAGGCTATTTTTTTTTTCTGATTAATCCGACGTCGACCAAGTAATACTGATTTTTTTTATTTTTGCACCGGTTAGAGGAGATTGCACCGGCCCTTAAGTTAAAGGTTAAAATGAGGCTGTCGAATCAAATGTGTCAAGTAGATATATTTAACTATTCATTGTATACATTAGTAATAGCAATATTATATAATATAAACATAACCATTTTAAAAGCACATTGTAAAATCTCGTGCATATTTGGGAGATACAGACTTTTTCTAATAGGGAGGATCTAAATCAATGAGATATGAGACACCATGGAGAATATGCATTATTATTCATGTAAATATTCACACACATATATATTCTTCTTGTTTTGTATAGAATAAAAATATTTGGCATGTATGGGATCAAAGATATGTTAATAGTGACATAACAAATCAAGAAAACACAAACGAGTAAAAGTAGATACATGAGCATACCCCATAATCACATACACAATTGTTTTTAGCATATAACATATTTTTCTAATGTTACTTTCTTATGTGTGTCATCTTTTTTTCAGGCAATGTTTTTCTTTTTCACACATGAGTTGCTTCTTTCTTGCACATTACTTTGTTAATTAATTATGTTTTAGTTCCACTAGATTGGGTTTGGGTCATAATTAGTGGATTAGTATTTAGTAGGTTAATCAATTGATCTAAGTGCAAGTTATTAGTGGGTCGATTTCATAAAGCTATGTTGATACACAACCTCAGTTTTTAAATCGCTCTAAACTGTCTATAGTTTTTCTAAATTCCCTCTGAATGGATTTGATACTCGTCACTTTCGTAACTATCCTTTTAGATATGATTGGAAAATAACATATTTTGTTTCAGCTATTTTGAAATTTATAAAGCAAGACATGAGTTTTTGATTTTGGATAAGTGCCTAATTTTCAGCCAAATGTTTAAAATTTGAAGCATTTACATATTTCTTTTTTCTAAACCTACTAAATTACATATTTGAGCATTGTGTATTATGTATTGAAAAATTTGTATCTTGAAAAAATATTTAATTTTTTAGGAGGGTAAATATGCCTTGAACAATCTTAGAGGGAAGTCTATTGTTTTATACACTTCAAATAATATAAAAGAGTAAATTACTGAGATCGTCCCCGTGGTTTGTTATATTTCACTTTTGGTTTTTATGTTTCATAAATTACCTATATGGTCCATAACATTTAACATTTGTAACCCATATGGTCCTTATGTAAGGGTAATTTCGTCTATTACATGAGGATAATTTGGTGGCCTAAAGACTATATGTGTTACTAATGTCAAAAGTTAGGGATCATATGAGTAATTTGAGAAACCTAGGGACTAAAAGTAAAATACTAGTAAACCACAAGAACCATATCGGTAATTTACTCTAATATAAAATTCAATATATCAAATCTATTATTTTAAGTTTTAACCGTTTTCTATTCTACCGTTGCAATTAAAATATTATGCTAGAATCCATCCACTAATTCAAATATATACCTATATAAATAGTAATGAAAAAAAATAGCGATGATTGATCACCGTCGGATAACATTTTGGTCGCAAATGTTGGATCGATTCCTTTGATTCAGATTTAGAGATGAACATGAAAATAACAATGAAATAGAGATTAGATAAAACCTGTGAATTCAGTGAATGTGTTGTTAATTCTAGACATGATTCCTAAGAGATGACGATCCGCTCGGATTCCCGTTTAGGGTGTATCGTGAGGAAGGAGTTAGGAGAGAGGCTCGGTTATGGTGGCTCACGAATTCTCTAAGAGAGGATGAGGATTCGTGTGTGATGATGTTAAGAGAATGTAACCTTTATTATGAGCCAGTTAGTTTCTATTTATATACACCCAAGGGGAAACCCTAATTAGGATAAATTAAGATAATTACGTCCATCAAATAATTATCTATCTACTAGGGGTAATTAAGTAATTGATCTATTTAGTTAAATAATCATGAGGGCCATATTGTAAATATTTAATCTTACATTCTCCCACTTGGCCAAGTGATTATTTATTATGAGCATCAAATAAGTCTGCAGATTGATAATACTCATTTTAGTTCTAAATTGTAATCATAACAGATAAATACAGTCATTGAATCAGTTATTCAATTCAAGACCCCCATTAATCATACTACAATATAAATTTAAAACTTAAGTTAGGATCAATTAACGAGTAAGCCCTTTAACGAATGATTTGTGTAATTAGTGTCTATATGTCATTAGGCATGCGTAAACATATATTTAGAGACAAACAAATCAAATAAGTGAGGAAAATTCATTAATCATAAGTAAGTACATTATGCAATAAGGTCTTTACATAAGTCCATCTTCGAAACATGTTCTTCGAATATTTTAGGTGGGAGACCTTTAGTCATCGGATCCGCAAGCATAACTTTAGTACTTATATACTCAATACAAAGGTTATTTTCCTCAACTTGCTCGCGAACGAACAAATACTTTGTATCAAGATATAAACCAGCACCGGTCGAACTGTTACTGTTCGAGAAGTTACAGCTGCTGAGTTATCACAGTAAAGCTTCAATGGTCTAGACATAGAGTTAACGACTTTGAGTCCAGCGATAAGGTTTCTCAACAACATTCCATGACAGGTTGCATTGTACACTGCAACATATTCAGCCATCATAGTTGAGGTTGTTGTCAGCTGTTGCTTATGACTCTTCCATGAGATCGGTCCGCCTGCTAACATAAAGATGTACCCCGAAGTGGATTTCTTGTCATCTTTGCATTTAGCAAAGTCAGAATCAAAGTAACCAACCACTTCCAAATTATCACTTCTTCTATAAGTCAGTTTGAAGTCTTTTGTCCCTTGGAGATATCGAAGCACTTTCTTAGATGCTTTCCAGTGATCAAGGCCATGATTAGTCTGATAACGGCCAAGCATTCCAGCGATGTAAGCGATATCAGGATGAGTACAGACTTGAGCATACATAAGGATCCCGACTACTGATGCATAAGGTATCATTCTCATTTGCGTCTTTTCAGCCTCAGTCTTCGGACATTGAAAAGAATCGAAGACATCTCCTTTAACTACTGGAGCTACAGAGGGAGAGCAGTGTTGCATGTTGTAGCGTGTGAGGACCCGATCAATGTAAGCCTTCTGAGATAAACCCAAAAGTCCATTGACTCTATCTCGGTGTATTTCGATGCCAATAACGTTAGAGGCCTCTCCGAGATCCTTCATGTCGAAATTATGCAAAAGTAAGCGCTTCGACTCATGCAACATATCTAAGCTATTACTTGTCAAAAGAATGCCATCCACATAAAGGACAAGTATAGTAAAGTTTCTCCCACTCATCTTGAGGTAGTTGCATTGATCCACTTGATTCTTCAGGAAACCGTGCTTCTTCATCACTTCATCAAACTTTAGATACAATTGACGTGAGACTTGCTTCAACCCGTATATGGATTTCTTTAGCTTGCAGACTAAATGCTCTTGGCCTTCAGGCATGAAGCCCTCAGGTTGTTTCATGAACACGTCTTCATACAAGTCGCCGTTTAGGAAAGCAGTTTTGACGTCCATCTGATGCAGCTCTAAATCAAAATGAGCTACGAGGGCCATCACGATCCTTAAGGAATCTTTACGAGAGACAGGAGAGAAGGTCTCTTGATAGTCAATTCCCTCTTTCTAAGTGAAACCTTTAGCAACCAATCTTGCTTTGAAGCGTTCAATGTTCCCATTCGGATCCAGTTTTGTTTTGAACACCCATTTACATCCTACGGGTTTTAGTCCGTTGGGTAGTTTTACCAAATCCCAAACATTGTTTTTCTTCATGGAATCAAGCTCATCAGTCATAGCCATCTTCCATTCAGAAGACTGATCACTAGTAATGGCTTCATGATAAGAGGTAGGCTCAGTAAACTTTCTGGCATCCATTTCAGCTTCAGTCAGGTAGGTTACATAATCATCAAAGTTAGTAGGTACTTTAGGCCTAGATGACCTCCTGAGCTGATTAGCGGGTTCAGCATGGCTGGTATTGTGTTGATGTTGATCAGATGAGGTGCATTCATTCTCGGTAACGTTTGGAGCAGTAGTGAGTCCTGATTGTGTCGGAGTAGGTGCAGTGAAGTTCGAAGTAGCATGGTGTACAAGAGGAGTAATCGGAGGTAAGTTAGTCGACGAGTGTCTCCCCCGCGTCTTGTACTTCTTGCAAATCAGAGTCAGGATTTTCGCTGCTCCCACTGACCTTTGAATCCTCAAGGAAATGAGCATGCTTTGTTTCTACAATTCGAGTGACATGGGTAGGACAATAGAATCTATAACCCTTTGAGTGATCGGGATACCCGATGAAGTAACATGTAACAGTTTTCATGTCAAGCTTCTTTAAGAAGGGATTATATAGTTTAGCTTCGACAAGACAACCCCATACTTTCATATATCTAAGACTCGGTTTCCTTCCTGTCCAAAGCTTATAAGGAGTTTTAGGGACATATTTCGAAGGAACTCTATTGAGTATATGAACTGCTGTCTTTAAGGCCTCGGTCCAGAGGAATGAGGGTAAATTTGAGTTGGCTAACATACTGCACACCATGTTCATTAGGGTTCTATTTCTCCTTTCAGCAACACCATTTTGTTGAGGAGTACCAGACATGGTGTATTGGTTCACGATCCCCTGGCCTTTACAAAACTCATAAAATGGACCAGGAGCCTGACCCACATCAGTATGTCTACCATAATATTCACCTCCTCTATCTGATCTCACAACTTTTATTTTAAGATCTAGTTGATTTTCAACTTCAGTTTTATAATCTTTAAAAGTTGTAAGTGATTCAGATTTGTCCTTGATTAGATAAAAGTACATGTAACAAGAATAATCATCAATGAAAGTGATAAATGAAGTATGTCCAGTTATTCCAGCAATGGTGTAAGGGCCACTAATATCGGTGTGAATTATTTCTAATAAATTAGAACTCCGAGTGGCACCTTTCTTAGTTGTTGTCATTTTTCCTTTAAAGCATTTGACACATGTTCCAAAGTCAGTGAAATCAAGAGAAGGTAAAACTTCATCCTTCACGAGTCGAGATAAGCGATCCCGTGAGATGTGGCCTAAACGTTGATGCCACAATATGGATGAATTTTCTAAGTCTCTTTTTCTTTTAGTCTTTGTTGAGTTCTCATTTATGTTATATGACAACAAAGACGTAGATAAATCATCATCTAGTTCTAACTTATAGAGACCACCATCCAAAAGACCAGTACCAAATACTTGAGAATTAGAACTAATAGTAAGTCTGCCATTACCATGAGAAACATAAAAACCATCCATGTCTAACTTTGGTCCTTATACAAGATTCCTAGAAATTTCAGGAATATATAAGGTATCATAAAGTTTAATACATAGACCGTTTTTCATTATTAATTCTAAGGTTCCCACGGCAGCAACAAATAGTTCATTTCCATCCCCAAGCTTAAGTGTTCTTTGGTTTCTTTCCAGCCTCTAGATTGTAAGGAATCCCTTAGTAGAATTGGTCACATGAACCAAAGAACCAGAGTCAAACCACCTAGTATTAGTTGGAACATTTAAATTAAAGGACTCAATTATCATATTAAGATGATTACCTCTCTTAACCAGCCATTCCTTGAAGTTAGGACAATCTTTCTGCTTATGTCCTGTCTTTCGGTAGAACCTGCTGTAGGGATTGCCATTGGAATTGTTAGAGCTGGAGGAAGCACCTGCATTGGACTTAGGGACTTTAGAAGCATCCTTATGAGTATTGTTCTTCCTTTTCTTCGAACCAGTAGCCATCAGGTAAGCAGCATCGGGTTTCTCGATCTTCTGACGCTCTTCCTCTTGTACGCACATGGCAATCAACTCGTTCATCAACCACTTCTCTTTCTGAGTATTGTAGCTGATTTTGAAGGCTTCATAAGATGCAGGAAGAGAAGTCATAATGAAGTGAACCAAGAAACCGTCACTGATCTCCATGTCTAATCCCTTAAGTTTACGGGCCATGTCGTTCATCATCATGATGTGCTCACGAATGCCACTGACTCCATCATATTTTGTAGACACCAGTTTCATAATCAGTGTGCTAGCATGCGCCTTGGAGGTTCCTTTGAATTGCTCCTCCACAGCAGTAAGGTAAGTCTTGGCGTTAGCCAAATCAGGAATTGCTCCTCTGATGATTGGGCTAATTGAGTTCTTGAAAAACATGAGAGCCATCCGGTTAGCCTTCTCCCATTTCTCATACAACAACTTAGCTTCAGCAGTGCTCTTATCAGTGAGGGCAGAAGGAGCAGGCTCTCTCAGTGCGTAGTCGAACTCCGTGATCCCAAGAGTCAGCATCAGTGAATCTTTCCAACAGAGTAGTTCGGACCAGTAAGGGTTTCAATTCCCATATTGGGAGCTGTGGATTGTATTAGATGAGAAAGAGTAATATACTAAGGCTATAGAAGAACTTAGAGTGATCTTATGGGGTAACTTAGATCTAAGGCAGGCATATATAAGGACCATTATAGTAATGAAGTTGTGATAAAGAGTCTACTATAACATCAAATTAATAGACTAGATTAGGTTCTACTTAAATAAATGGGTTTCACTTTGGTTAATAACCATTCATTTAAGCATTAGGAACAATTTAGTCAGAAAATAAAATGTGCATTAGGAATGTAACACATCACCTTTGGGCAGAAGTGAGACATTTATAAGCATTATGCACATGTTAAGTTTGCAAACATATATGTAACACATCACCTTTGGGCAGAAGTGAGACATTTATAAGCATTATGCACATGTTAAGTTTGCAAACATATATGTAACACATCACCTTTGGGCAGAAGTGAAACATACATGCTTTTAAGGCAAAATGATGTCATGTGAATATTTAATGTACACAAGTAAGTGACAATGCTTAATAAGACTCAAATAATAAGATGTAACACATAATGGTTTAAGGTTTTAACAAAACAAGTTGATTTATCTCTTAGCCCCCTGATTCGCGGATCGAAAATGGTTATTGTACTCGAAAATGGTTATGTACTCGAAAATGGTTATTGTACTCGAAAATGGTTATGTGCTCGAAAATTTCGAGTACTTTCAAATTTTCGAGTACACTTAGATTTCGAGTACCGTTAGATTTTCGAGTACAGTTTTTCGAGTACCTTATTTCGTGAACTTCAGAATTTCGAGTACTCTTAAAAAATTTCGTGAACTTAAAATTTCGATTACACTAAAATTTCGTGAACTCCAAAATTTCGAGTACACTAAGTTTAGAAGTAATTTCGAGTAAGTTAAATTTCGAATACTCAAATTTCGAGTACTCTAAAATTTCGAGTACACTTAAATTTGAGTACTCATAAAAACGTGTACATTAATTTCGAATACGTTTAAGTCCGAAAATTTTTAGGTTTACGAAAAACGCACCAGATTCACGTTTTTACGAAAAACAAACCAGTTTTAAGGTTTTCTGGAAAAAACGACCAGTATTCGTACTCGTTTTTCGAAACGTTTTTGGATTTTGTATCAATTTCGTGATTAGGAATCGATTAAACAACATATTGCTATGATACCACATGTTGGATCGATTCCTTTGATTCAGATTTAGAGATGAACATGAAAATAACAATGAAATAGAGATTAGATGAAACATGTGAATCCAGTGAATGTGTTGTTGATTCCAGACATGATTCCTGAGATATGACGATCCGCTCGGATTTCCGTTTAGGGTGTATCGTGAGGATGGAGTTAGGAGAGAGGCTCGGTTATGGTGGCTCACGAATTCTCTAAGAGATGATGAGGATTTGTGTGTGATGATGTTAAGAGAATGTAACCTTTATTATGAGCCAATTAGTCTCTATTTATATACACCCAAGGGGAAACCCTAATTAAGATAAATTAGGATAATTACGTCCATCAAATAATTATCTATCTGCTAGGGGTAATTAAGTAATTGATCTATTTAGTTAAATAATCATGAGGGCCATATTGTAAATATTTAATCTTGCAGCAAATTCTAGGGTTCATACTTTCTATATAGCCTCTAACGCACGACCAAATTCCAACGGCTAGATAATCATACCGTTACATCCCAAAGCTTTCGAGGTACCGATTTGTCTTCTTTTTTCTTCGTTATTGGTAGTCATTTCTATCGTGTGGTTTCTTGATGTGAATTGTCGATATCGTTTCTTGTTTTGTGCTAGATTTGTTACAGCTTGTAATCGTGTTAATGATAGTTAATAGTCATTATGTTAATTTGTTGTTTTGCGATGCTCATTGATTCAGTATTTGATGCCAATGAAATTGGTGTTTATTTGGCTTATCGTCCGTTTTTTCAGTTTTTGAATAGTATATTGGTTATTTTGTGAAGTACGTGACCTGAGAAATTAGGTTGTGGTGTTTGAGTTTTGCCTTTGGTGATTCAAGCCAGGAGGCTTTTTTCTGATGGTTTGAAAAACTGTAATCTGATGATACCAACTACATATACAGAAGTTTTTTTTGATGTAATATCCAATTAGTTTTTAAACATCCTATCAATTAAGTTCTGAACGTCCATAGCAGGATAGAAAAAGGATTACTGTTATAAGTAGATAAGGAATGTGATCAAGTATGATATGCAAAACATTTGCAAATGGATGAATTTTTTTCTCAAAAGCACAGTTCAAAAGTAGCTTGTTGCACGCAAAATTAAATATTTATAAACAATCTTGATCAAACAAGCAAATAACATTGGGGGTTCATTTCTTGCATTTTGTTTTCTTGGATGGAGCGATAGTTGTCAGAAGCACAAGATGCACTCAATAGACAAGGGCTGAGCCTTGGCCTAGGAGCAAGGAGCCCAAAATTTGAGGGCCCGAGATAAGAAAGGCATATAGCATAAATATATTATTTTCTTATAGGGGTTTTCAATATGGTTTATGCTTGTTTAGGATAGTCCAAGATAAGATAGGCTGGTTCTAGGCCATTTGTCACACCCCGGGCTCTCGACGACCCAGGCGCTGCGACCCGAATTGGTTTCATGGATATGTCTCGGTCAGAGTTGATTATTCTTTTTAATCAGCGGAAGCGTTGTTTCATTAATTCATAATTTTATAAATAATTCACATGCATGGATGTGAAAACCATATGTTTCATGATTTCTAATAGTTCATACGCGTGGGCATGAAAAACCACATTTCATCGTTTGTAAATAATTTTCAAAATAACTTTTCAGGATTTCATAAAATTTCATACGCATAGGTATGAACACCATCATTTCATATTATTGTAAACCGGATTTTCACAAACACACAATTTCAATTCATTTTATAATATCCGGTTTATACATGACTTGGAGGCATAGCTCCAAAAACTCCATGGTCTCATCACAAGATCCTATTCAAGGCATCATAGGCCAAGAATCTCTAATCTTGCTTCTCTTTTATATTTCATTATTACCTAAAAAGTTTTTGAAAATAAAACGTCAGCATAATGTTGGTGAATACAAATAACAGACTCGATATGTAAGCATAGCATGTTCGATCCTTTAACCATAATTATTATTGGCCATACTACACATTTAGCAGATTATTTCACTGATCGATACAACTGCTGCATACATTGGTTTATAACTGTCACCGGTTAAGAACTACAGCGCAGCGCGTCTTACGTTTTGTTCCCTCCAGCCCACAGCTGGTCACTGGTTAGGTTGCCTGCGCAACACGTCTTACGTTTAACCTTCCAGCCCACCTGTACCAGCCACGTATGGGAATTTCACCCATATGCGGATACGATTTGCAAATCATACGTATACTAATAGCCTAAATGCTGGTCACGTATTATCCCTTTATGCGTCAAAGTTTAAACAAACCATGCTCAAAAATTCATTTATATTTAAAAAGAAGTTAAATGTATTCACCTGGATTTTTGGTTGGCTGTGTGACATCTCAATATAAATCGGGAAGCGTTTTTGTTTAATCTATCCTTATAACTATTTGCAAGGATCATTCCTGAAGCTTATTTTTCTGCTCCTAAAATAAACCATAACTTAATATAGTATTTACATACATAAGATCAAATCTTAACCCTAATCTTATAACTTAATAATATTATGAGAAATCGTAAATTTATAAATCAAATTCAAATATTGAAATACATACCTAAACGTACTGACCTCTGAATCTTAAGAGATTTCAGAAAACTTCATGGGAAATTTAAAATCTGTCTTTGATCGAATTGAGTTCTTTAGCTTCTTTATTTCTTCTTTCGTCGTAGGCTTTCAAATTCAAATATGTGTGTGTATATACGTGACACCCCGTAATTTCCAGGTCAGCAACTTATTTATTTAAATGCTTTGTGTACACGTGGCACTAGAATTAGATTAATTTAGTGTGACACGTGGCACGACAGTACGAACATTGACACATGACTAGATAATTCGTAGAATTATCGGCAAACAGCACACACGTGTCAAAACACACGAACGTTGGTGAACGTCAAGCACATTGTGTAGCACAACACTCGAAACCTCACGAAACACTCACACATTGAACTAGGAAGTTCAAACAAGGTCAAACGATAGTTCGGAAGCGTGAAAACGATGACGAACGGATCAAATCATTTAAAAGGGGCTTATTGGGCTCTCCAGGAGCCCACCGCGGTACGCGGTGGCCCAACAAGAGGCCCAACCGTGGTACGCGGCATGCGGCGCGAGGGTTTGACTCCCGAAATCCGCCGCGGTACGCAGAGAGGCTGTGAAAGCCCCATCGCGGTACGCGACACCGCCCAGTCGACAATATCTTTATAAAACCAAGATCATGATGCCTAATCTATGTTTACCATCATAATTTCCGACTGAGCACGCAACCACTCGACCCTTTACACCATCAAACCTCTGTTACACTCTCTCACCTCCATTGGAAGCCATTGCTAAGCATATTGGAGCTCAAGATTGAAAGATTTGAAGTCTCCATCCTTGGTTCAAGCTTGAAGACCACCATCACCCTCCATCTCCTGCCGAATCCAGCACTCTCAGAAAGTCCAGGAGCTACTCACCCACCATTCTAACGTTCAAGAAGCTCTAGAAGGTAGCTATATGCTTAAAACCCATTTTCTCACCTATTACACTCACATGCATGCTTATATACCCACATGCAAGCTCATAGCAAGCACATGCACGAACTTATTTTCTGGGTTTGTTGATTTCACTATGATTGTTGATGATCTAGGGTGATTAGATGATGTTTTGTGATGATCCATGATGATGGGTATTGGTAGAATTCATGATTTGTATGCAAAATGTTGAAATGTTACCTTGCATGGACGATCCATGAGTATTGGAATGATCTTGAGTATGTTGATATGTTTATTGATGATATTAGAAGGATTACCCATGGTTGGATTTGCTTAAAATGGTTAAAATGATGATTTTTGACAATCTTTCTATTTATAGAAACTTTATTTTGTCTAAATGGTGTTATAGATGAAATGGTGGACATGCATGTATGGATAATTGCTCTTAGGATGATAATATGATGATTGAAATACTTGGAATGTGATTTTGATGATGTTTATAGTCATATTTAGCGTTATTACTATTTTTAGTAACTTTTTGGGTCAAGATGTTGATAGATGGAAATTTGAGTTATGTTGATATGTTTAAAAGATATTAGATTTGTTATTATGATGATTTATGACATGAAAATGGTTTAGGAATGTTTAAATGGTTTTTTGATGCAAAAACTACAAAGTTACTACTTATAGAAACTTTATTTTTACAAAAATCAACTTGTTAACATTTTGTGTGATTTAAGCATGCTAGATGACTTGTTATGTTATCGTATGATGATTAGATGCCAAGTTAGATAGTTTCCAATGTCACGTATGCTATAAATGGAAACTTTCCATTTTAGGAAACTTTTGTGCACAAACATGTTATAAACGACTTATGTGACTTTGTATAATGATGTGCTATATGTTAACATGATCCCGTATGACTATTGAACATGCTAGAACTATAAAACCGATATGCTTTGTGAACTTTCCATAAATGGAAACTTACTATAAATAGTAAGTTGTCCATAGACGTGATTTACGCGTTTTGCACACGACCAACACTTACACGATTGCTACACGATTCACAAACCGTCACACGGTTCACCAACAGGTCGTTGACTTGACACAGTCAACTTTGGTCAAACACGGTCAATGTGGACCAACACGAGCAAACACGGTCATTGTGGACCGACACGGACAAACATGAACAACCAAGGGTTGTTGGACACAAACACGAGCACTAACACGAACACTAGCACGGTCACTTACACGAACTCACGTACGGTATACGATATAGGTTGCCGGTGACCGACACGCGATCTACGCAGGAGCTTACGCTTGATTTGCATTTTCATCACTAAGGTGAGTTTACGGCCCCTCTTTACTCTTTTTCAAACGCTTTTAAATAGGGGGAGAATACTAGTTGCATCGAGTCAAACATCTATTACTGTACAAACATTTTGTGTATGCTGGTTTATTTGACAAACATTAAGTGTTGAACTCGTAACAAGCCCTCACAAAGTCTTACCGTTAATGTACAAACAACGTGGTAGATTTGGATGGATCCATTAGGGAATGACTAACCCCACGGGGCACTATGTTGACTGGATGTCATAACCCGTGCAAACTCTGACCTAACTTGCTATGCATACGAGGCATAGCGGAGGCAAGGACAAACAAGTCTAGTTCGGTAGTGACAACTGACACTTTGGGCCTAGGGCTCGGTACTAACATTTGATAAACAACATGACACACTTTTATTACTATATGTATATCAAAACCTGTGAACTCACCAACCATTGTGTTGACACTTTTTAAACTTGTATTCTCAGGTAACTAGCAAGCTATGGATAACTGGAATGCGCACACTAAGGAACGAGCATTAGGAACCTCATGCATTCCTGTTTACGTTTAACACTTGAAAACAATTACATTTGCTTTATGTATTCAAACATCTTTTATTTCCGCTGCAATTTGTCAAACAATTGATTTTCCGCTGCAACATGCTATGATATACTTTTCCGCTGCAAACTGTTTTATTGTGTGTATGTGTCAAACTTTGGATTTGTAAACGCATATAGAGGTGTTCTATATGACCTTGAGCTGTGATTCTGGACACGTCACATCCACGTGGACATACGCCACGAGTGGGAATTTGGGGGTGTGACAGACTGGTATCAGAGCCTTGGTTATAGGGAACTAGGTTTGCATGTAGTAAACTTAGACTATAGCCATTGCTCAACTTTAGACACTACACGTAGAACTTGCACATTGATGACATTGTTGCTTATATTGAAACTATTGCTTACTAACTTGAGACTTACAGGATGGCCGACAGCAACGACGCTAACGGGAACACAGCTAGACTCACGACCACAGACGACATGGTGGCAGAGAGTCGACGACGGGTCCATGACATAGGGGCACAGGTAGATGCCGAGATGGATAGACGGGCTCGACATGCGGCACGAGCTCGACATTGGGGATGGTTACCCACGATGATACAGGAGTGGATCATTGGAGAGAGGGTACCTCCATACCGTTTCCCTGGCGATACCACTCCAGGACACCGGCTACCATCACTTCCATATTTTTTTTCCTTTTTGTTGCTTTACGCCAGCACACATACACGTGCAAGTTTGTTGATTTTTTTTAATAATAATTAATATAACTCAAGTTATGTTATTCTTTTATAACTTTTAAAATATCGTGTTTTATAAAATTCTAAAAATACTGCTAGGACCGACTCATTTTTTCTACGTGTCGACCTAAGTTTTGTTAAAAACAGACAATGTTTAATTATAATATATTTTATTAATTTTAGACGGTCTCCTATAATAGTAACTGATAGTTTAAACAACGATTATTAATAATTGTTTCATCCTACCTATTCGTTTAAACGAACGCTTAAAAATTTTGAGTGTTTATTATTATTATTATTATTATTATTATTATTATTATTATTATTATTATTATTATTATTATTATTATTATTATTATTATTATACTCTCGAATAATGATATTTATAAAATGAACTATTTGTATATTATTAGACAAGGCCTTACGTTTTAATTGATCATATTTCTTATTCTATTTTTGACTAATAATATTTTAATTATAAACGAGAGTATTTTAGTTATTTTCTCAAAACAGGATGTTACACCATTGTTTAAGGTGTCAAGCAAGTTTAGTTAAAGCTTTCAAGAATTTACAGGATTTGTTAAGAATCTTGGGGAATTTGGCTGGCATCTTTGTCGAAACCTTGTTAGAACCTCACTTGAGGGCATGGATGTCTACAAGACACTTTTCTTGGTTCAACTAAATGAATGCATAAATGTTTTAAACCAAAAAACTTATTAAAAGTTTCTGAAACAATTGATCATAAGATAGGTGTTCGGTGCTCAATTGGTCATTGGAGTTAAATGATCACATGGTGAATCAACAAATAAATATGTAAATGAAAAATCTAGAGCTTGATTAAGTAAAGTCAAATTTAGAGTGATGGCGAAAAGGGAATTCATCTTTCTCATCCATGAAGTTATGGCTTGTATGATAAGTTTATATATATTTGTAATTATAAATTTTGCAATAGTAGTTGATTGATTCTGACTTGAATTCCAGCAGCTCGTATCAAATTTTTGTACCTTGAGTGTCATAGGTTATAATAGGGATTGATCATACATATTTAAGATGAAAGCATATGATGATGTTTGGGATAGTGCACAGGTTTATGTTAGAATTCAAGCATGGCTACATGAGGTTAACTATAATTCAAATAGACAGTTCACTTTTCGCTAACTTTAATTTTACATTTTTGACCATTTACTAAAAACATAGCCCAAATCGGCCAAGTTTTAGATATATAGCTCGAAATTTATGCCACGACCCATTTGATTATTTGTGTACAATCATTTTGGTGGTCCAAATTTGAATACTTTTAACTGAAACATTCCTTTATAATATTACATCCTTATAAATGATTCATCTTTTCTTTTTGTTTTTTTTAATTGGATAGTCTATACTCTATAGTGTGCAGCCTTTTAATTTATGTATGTCTTGCAGAATCACCTTTTTCATAATTTTGTAATGGGGGATGAAGGGAACACGTCCGCATCTAAAAAACGGGCTGCTGGTAGAGAATTGTCCCGAGAAAACCCAGGCCTTGATGATGAAGATGAATTTTCGGGTCAAGAAATGGGTACATTCAAAAGGGCGAGTGAGGAAGTGTTGGCAAATAGAAGAATAGTCAAAGTCAAACGTGGTCAAGCATCATCAACCCTGTCAGCACCTTCTTCTAACCCTTTTGCAGCAGTTTGTTTGGTACCCCCTGCAAATTCCACTCCTGCTTATGTTGCTTTTAATAGCTTACAAGAAATTGAAAACAAGGAAAGAAATGACAAGTTGGAGGAGAATGACAAAAATACCCCTGTGCCTAACAAAGAGGACAGTGAAAACAAGGACAAGTTAGATGAAAATAACAAAAATACCCCTGAATCTGAGAAAAAAAACCTTGGAAACAAGGACAATGCAGTGGGAAATGACGCAAGTACCCCTACGGTGGAGAAAGAGTAAGATGAAAACAAGGAAAAGGTGGTGGACAATGATGAAAATACCGTTAGAGCTAACTAGCTAAGGTAGGGAATGCTGAGAAAAAGGAAAACTTAGTGGAGAGTGACGAAAATACCCCTGCAGCAAGATCCGTCAACTCGTTCCAACAGCTTTCAAGTAGCCAAAATGCGTTTACAGGACTAATGGGGACGGGTTTTTCAACTTCATCGTTTTTGTTCGGGTCAATCCCAGAATCAAACCTGCCTATATTCCCATCTTTCAGTTTCGGTACCAACGGAAACTCATCATTGTTTGGCAACATAGATAAGAAGACTGAGGGAACCAAAATAACGCCGTCTTTCAAGCAGAATGTACAAGTGGAAACTGGTGAAGAAAACCTAGAAGACAGTTTTCATAGCAGATTCTGTGCTTTTCGAGTTCATTGATGGCAGCTGGAAAGAACGAGGGAAAGGAGAATTAAAAGTCAATGTGTTGACTTCTGAAACAAGAAAAGCTAGACTTGTGATGAGGGTAAGTGGGAATTACAGATTGATCTTAAATGCTAGTGTTTTTCCTGATATGAAGCTGACAAAGATGGAAAAAAAGGGATCACATTTGCATGTATGAACAGTACGGGTGAAGGGCAAAATAGTCTTTCAACATTTGCATTGAAGTTTAAAGATGTGTTGCTTGTTGATGAGTTTTGTTCGGTAGTTATGGCACATAAAGGTAATCTCACTGCTCCAATAGATTTGAAAACACCTGAAAATACTTCAAAAACACATTAAGAGTAGTTTATACTTTTATACATATACATACATAATTATATATAGATAGAAAGACGTTTTCGTCTCAAAACAAATTATATGTTAAGAACCATGAGAACCGCTCAATGAATTTGTACCTATTGATTTGAATGCGGCCCACAAGACGGTTATATAACCAATTATGTTTCTTATGTATAGTAATTTCTTAACGGGTCAGGCTAAATATACCCCCCATTCTGACTTGTTATACCCCCTCCCCCCAAATATTAAATATATATTTGTTAAAATCAACCCTTCAACATTATAACACGTACAACCAAAATGCACCAAACATTATTATCACCTTAAATTCTACTAAACATATCCTCTTCTTACTTGTCATTACCACCCTCTCTATAAAATATAAAATATAAATTCATCAAAAATCAGATTTAATCGTATGAACCCTAATTCATCTTCGTTCAAATTTGATTGAACTGAGGCATGATCGTTGCTACAAACATAGGACTTTAATTCCTCGAACAAAAACGAGTGTAATGGTGTATGAAACACCTATCTTAACTAACTAATTCGTGTTCGTTGGTTGATTAACCGCAGTCAAACCGCTAAGCTCTTACAAACTTTTTTCTTGATTTGTTTAAGATTGTGAATAACTTTGGTTTACGCAGAGAGTTTCGCAGAGGTTAAAGGAATGATTTGGTTCAATTAATTTTGAGTTTTATACTCGTTTTAATAGAGTTTGAGTTTTTGTTCGACTATAGTTATTTAGGCTTATATTTCGTATTAATTTGATTTTTAAATGATGAATTGATGATGATGATAATGATTCCGTAATGTTTGTAGTTGTTTTAATTTTAAATGCTTATGAATCTTTTTAGTTAACAATTCAAAACATAAGGTTTACTTGTATATATTTAAAAAGATTAAGGAGGGGTATGACAAGTAAAAAAATTATAAAAGGGGTATATTTAGCATAACCCTTTCTTAACATATTATTGGTTTTTAAAAAAACTTAACCTGCCCTTGTGTGTGTGTGTGTATAGATTCTTTTTGCACTTGAGGTGAAGTAGGTCCTGTAGGCCCGTTTTCAGTGAACCACTTTCCTCCTCTCTTCTTTTTCTTCGTTCCATTCATTCCCCTTTGAAAGAAGTAAAAGAAAAAAGAAAAATCTAACACTCTAGTCTAATTGAAGACTTCCCTTGCTTTGCCCCCGTTTACCACAATGGCTGTCTCGCTGTCTACTGGAGCTCGGATCCGACTCAAAGTGGGTTCGTGTGTATGCGCCCTGCCCAGAGCTAGCCAGAAAGAAAGTTCAATAAAAATGACCGACGCTTGAAAGTAAGGTGAAAAATGGAGGATCTATTATCTTTTCTTTTCTTGTTTGGCAAGAAGCCTTAAGAGAAAAAGCTCTTTCTAGTGGAAGAGGCTGGGCAAGCACATCAAAGGGCCAGGTTTGAGGGTTAGTATAAAAGTTTTTAAATACTCATAGCAGTCCACCTTCTGAAATTGAGATTGATCATTACAACAACCAAGATGTTCCATCACATTATTGTATATGTAACCGTTGATGATTGAAAGAGGATGAATGTAAAAGCCGTTATATCATATTTATTTGGTAGTTTTCAGGGCTGGCCCAATGGGCCTAAAATCTAGGCCTTCTCCTAGGGCCCCTAATTTTATAGGCCCCGTTTTAGAAATTAAGCTTATATATTTGAGCTTGGTATTTATAAATTGTAATTGAAAAATGGCTGGGCTTGGGAAGCATATGTTAGTTTCTATGGGGTTCAATCCATGTGGAGAAAAGCTAAAAAGAGGACGCAGAAGCAGTGCGTGCGGTTGTCATTTGGGAATTGGGAAGAAACGAAAAATAGGGTTTCAATTTTCCAAAAAATTTCAACCAGTGGATGTATCTTCTTCGTCTATATGGTTTAGCCGACACGTATAATGCTTGTCAAATATCTAAACTCTCAAAGCCCCATCGCCATCGAATCCTTAATTACAAATTAGTAGATTAATGAGTAAATTACTGATTATGTCCTTTAAAAATATAGCAATTTGCTGGTTTCGTCTTTTGACTCGAAAATTACTAGGGGTGTCCTTATTTTGAAAATTTTGCACTGGTTTTGTCCTTTGTCACTAACCCCGTCAACTTGTTCCGTTAAAACCCCCATGTGCCAGTCACATGAGTGGTAAAATGGTCAAATCACACCCTTCTTCTTCCTTACCTTAGGGTTTCCACCCCAATCCACCATCGTCACCACCAGCCACCACCGGTTGTGGCATCCGGCAACCACCACCATCACCAGACCGAATAAACAAAGCCAAGGTTTTTACGGTTCGCTCTCCGCCGTCTCCGTCATTCCACCACCACCACCACCACCGTCTCTGTTCACCGTCGTGGTATCAAGTCCGGTGGTATCAACTCCAAATCAATGGTATGATTTCCCTGAACAACTGGCTACTGGGTTGAGAAGGCATAGGAGTACCAGTTCTTACCCTGATCTCCGGGAGCAAACGCCGCAGTGGAACCAACCGGTTACTGGGTTGAATCTGTCACAACCGCCATTTTCACACTAAATACGAACCCTAAAGCTCAAAACAAACGATACCCAATTCAATTTCTGAAAGAAAAAGTAGCAAGACAACTCATTTCTTCAAAATTTCTTGATTCGGTAAAGCAAAGAAATTGAAACCCTTTTAGCAATTTTGAACTTTGAGACTATAATCATGGTTAAATACCTGTGAAACAACATCAGAATACATTGAATCGGTACCTTTTTTCAAGTTTTGCTGATTCACGTGCCAGTCGGTTGAGGGTTAAAGATTCACAAGAACCAAGTATACAATTTGAAGTCATGTGCAAGGTGGTCGAGGGTTAAAGATTCATAATCACGGTGGTGGTGACGGTGGTGGATGGAGGATCGAGGGTGTATGGTGGAAACCCTAAAGTAAGGAAGAAGAAGGGTGTGATTTGACCATTTTACCCCTCAGCACATGGGGGTTTTAACGGAATAAGTTAACGGGGTTAGTGACAAAGGACAAAATCAGTGCAAAATTTTCAAAATAAGGACACGCCTAGTAATTTTCGAAGTCAAAGGACGAAACCAGCAAATTGCTATATTTTTAAAGGATATAATCAGTAATTTACTCTAGATTAATCACTCGAATCGTGTTGTCGGTTGCCCTCTGCCTCGGCCACTCGCTTGAACAGTTGAACGCCTGATCGATTACGCCTGAAGCCTGAAGTGCACTCGGTCCGTCGGTCAGAACTTCGATAGTTTGAATGCCGGTCGCCGGAGGCTCGGAGTTGCTGTCTTGCTGAACGCCTAAACACTTGAACTCGGCTCAAGTTTGATTTCTCTCATTCTATGCACCGGTTAAATACTTTGATAGTTTGATTAATTTGGAACTCACATCGGCTCAGAACGAATGTATCCCGTGCGTAGATCAAATTCGGAACTCATCAAGATCATTGTAAACACATTTACAACACTTTCTTATTTTATGAGTTTGCGTAAATTAATCACCGTTTGAAAGTTAACATAAATGATGTTAAAAAAATTCAAAGATTTGGCTTGATTTTTGACGCGTTATTTCGGGTTATTTATTGCATATTCAGTGGGTTATTTTTTATCCTTCCCCTATATATGTGTGTGTGTGTATAAGGATTCATTATATTAAAAATCAACAAGTTGTAAAAAACTAATGGAATCATATTTATAGCCACAAGATTTAAATGGTATGAAAATAATTTCTTAAAAAAAGGGTAAGTTACTTTTATGTCTTTCAAACTTGTGGTTAGAAATGATTTTTTTAATTTTTAACAATGGTTCTCAATTAAACATCCATCTATGTATGTTGTATGCATGTGTGTGTTTGTGTCGGTGTCTGTGGGCGCGTGCGCGCACACATTGTGAAATTCATCAATTGAAAACGATGGAAATTTTTTTTAGGTTTATAACATTATTTAGGTCATTTTAATAAAAAATAAAAAAAACACCGAGCTAGTTTTTTTTTTAAAAAAATATTTTGTACACACATATGTAACATATGGTTGTAGCGTTACATAAAAATATTCAGGGTGTTACATGTTTACATGGTTCTTTTTTGAATACGGAAGGACATTAAACACATTTTATACCTATCAAAAAGTTAGATTTATTTCCGCGGTGACAAGTTTTAATATTTAATACATTTTAATCAATCTAATTTTTTATATAAAGTTTACCCATTTTTTAGACAATTATAATTTTTTATACTATATAATTTTTTATAAAAATTGCATCATTATATTCGTCTCATTTTTATCTTTATTTTTGTTATAATCTTGACTAGTTTTTAATTTTTTTCAGATGCATTGTATTTACATCAATGTAAATAAGCATAAATGTAACACATTATTTTGAATTTTTTTACAGCGGTAAATTACATCACAATAATTAAATAAATGATACAACGTAACTCACATTTATTTTTCGCCTAATGCAAACCAAAATTCGTTACAAGTTAAAGATAGCATGATTTTTAGTTAATTTTGGACTGAACAGTTTTAATGAGTTACATTAATGTAAACAGTCTTGTATACATTGTGTTTTCAGGGTTTGCTACACTGATGTAAATATAGTCAAGACTATAATGAAATTAAATAGAAATTTAATTACAATGATATAATTATTGTAGTCCGGAAAAAAATTAAAATAATATGTTATATGTATGTTCGTTATTATGATATAAATCCGGATTATCTAAAAAAATTAAAAAAAAAAAGAAACTAGTCAAGAGTATGACATAATTAAAGAAAAAAAATGAGACGATTATAATAATATAATTTTGCATAAAAAAATAATATATTATAAAAAAGTTATAAATAGTTATAAAAAGATGTGGGGTAACTTTATATTAAAAATTAGATTGATTAAAATTTATTATATGATAACTTGTCACCACCATATAAGATATAGTTTTTCTATAAGTACAAAAAATCTTAAATGCCTCACATATTGCATGATAGTTATTTGACTTTTAGATTAACTATTCAATGATAGTTAATGAGTTGTTGTAAATACTTTGGGTCTCGATTCATTTGTAAACCGAGTCGCTCAGCTCGTTTATAACCTAGCCAAAAAACTTATTTTCAAGTTTTTTTCAATCGTGCTTCAAGTATTGAACTATTTGAATAGTCCTAAATGTTCTAATAGTGTTTGAAAGGCAAGGAAATGTTATAAATTTTTTTTATTTTTTACAAGTTTTTTTCATTTTATCAATCATGAGATTTGAATCCACAGCCAATCCAAACTTTGAAGAAAAGACTCTTACCTAGAGGCTCCCAATTTCTTAGGCTCTAGAAGTAAGTGAAGAAACCTCAAGTGATGTAGTGGTTAAAATGGATGTTGCTACAAGACATAGCACGAAGTGTGCTAGACACTCTTAGCAGTGCAATTGTAACAACCGGTTTTAATGATTGAACGCATTTGAAATAATCGTTAAAATAACGATTGTGATTGTTGTAATATGAAAATATGTGAGAATTACGTCATCAATGGCAAGAGCATATGTGATCGTTCTAGAAATCCATGTTGATTTGATGATTGTAATTATTATAGGTTGATAGTATGCGAAAAATGGTGAACGTGGGCGAAAACCGTGCGCGAAATGGAGTTACGGATTGTCCGGAATCGCGAAAAGAAGATAAGATCAAAAATTTGACGAAATAGACATGGGGCGGTACGCCCCGGACCAAACGTCGGGTTGGGGCGGTACGCTCGGCGCGCTGTGAGTCGGCAAATTTGATTTAAGATCAGGATTGTCGGCAAAAGAGTTCTAAAACTCTTTCTGTCGAATTTTCTTCAACCACACACAATATTTGGGCTACAAAACACGGATTTGAAGCCGTTTAAACATCCGGATCGTACCAATGATTGTTTCTACAACATCTGATCGTTGTTTTACGCGCAGAAATCCGTCAGATTAGGTAACGGTTCGTTTTATCCTACTAGTTTAATATTGTGTGGATTAAATTTAGTTTTGAATGTATTACTATGATTATGGGTATTGATTATTGCCTAGTTGATGACTAGGGATTGTTAGAAACGAATAACTTGATATTTTGACGGTGAAATCTTCGTTTTGAAGCCGGGATAATGTCCGGTTATTATGAAACCCAAATCTTGGTGTGATAACTAGTAGGATGGGTAAATTATGATTTTTGAATGAAATATGGATTATAATCCATGGGTTACATATTATTATGTGATGAATTGATGTTAACAATTATCAACAGTTATGATCATAAATAAATTTTGAATAATAGATGTGATTGAAGATCGTAACTAATATAATAAACATCAATTATTTGATGAAATGCCTAAGGGAGGCATGAAATATGATTAATTGTGATAATTGACTAAAACTTGCTAAAGATAGTAAGATACAATCAATTTTGTGATAAATTGACTGTGAGCAAGTCAAACCAGTCAAGTGCGTTGAACTTGATTGCATGTGATATATGTATTGAAACTAGTTGTATATATGTGAATACAACTAGGTATTGGTGGTGAAAGTCAAAGGACAATTCACAGAAGTGGAAAAGAGGTTGTAGGAAGCGAACAACCGTATGAACCAGGTAAGTTACCCAACTTACTGTAACATTACATATAAGTAGGAGAAAGAGTCTACTTGATTGTGATGTATATATATTGATTGATTTGAATGAATGTGTATAACTAAATTGGAATTAATTGAGTTAATAGACTCTAATGTTTATATGTTAAGTTTCAATGTGTTTATGTCATGATTGAATTGAATATGCAACATAGATTGCATAAGAATAGCCGGTGTTTAAGTAAGTAATCCCACAACTATGACATCACATAATGAACATTGATTTTGTTGTTGAATAAACTGTTTGATAAATATGGCATTGGTGATAGGAGAAAGTTGAACAATAAAAGTTCAACAACCTATGATAAATCCAATACCTTGGTTAATGAAATTGTGGGAACTCTATGATGGAAGTACCGGTGGGTGAACATCATAGTAATTTGATTAAAATAATTGTGATTCCACAAATGTGTGGATAGCCAGAGGTGCTGGCAATTGTCTTAGATGGAAGTACCGGTGGGTGAACATCTTAAGACTTAATATTTATGACTCCACAATGGTGGATAGCTAGAGGTGCTAGCAATTGTCTTAGATGGAAGTACCGGTGGGTGAACATCTTAAGACTTAATATTTATGACTCCACAATGGTGGATAGCTAGAGGTGCTAGCAATTGTCTTAGATGGAAGTACCGGTGGGTGAACATCTTAAGACTTGAAATATGTATGACTCCACAATGGTGGATAGCTAGATGTGCTAGCAATTTGTCTTAGATGGAAGTACCGGTGAGTGAACATCTTAAGACTTGAATTATTTATGACTCCACAATGGTGGATAGCCAGAGGTGCTGGCAATTGTCTTAGATGGAAGTACCGGTGGGTGAACATCTTAAGACTTGAACTATTTATGACTCCACAATGGTGGATAGCTAGAGGTGCTAGCAACTGTCTTAGATGGAAGGACCGGGGGTGAACATCTTAAGACTTAATATATGTATGATACCACAAATGTGTGGATAACCGGTTAATCCGGAAACTAAATTGTTGAAACCACAGGTGTGTGGGTAATTGGTTGAGCCAATAAATATATATATATATATATATATATATAGTGTTTTAAATTTAGCCAGAGGTGCTGGTGGTAGAGTTGGATTAGATAATATACTCATATTTGTGAAAATGTCCAATTAAGGGAAATAAATGCACCATGTGTGTTGGGTGCAAGTTGATGTTTGAATATGATATATTATTATCTAAACATGATTAACATCCATATGATATGCATGTGGATGGGTTTAAATAAGTTTTTGGGAACTTTGGGAGGGGTTACTTACTTAGTTCATATGAATTAATTGTGACCTTATATGTGATGTTACAGGCCAAAGATAGATATGCATTGGGCGATCAGATCGGGCACGTTGTGAAACAGAACCAAACGTTATGTAAAATCTTTGGTGGTATTAACCTTAAACACACTAGTTTTATTAAGTATAAATGTAAATGTTATGAAATTAAGTGTGTTTAACTCATGAAATGATAATTTCACGCTTCCGAACATAATTTTACGATAAAGTTTAATCTGTGACCTAAAATTGGACACGTGTAATCGTGTGAAAAGTTTGGGTGTTACAACAATGGTTAGTGCTAACACTCGAGTCAGATGAGATATGTGTGTGTTGAATGTGCTATATGCCTTTTTTTCTATGTCCCTTTTGCCAAGATGTGTGGTGGTATTTTTAGTGAATCTCTCTGGGGTGTCCTGACATATTTTACATTCTAGGTAGTTTGTAGTTGGTCAATCATGTTCTTTTTTTTTCTGACACCAATGTTTTTTCCTTTCTTGACCAGCACAGTGTGGGGTGTCTTAGGGTATCAGCCGCGGCATGTGGATCGCCTCGATGACTCTCCTTCATAATTTACCCGGTTCCGTCTTATATCTCCACCACCATTTTGCCAATAATCCAAATTTGCCTCTCTAAGATTACCAACACCCAGACCACCTTTCGTTTTGGGAGGCCGAACAAGATCCTAACTAACCCAGTGAATCTTCTTCTTCTTTGATGAACCACCCCAAATGAAGTTACTTCTCTTTTTATCTAGCAGATATACTCCCACCAAAGCCTTAAAAAGAGAAAAGAAATAAAGAGGCAAACTATTTAGGACCGAGTTCACAAGTGTAAGCCTCCCCCCATAGATAAGGACAAAGCCTTCCACAATGATAACTAAGTCCATCTTGTCTGCATCATTAATCTTTTCTTTGATAAGAACGGATTAACAAACATCTTGCTAGCATTAGGACAAATGTTTTTTGGTAAATGTTCTAATAGTTGAAACAAAAAGAAACATCAACGGGTGTTTTATAACTAGGCATAGTGTTTTACAAATGGCATTTTAGGATTCTAGTCATTGTGCTTTTATCCCTTGACTACTTGGGCATACTATTCTAAAGCTAGGAATGTTGTTTTACACGTTATTTTTAAAGCTAGGAATGTTGTTTTACACATGTTACGCTCTAGTGCTTCTCATACATTTTATATTTTTTCCTTTCTTTTATTATATCATTTGAAAATATATAATTAATTGATTTTAACGTTTTTTATTTATTTATTTTTTCTCAACAAATGGCAGGAGGCCCCGTCGCTCTACCTTTAGTTATCCTGTCGTTTGATAACTAACAATTAGTTCTATTATTACGTTAATACTTGTTGAGTTTGAAATTTAAACCTATTTATATTGAAATAGGTCAAGTTTCATTATATTTTACTACAAATCAAATTGGTAAAAGCTAAACAAAGGTAGTACACCAAATAGTGATATCAGGTTAAAAAGGCCAATCATATTAGAATATACAATATAGTCAATATACCAATGCTTGGATCATTCTTAATGGAACCGATAGGCTACTTTGGAACCAAATAACACTAGAAACATCGGCTCCCAGGTGTTATAGGTAGAGGTGCACAAATCGGGTTTTTTTGGGAACTGGTTCTGGTTCTAATCGGTTCCTGTTCCGGTCAACAAAGTCAATATCCGGTTCCGGTTCCGGGTTTCGACCGGTTTTTGACCGGTTCCGGTTCGGGTTGTGGCCGGTTCAGGTTTTGGCCGGGTACTGGTGGAACCAGATCTGGTTTTCCTGGTTCCGGTTTTAATTTGTCTAAAAAACCGGACTCGTTTGTACCCATCGGTTCGGGTATGACCGGTTCAGGTTCCGGTTCGGATTGACGGTTCCGGGTCCGGTTTTTTTTGCCCACCTCTAGGTATAGGGGCGTTGTAGTGCTTTTAGTGATTGCAATGAAGACCAAATGGGCAAGAGGAAAGATCTTTTAATTTTCATTTTTATTTTCTTTCACCAACCATAATATTACACATCATCATTTTTTTGGATTAAACATTGAATTTACACAAATACCATTACACATCTTTATAACTATTGCTTGACTTGTTATATCACTTCTACGTGACAGAATTTTTTTATCACTAGCACGCAGCTTTAGAACGCACTATTTTGTTTCATTTTAATAGATCGAAAGTATAATAGATTAATCTACCATACATAATATGCATAGAAATTTAATACCTTTTATTTTAAAATTGTCTAAAACTCTAAATAATACTTTATTCATCAACTTTTTCCTTTTAGAGTTTTAGCTATATATCGAACTAATTGATACTTTTGTATAAACTAAAACATTAATTGAAATATATTTCAAATCAGATGTTGATGTTTTCCTTTTTCCAAACAATAAAAACATGAATTTGACGCAACTATTTATCTACTTTTTTGTCGGTTTATATCTACAAAAAGGTCGTGACTTGTTAAAAAATCGGTTTACAAAAGATTGTTTGAAATTAGCAAAAGTCAGCGACAAAAAAAATGGTGAACGTCACTACTAGGCGCCCCTCACTGACCAGTCCCACGGCCAAGTCAGAGACAAAGTAAGCTGAGCTAGTGGCTAGTTGAAGTTGGCTTGTAAATCACTAATTAGTTGGCTTATTGGCTAGCTCATTTGACTACTTTAATTTAAAGCTTACAGTATCATTTATTTAAATTTGAAATATATTATTTTTTAACTTTAATTTCTTATATTTGCTCAATATTTGAAGAAGGGAGTGGTTAACGGGATATTAGTTTAGTACCTTTTATAAAACATGGCTAATGAATTCTTAATCCTAATTTTAATGATTTAAAAAAATAAAATTATATGTACTTTTATTAAACATGTTTAATCCATCATAAACAACCAACAGATCACAAATTAGCAGCCCTAAATTTACAACTCCGACAACATCAAATCAATCATTTCATGTTTGAGGTTGATAACTCATATAGGTTATACGAGATATATATACGACTCATATAAGTCATATAAGAATTTTTATTATTCTTTGATAACTCGTATAGAATTATATGATGTGCCATATATGACTTGTATAAGATTTTTTAGTTTATAGAATTTTAATTTTTTATTAAATATAAGATTACCCAATATGTGTGCAATTTATGTTGAATTAACATCAAATTCCTGGTACATATTATTTATTTTCTTCATTCAATTCTCTTGATTAATTTTGTTTTCTCAACTTTTATAACTTTTAGTTAAAAATTTAACAATGTCTATTTGAAACAACAAATATCCTTCAATCGTTAATGAATCTCAATCGAGATATGTGTGTAGAAAACCAATCGAGTATAACATGTCTTACTTTTTCGTTGTTAGTTTTATAAAAGTCTTACCATAATGTTTTTTTAGGTGTTCTAGTGTGTTGATTAGTTGATGGATTGAGTAGTTACCCCTTACCATATGACATGAAAATGGTTACATCATAGTTAGATAAAAAAGAGTAACACAAACATCACCAGGCTGGTGAGAAAGGTATATAGCTTATATATGGTCGTAATGACATAAACGCAAGATTGCCAAATTTAAACATTATGGCACCAAAAACCAGTTTTTGAGCTTGAATTGAATAAAAATACAAGAGAGCATTTGATGGCCAGAAGTTACGTGAGATAAAAGGTGAACCCATGGTTGTAAAAGAAGTCGATAGGTGCTAGTCGGGCGGCGAGGTACCGCCTAGGGATTAATCGGCGCTAGGCGAATTGGAAATTTTATATGTAATTTTACAAATATATATTATATACACGCATCAATATCAATAATTCAATATAGTACTTCAAATAATTTAAAAAATAAACTTAAACATACTAAGTCAAGCATTTCAAAGTTCAAACTTAAACACTGAGTTCAAAGTTTATAGATGGATTTCGATGTTAAGTGGTTGGATTTGATGTTTAAGATGTTAGATTCGATGTTTTAGAGACATATTAAGTATTTTTGGTTGAAAAATATCTCAAATAATCGTAGATCTGGCCCTTTTTACACGAAAAAAGTAAAAACAAAATGACTAGGCCGCCTAGGCCGATTTTTATAACACCGGGTGAACCTAATCACCCTTATGGGAAATAGCTAGGTGGTCATTCATTTGCATTGAGACTCATCGACTCTAAAATTCAACTTGTATAACAATTGACAAATCAAAACATGCAGTTCGCGACATACGAGTAATGTTGAATCAACATAATACTATAAACATGTCCAACATATGATATGTCTATAAATGCGACGAAAGATACTACCTAAAATCAAAGTAAGAGAAACTAGAATGTATGTTCTTTTCCATATGTTGCAACCAAATAATGTTAGTTAATACACTCAGGAATATGTGCGCATTGATTTCATGGACCAAATTTTCTTTATCCATCAGACATTATACACCATATGATGTTCATTCTCGCATGTCTTGTTAATAAAGTCAATATATAAAACAAATAAGTACAATATACCATTTGATGAGATTGTTGATGTACTTCAATCCATAAGACGTTTGTGTTGCTCATGCGTTTACAAGTACAGAACAAGAAGAGAACTTCGCTTTGTTACTAGAAAATCTAAAAGATACATTGAAATAGTGTATGGGGCCACCTGTCATAGTAACTAATATAAAACTGACTCTTATAAACATGTGAAAAAAAATATTCCCCTACATTTCCCCGTTACTTGTTGGTGATACATATTTGAAAATATCTCTAAATATTGTAAGCAATTTTTTTCCCAAGAAGACTAACAAAAGTTTGATATATGTGATCAAGAATGATAGACTCTTCCACTCCAAACACATACAAATATAACTACTATAGCCAACTTCATGAATATTTATGGTCTAATGATCAAATTAATTTTCTACTTTTTAAATTCATTGTTTTTTTAATGAGAAACTTAATCATTTTGGTAATTTTTCATGCATTATTGGCTATTTGCAGCTAAATTGGTTGCAAAATCATAAAGAAATGTTTGTGTCAGCTTAAATTGATAGAAATCGCAACTTTGGTGAACTTGTTAGAAATGTAATTTGGAATAATTGTCTCCCTTTCATTACACACAAACTGAGAATATATACAGGAACATACAGCTGTGATGACCTAAATCTCAGCAACTAAAACAGGAAGGTTAATCCTGATAATAAATACAGAATATATAATACAATAATAATATATACTAATTAATAGTCCCCCCACAGTCTAAGCGGCAGCTGGGCGAACACTTAGACTGGACCTAAAACGATGGAATAGTTGGTGAGGAAGTCCCTTGGTGAATATATCAGCATATTGATAATCAGTGGGAATATGAAGTACACGAACCAAGCCAACCCGGACCTTTTCATGAACAAAGTGAATATCAATTTCAACATGCTTTGTGTGTTGATGTTGGACCGGGTTCTGGGACAAATAAACTGCTGATACTTTGTCACAGTATATCAATGTCGCAGTTCGAATGGGATCATGGAGTTCAAGTTGAAGATTTCGAATCCATGTTGTTTCAGCAGTGGCATTTGTGACTCCCCGATATTCGGCTTCCGCGCTTGATCGTGATATGGTTGCCTGACGTTTTGAAGACCATGAGACTAGATTGTCCCCAAGGAAGACACAATAGCCCGAGGTGGAGCGTCTAGAGTCCAGGCATCCCCCCAATCAACGTCGGAGTAAGCAGTGAGGTTCCTCATTTTGGAAGGTTTAATTTGGAGTCCGTGAGAGAGGGTACCCTTTATGTAACGTAATATGCGTTTAAGAAAGTTGAAATGGGGTTCCCTTGGGGCATGCATAAAGATGCACACTTGTTGTAGTGCATAAGAGATGTCCGGCCGAGTAAACGTGAGGTATTGAAGAGCACCGGCGAGACTTCGATATAGTGAGCCATCGGGTAGAAGTGGTCCAGCTGTTGAACTGAGTTTTGAGTCTGTATCAATGAGAGTTGTGGCTGGTTTGCAATGTTGCATGTTTGCACGATTTAAAATGTCTTGGGCATACGCTGCTTGAGATAGAAAAAGTCCCTCAGTGTCACGTGTTACTTGTATGCCAAGAAAATGATGTAGTTGCCCCAAATCTGTCATTGCAAATTCTTTTGACAGGAGTGAAATGAAGTTATGCAGAAGATGAGTGCTGGAAGCTGTTAGGATGATGTCGTCTACATACAACTTAATATATGCCATTTGATTTCCATCTTTGTAGACAAATAGGGATGTATCACAAACCGCGCTTTTAAAATCACACTTTTGAATGTAAGAAGCAAACCGTTGGTACCACGCCCTAGGGGCTTGTTTTAAACCGTAGAGGGATTTTTTGAGACGACACACATGTGTGGGCTGATTGTGATCCACAAATCCTGGTGGTTGGTACATGTATACAGTGTCGTTTAATTCACCATGATGAAATGCATTCTTTACGTCCAATCGGTGAATTGGCCATGCATTGGAGACCGCAAGACTTAAAACTGTTCTCATGGTGGTCGGTTTTACAACGGGGCTGAAGGTTTCATCACAATCAACTTCGACCTGTTGGCATTTACCATTGACTACAAGGTGTGCTTTGTACCTCTGAAGCTTGCTGTCTGCATGAAATTTGTGTTTGTATAGCCACATACAACGAATAATATGTGCATCCCTTGGTCTAGGCACCAAATCCCATGTTTTATTTTCTATCAGGGCCCTATACTCATCAGACATAGTAGAGTGCCATTTAGGATCTTGAAGGGCTTGTTTGGGGGATTTTGGTAATGGAGAAATGGATGTGAGAGTGTTGATGTGAAATTTAAGAGGCTGTTTGGATCTGAGAGTGCCATCTCTAAACCTGGTAGTCATGGGATAAGTAGAAGGTGGTTGAGTGGATGGTAGTGAAGGGGTGGGGTGAGGCACTGAAATGTGTTGGTTTGAAACAATGTTGAGATTGTTAGAAGTAGGTTGTTGGGGTTGTGCAGGTGGGTTGGTGGGCTGTGCAGGTGGGTTTGTGGGCTGTTTGGTTCGGCGATGGTAGGTTATGACAGTAGGTTGAGGTGGGGGCTGGGGCAATGACGGAGGTGAGGTTGGTGGTGGTGTTGGTTGAATGGGAGTGGTGGAAAGGGGAGTTTGGTGAAAGATGACTGGTGATGGGTCGGTTTCGAGGAATTTGTAAGTGGTTGATGTAATGATGTGTTGGCTGGCAAGGGGAAAGAAGGTTTCATTGATTGTGACATGGCGAGATAGAAGATTTACCGGTGGAAATGTCAAGACACCGGTAGCCTCGGTAATTTGATGGGTACCCGAGAAAGACACACAAAGTGGATCGTGGTGCCAATTTATGTTGTCGGGTGGGGGTTTGATTTGGGAAGCAAGCACATCTAAACACACGTAGGTGAGCATATGTAGGATGTTTATGATAGAGTGCGGAGGTGGGTGTATGAAATTTGAGAAGCTTGGTAGGTAAGATGTTGTGCAAGTATGTGGCTGTGTGAAGGGCTTCAATCCAATAACATGGAAGGATGGAGGGATGTGTGAGGAGAGAGAGCATGATTTCGTTAAGTCGCCGAATCATACGTTCTGCCTTCCCATTTTGTTGGGAAGTATGAGGACAGGAAAACTGAAATTGCATACCATTAGAGATAGCAAAATATTCAAATTGTTTATTGTCAAATTCACGGCCCATGTCACATTGGAAAGTTTTGATTGGTTTATTAAATTGGGTTTGAATGTATTTGTAAAAATTTGCAAATCTAGGAAACGCCTCAGATTTGAATTTTAATGGAAAAACCCAAGTGTAGTGAGTATAATCATCAATGAAAACCAAATAGTATTTGTAACCTCCTTTGCTTAACAAAGGAGATGTCCATAAATCTGCATGAACAAGATCAAATGGAAACAAAGTATGGGATGTAGACTGATGAAACGAAAGTCTTTTATTTTTTCGCAATTTGACAGGAATTACAAACAAAAGAACTAGACACCTTATTACATGAAATGACATTATTCAAACGTAAAAAATCCAAAACATTGGTGCCTGGGTGTCCTAGTCTTTCATGCCAAAAATGAGAATCGGATAAAGTCAAAAAGGCTGAACTTGATGCAGATTCAGGAGCAGTGAATGAATAAAGTGGTCCGTAGCTATTATGACGGCTCATGATCTTCCCACTTTTCAAATCATTCAAAGAGAAGCTAAATGGATCAAATTCAACAGATATATTGTTGTCAGTGGTAAATTTGCGAACTGAAATAAGGTTTTTGATTATGTTGGGTGTGTGGAGGATTTGTTTTAGGTGTAGGTTTTTGAGTGGGTGTTTAATGGTTGTATGTCCCAACCCATGAACCAGCACTCTATTACCATCTCCAACAAGTACTGTCCCAATAGAATTAAAACTGGGAGTAGTGATCATACCTTGGTCTGCTGTTAAATGAGATGTGACTCCCATGTCCATGTGCCATTGAGCTGATCAGATTTAAGAGTTGTGGCATGAAATGCTACAGTAAGTTCAGATGGTTCCAGAGGATTGATGTCAGTTAAGTTGGCCTGGGGCTGGTCTTGGGATGAGTGAGCATTAGACCGAGGTGGGCCTGGTGGACCTGCAGTGTCACACCCCCACCTCTCGTCATCTGTTGATGATGTCACTGAAACGGTCGCGGAAGTATAGTGGTGATGTCTCTGAGGTGAGGTGTGACTTACTTGATCCAATATCACAAGCACACAGATTAACTTAGAAAAATTACATTACATGGTTCGTTATTACAATTCTCATTACAGCTAAGTTTGTAGAATTACAAAACTAAATTATTCAAGTGCAAGTATTCCAAAAGTGTGTCCTCACCGGCGTTAACTGTTTTCTTGCAAAAAGATTTAAATTTGAAACGTCAGCACAAAGCTGGTGAGTTCATACAGTTCATGTTCCACAATATGATATGTGATATAAGTTCACATAATATTATGTTCAAGATAACCATGGGACCTGTATCTAGTTCCTTTCGGACTGTTATGTTCTTGTTATGTGAAGATACTACCCGTCGGTAAATATCTTGGTGCCTCATTGTCTTAATGTTATCACTACATTAAGAAGTTTTGGAAATAGATAAAAAACATCTGCACCAAGGGGAGTTGCAAGCTCCCGGCAAATGGGTTGTCAGCCAATAGTACTATCAATGTTTTCTATTCGGCCCCACACGGGTTCACTAGATACAGTTCAGAAATAAGGTCTTTTGATACTGTGATAAAGATACTAACGGCAAAATCCCATGAAATCCACAAGTTCTCAGCAATCACATGAAATCACGCAGATAACAGTGATACATATCATATGTTCAATAAAAGTTCAGCAGTGTTCCCCGATGTTTATAAAAGATTAAAATAAAAGGGGTTGTACGAAACTCACCTGATGATATAGATGTAGCAGAATATCTCAACACTGATATTAGAGAAGTGATTCTGCATTTATTTATATTTAATGAGTTATTTAGGTGTTAATTTACTGATTAGATCTTTCTGAGCGGTCAATGTCAAAGACATTGCTTTGTAAGTCATCAAACCGATATTAAAGGTTTAATTGGTTACTTTAGTATTATATCATACAATGTATGATAATGTAGGAACCTAAATTGCATTAGATTCCTAATACAAGGTTGATGACACTCTTGATTAATCAGAATAGTCTCGGATTAACCAAATAGTTAATGTTGTTGATGATAATGCTAAAACCGTTTCTAGATGGTTTAATGGCTTAGGAATGATCAATCCTTGTTATTGATTACCCAAATATCATGAAATATCACAATGTAGCATCAAAATAGGTGTAATAACCATGTTTAACATACTAATCTGACTGTTATCATAAACATCAGATCATCGTTCCAATGAGTATGTTAATGATTGTGATTAGTTTGAAACACTTGGATTTAACCTTGCATTTCAAAGATTAATCCAACTAATCACCTACATTGTCATAATCAAATGGATTATACCATTATAATCATGGATATGATTTCATGCAAAACGGGCATTACAACGGATCAAAACAAGGATTTAACCGTTAAAACATCGTGTTCTTTGTTTATAATCAATCCTAGCCATCATCTAGGCAATAATCAAAAATCCTAACTATGTCATTACGTTCAAAATCAAGATCTAATCAATCAATATCAAACTAGAAGGTTTAAAATGAACCATTACCAAATCAGACGGAGTTCTGCGGTTAAAATAACGATCAGAGCTTGTAGAGATGATCCCTGGTGCGATCTATGGCTTCTGATAACTTGAAATTTGAGTTTAGATGGTGAAAGTAGGTGGTTTTTCGTCTGTGAGTCGAGTTTGTACGAGAGTTGTAAAAAATGTCGATCTACATGAAATCTGATAAAGAAGATCAGATTATTCCACCGCCTCACTCGTCGCGTACCGCGACAAGGGGCCAAAAATGCCTTCGCGTACCGCGAAGGAATCCGGAGGAATCTAAGATATTTTCCAAGCATCGCGTACCGCGGAGGACTCTCAAGCCCACCTCCGCGTACCGCGACGAGCCCATTTGTTCAACACTTAGAAATTTTTCTTCGTTTTTCGATTCCGGGCAATCCAGGACTCCGTTTTGCACACGGTTTTCGCCCATGTTCATCATTTCTCGCATTCTATCACCCCGTAATAATTACGATTGCCAAATCAACGTCGATTTCGAGAACAACCAAATGTGCTCACATCATTAATGACGTGATTTCTCAACCTCAATTGTCACATGTAGTAGCTGGTATGCGGTACATGTTTGGATCAGCCCACCCAGGTTGAGTGGGATATGGGCATGGTGGCACCGACCAGTAGGGGTTCCAAATTGGGTACATCATTTGGTTTGGTCTAAAGTGGAAGTGGGTTGGGTTGGAATAGTTGGACCTCATAGAGGGCCTGATGTTTCCATTATTGGGCCGGCCTCTTCCTCGGTGTTGACTGCTTCTGCCCCTGTTTCTATGCTGATTTAACCCACTTTGATGTTCTCGTCTGGAAGGCTGTTGGTCATGGGAGATTGTTGCTGCCATTTCAGAAACCGGAGAGTTTAGAACCTCTCTAGCGGCTTGTCGCTGCTGATCTGATTGGATCATGTTGATGGCCTCTTCCCACATGGAATTGTCTGATTAATGAGTGCTGCAGTAGTTTCATACTCATTTGGCAGACCTCACACAATTTGTAAGACCAGGCGCTTTTTGGATACATGACTATCAACATCTGCTAGTTGGTCAGCAAGTTCCTTCAGTTTCTGTCATAAGCCTCGAAGCTAGGCATGGATTTCAGTGAAAGCTTATTAAAATCATGTTCAAGTGTTGCAGTTCTTTCTCCTTTGTTATTCTTGAATATGTTCTTGAGTCTAGTCCAAGCCTCATAGGCTGTGGATTCAGTCTCAAGGACACGAACAGGTAATTCATCCGACATCGTGCCATAAATGCATTGCAACACAATGGCATCAATTTCATTCCAAGATTCATATGTGGGATCTGTTTTTGCAAGGGGTTTCGTACCATCAATATGGTGCAAAACCTTGTATCCTCGAGCATGAAGATGAAACAGCTTGACCCAGGATGAATACGTGACCTTCGTCCCATCCAAAATACGTACTTTATTTTGGATGTTAGTCACGGTGTACACTGGATGTAGAGACTCAGATTTTTCTTTCTTGGTTGTGTCACCCATTGAGAAGGTAAGCAGAGAAAAGAAATTCAGAGAGTTGTGAAATCGAAAGAAAAGGAATGGGATGCAACACAGGGATCGTGATCAACCTTAGAAATTTTTCTTCGTTTTTCGATTCCGGGCAATCCAGGACTCCGTTTTGCACACGGTTTTCGCCCATGTTCATCATTTCTCGCATTCTATCAACCTGTAATAATTACGATTACCAAATCAACGTGGATTTCTAGAACAACCAAATGTGCTCACATCATTAATGACGTGATTTCTCAACCTCAATTGTCACAGTCTCCCCCTGTTAGAGAAATTTCGTCCCGAAATTTAGTGAAGACTTACATAATGACAATCGTTTATAAGAATAGATGTGGGTACTTTGCTTTCATCCGATCTTCACGTTCCCACGTATACTCGGGTCCACGTTGCGAGTTCCATCGAATCTTAACGATTGGTATGCGACTACGTTTCAGCATTTTCATTTCTCGATCCATTACCTCTACTGGTTCTTCACTGAACTGAAGTTTTTCATCAATTTGAATTTCTCCGAGAGGTACGATAAATGATTCGTCAGTTAGGCACTTCTTCAGATTCGATATATGAAAGACATCGTGAATGTTACTGAGTTCAAGAGGTAATTCATGTCTGTAGGCTACTGATCCAATTCGTTCAAGAGTTTTGAATGGTCCTACAAATCTTGGTGAAAGTTTACCTCTCTTACCAAATCTGAAAATGCCCTTCCAAGGTGAAACTTTCCACATTACTCGATCACCTATTTGAAATTCTAACGGTCTACGACGATTATCAGCATAACTCGTTTGACGATCGCGAGCAGCCTTAGTTCGTTCCTGAATGAGTGCGATCTTGTCAGTTGTTTCCTGAATGAATTCTGGGCCTATGATTTGACTTTCACCTATCTCTGACCAACAGATAGGTGATCTACACTTGCGTCCATAGAGTGCTTCGAATGGAGCGCATTGAATACTGGTATGGTAGCTGTTATTGTATGAAAATTCAACAAGTGGAAGATGAATATCCCAGCTACCTCAAAATCTATCACACAGCTTCAGAGCATATCTTCAAGAGTTTGATTTGTTCGTTCAGTCTGCCCGTCTGTTTGTGGATGATAAGCTGTGCTCATGTTGATTTGTGTGCCCATAGCATTCTGAAGAGTTTGCCAAAATCGTGACATAAATCGACTATCTCTGTCAGAAATGATAGAGATTGGTACTCCGTGTCGAGATACAATCTCATTAACATAGACTTTAGCGAGTCGATCCATAGAATAATCTTCTCGGATGGGTAAGAAATGCGCAGATTTCGTAAGGCGGTCAACAATAACCCATATAGTGTCATGATTACGTGATGTTCTGGGTAATTTAGTGATAAAATCCACAGAGATCTGATCCCATTTCCACATGGGAATCTCAGGTTTTTGTAATAACCCAGAAGGTCGTTGATGTTCAACCTTAACTTTGAGACATGTTAGACATCGATCCACTTATTCGGCTATGTGTTTCTTCATTCCAGGCCACCAGTAAAAATCTCTAAGATCTTTATACATTTTATCAGCACCTGGATGAATAGAATACCTGGAATTGTGCGCCTCATCCAAGATAATTGTTCGAGAGTTACCGAAGAAAGGAACCCAAATTCGGCTTTAAAAATGCAATACTCCTTCAGCTTTCGTTTCAAGTTTCTTGTCTAATCCCCTCAGTCCCTCAGCAGAATAGTTCGTTGCTTGTAACGCTTGTTGCTGAGCTTCTTTGATTTGAGGAATTAGACTGGTTTGAATAGTCATCCCTAACGCTTTCACACGTAAAGGTTTGACTCGTTCCTTGCGACTCAAGGCATCGGCTACGACATTCGCTTTACCTGGGTGATAACGAATTTCACAGTCATATTCGTTTAGAAGTTCAACACACCGCCTCTGTCGCATGTTCAACATTTTCTGATCTAGAATGTGCTGGAGACTTTTGTGATCAGTGTATATAATACACTTGGTTCCGTACAAATAGTGTCTCCAAATCTTGAGTGCAAACACCAGTGCACCAAGTTCTAGATCATGAGTAGTATAGTTCTTCTCATGTACTTTCAGTTGTCGAGAAGCATAAGCACTTACCTTGTCGTTCTGCATTAAAACACACCCAAGACCTTGACGAGAAGCATCACAGTACACTGTGAAATTATCAGTACCTTCTGGTAGTGCCAAGATAGGTGCGTTGCAGAGTTTATGTTTCAACAGTTGGAATGCCTCCTCCTGTTGGGAATCCCATATAAACGATTGATTTTTCTGTGTCAATGTGGTCAATGGCAAGGCTATTTTTGAAAAGTTCTTGATGAATCGACGATAATAACCTGCCAGCCCCAAGAATTGACGTATTTCAGTTGGGGTTCGTGGTGTTTCCCATTGCTTCACAGCCTTGATCTTACTGGGATCTACTTGAATACCGTTCTCATTCACTACATGCCCAAGAAATTGAACTTCCCGTAACCAAAACTCACACTTGGAGAATTTGGCATATAATTTCTCATGTGCCAAAAGTTCTAGGATTAATTTCAAGTGCTGAGCATGTTCTTGTTGGTTTCGAGAATAAATGAGAATATCATCAATAAACACAATTACAAATTTATCCAAGTAAGGTCTACATACTCGATTCATCAAATCCATGAAAACTGCTGGTGCATTGGTTAAACCAAACGACATTACTAAAAATTCAAAATGTCCGTATCGAGTTCTGAAAGCAGTTTTAGGAACGTCATCATCATGAATACGCAACTGATGATATCCAGATCTTAAATCGATTTTTGAGAAATATGTAGCACCTTGCAATTGATCAAACAGATCATCGATACGAGGTAGTGGATAACGGTTCTTGATTGTCAGTTTATTGAGTTCTCTGTAGTCAATGCACATCCTGAATGAACCATCCTTCTTTTTCACAAATAGAATTGGTGCTCCCCAGGGTGAGAAACTAGGTCTAATAAAACCTTTGTCTAGAAGTTCCTGTAATTGACTTGAAAGTTCTTGCATTTCTGATGGTGCAAGCCGATACGGGGATTTAGCAACAGGTGCTGCACCTGGAATCAAGTCAATATGAAATTCAACCTGTCTCATTGGGGGTAATCCTGATATATCCTCAGGAAATACTTCAGGAAAATCCGTGACTACTGGGATGTCTGTGATTTGTTTGGGTGGAGAATTGTGCTCAGTAACGTGTGCCAGGAAAGCATAACAGCCTTTCCTTAAGAATTTCTGAGCTCGCATACAAGATATGATACCAAGTTTTCTACCAGCTCGTTCTCCTTGAACTACCAGTGTATTACCGTTAGGTAATGGAATACGGATCACCTTGTTTTGACAGACAACTTCCGCTTGGTTATCAGAAAGCCAATCCATGCCAACAACGACATCAAAGCTGCCAAGCTCAATAGGAAGTAAATTGATATTAAAAATATGATCATTCAAATTCAAGGAACATCCTTGAATAACACTGTTAGTTTTGATTAACTTGCCGTTAGCAATTTCAATACCATAAGGAGTTTCTAAGTCTACCATAGGCAATGAAAGTAATGATGCAAATTCAGGAGAGATAAAACTCTTATCTGCCCCTGTATCAAAGAGAACTGATGCGTAAAGATTATTAAGAAGAAACGTACCAGTAACAATATTTGCATCATGCCTCGCCTCGGTCACACCAATCTGAAAAGCTCTCCCTCTAGCTTCATTTCCCGGATTGGTGTTATTGTTTGGACAGTTTCACATGAGACGGTCAGGGCTTCCACATTTGTAGCATGACCGGTTGGTTTGAGTGGTTTGTCGTGGTGCTTGATTTTGTGGTTGAGCAGGAAAGTTGCAATATTTGGTGTAATGTCCAACTCGATTACAGTTGGCACAAACAGGACACGGTCCTGTGTGATGGAATGGACATTTATTGCATTTGGGCGCCTGCCCAGTATACGTTTTCCTCTCAAGAATAGCAGCACCATAGTTTTTCACAGTTGGCTTGCTCTGGCTAGTCTCAGCTGGAGCTTTTGCCTTGGTTTTGGCAAACCACTTTCGTTTAGTACCTTTTGAAACATTTGAGGTACCGATATCACTACGGCTGTGAGCCGTCTGAGGTTTCAAAGATAGAGTACCACTCCTTACCGCCTCATTGGTAAGCTTAGTGGTCAAAAGAATTGTACGTTTCAAAGTGGTAGGTTCAGCTGCAGTCACCATTCCCCGAATCTGGGGAATCAAACCCTTAATGCACTTCTCGATTAAAGCTGCTTCCGTAGGAAACATATCGGGAGTAAACAAGTAAGTTCGTGAAACCGATCGGTGTAAGCCAAACAATCAGCACCGATCATTGAATGATTCCAGAATTCCTCCTGGAGTTTTTGAATTTCAGTAATTGGGCAGTACTCTGATCTAATCAGAGTTTTGAAATCGTTCCAGCCCATCGAGTCAACTGTAGCTGTACCCAAAGTTTTAGCCTGGGTATTCCACCAGGTTAAAGCTGAGTCTTTCAGAGAACAGGCAGCATAAGACACCTTATGCTCCTCCAAACACTGACTGATTTTGAGTTTGGTTTCCATCTCCTCAATCCACCGTAAAAGGCCAGCCGCTCCTTCCTTGCCTGGAAAAGTAGGAGGGTTGCATGAAGCAAAATACTTATAAGTACATCCCTGTCGTGGTGGATCAGGAGCAGTTGTAGTTGTACCAGTGGTATGATGAGTTTCTACGTGTCCACCAGTAATATTTTGTTCCACATGATTCCCACCAGAACCCGAAGTATTGTGTTGCTGGTGTGGCATTACGATACCAGCAGCAGATAGCTGTTCTTTCACTATTCGTGCTATCATTTCTTCGTTCAATACTGATCCACTGGAAACTGTCTGTGGAACAGTGCTCTGGTTTGGGTCAACGGGTGGAACAATGTTCGTTTCTTGAATTACAACTGGAATAACGTTCGGTTCGGGATTAGTAACGTTCTCGATAACTTTCTTAGCTGGCCGACCTCGTTTAGGAGCCATAATTCTGTTCACATACAGACAAACTCAGGTCAGCTCAAGAACATTAAAGATATAACCCCTTTCAATCACAAAATTTAACTATTTTCAGACATACTGAAAAATCATGTTGATATGTGATTTTTTTAAGAGAATGGTATAACTACCTTGAGATAATTCAGATATGTTCTCAATACACATAGATCACACACATGTTCGTAGTTATACACAGTCCTATTAATTCAAAAACATGTTTAAAATATTTCACAGCTCACAATACTTTGATATAAATATGTTATTACCCATGTTTTTGATATATGATCACTTAGGACTTTTGAAACGTTGCCACACAGGACTTTGAAATGTTGTCACACAGACAATTGAAATGTTGCCACACAGGGCTTTGAAATGTTGCCACACAGGACTTTGAAATGTTGTCACACAGACAATTGAAATGTTGCCACACAGGACTTTGTTCTTACAATGATATGATATATTGCCACACTGGCAATAGATATGTTCTCACATTGATATGTTTTCGAGTTGATATGTTCTTACTCGGAATTGTTTTTAACCTCTAGTTGTTGATCATATGAATTTGATATTAACACACTAGTCACACACAACACACATAACCCATTACACAATTCAATACACAAAATAACCATTTATTAGCATTATCATAAAGTTTTGATACAAACGAGTGTTACTACACATCCATACATATAGCAAAATATCCACCCACGGTATGTACAATGACAAGTCCCAAAAATAGATGATTCTCGATCACACTTACCGTAAGAAATACGGTAAGCAGGCTAGTATAATAGCTATAGTAGCCAATACTATAGCTAAACATAAGAGTCTAGCCTCGGTGCTCAGCGTAACGAGCATCCAAATCCAGCCTTGCAGTCTCTCTCTCCAGACTGCAACTTGCTGCCAAAATGCAGCAACCAGTGCCTGTCTCCAGGTCCTACTCAGACGCTCCTCTATGGTCGCCCTCCAAGCCTGGGCGTCAGTACCCATAAGATTCACCCGCTCCAGAAGAGTCAGGTGTGAAGTGAGGATCCCAAGTACTGTGGTGCGAGTATCCTCCAAGGCAGTCTGATGCTGGTGAAGGTCATGTCTAAGGCCCTGCAGGTCTTGAGAGAACTGCTGCATCTGGGCCCGCAGCTCGGCCTGGTGGGAGGATTCTCCCACCTCATGAACAGTCTGTGGCTCATCCCGTGGAGCCATCTGGTGTCTAGGGGGTAGCCCCGTAGTCTTGCGGGCTTGTCCCTGCATCCTCCTAAGTCCGTCCCAAACAGGGACTCTCTGTGCAGAGGAGCTCTGTCTCCTCTCAGCAGAAACATGAACCAAGGGTGAATGAGGAGGACTGGGTACAATGGGGGATTCTGGTGGTGGTACTGGTGATGGTGGTGGTGGTGGAGTAACAGGTCGGGGAGATGATGGTGTATGCGGTCCGGCAGGGGCTGCCTGAGAGGCTGCAGACGAAGCATCACTAGGATCCGAGTCTGCTCCTGCACTGGAACTCGGAGTGTCGTCCAATATAACATAGGGGAACCTCTGGTATATGTACCTCTCACCTCGATCGGCCATCGCTGTATAATTAAAATCTCTAATCAGTATCATGAAATAAATATTAAATAACAATATTTAACATGAACATGATATGATGCTTCTTCCTATCTCCAGAAAACTATTCGTCTTTATAGTTATTGAGGTTCTGCTTGAATTAAATTAAACTGGAACGCACACGTGTTGCAAATTTCAGTTATGCTGGCCACTCATAACTAGAATTCGTACCACCTGATTATCCTGGCTTAGTTCAAAACAAGTTTTGTTCAGTTGTTATGTTCGGTGCTCTCTGTGTTACTATTCGAGCCTATGGTTAAAGTCTAGGTCTCTAAGTCAACCTAATTCTCTATAACCTGTGGCTCTGATACCACCCTGTCACACCCCCAACTCTCGTCATCTGTTGATGATGTCACTGAAACGGTTGCGGAAGCATAGTGGTGATGTCTCTGAGGTGAGGTGTGACTTACTTGATCCGATATCACAAGCACACAGGTTAACTTAGAAAAATTACATTACATGGTTCGTTATTACAATTCTCATTACAGCTAAGTTTGTAGAATCACAAAACTAAATTATTCAAGTGCAAGTATTCCAAAAGTGTGTCCTCACCGGCGTTTACTGTTTTCCTGCAAAAAGATTTAAATTTGAAACGTCAGCACACACACTACAAAAAAAAATGTCATATAATGACACAAAAAAAGTGCCACAAAAAACCAAGAAAGTGCCATTAATAGCTCCTAGAGAAATGAGTGGCACACAATAAAAATGCCACTAGAAGCAGTGTCACTAAAGCCTTTCAGTGGCACTTATTTGTGTGCCACCTATTCATAAAATGGCCTTTAGTGGCACTTTTATTTTTGCCACTATAAACTACAAAATTACTATACTAATTTAGTGGCACATTTATATTTTGCCAATAAAATGGTCTTTAGTGACACTTTTATATTTATGACACAAATTGTGTCAATAAAAACTATTTATAGCTAAAAGTACATAATACTTTTACTAGCACAAATCATTATATTATTTTTATTAATTAAATCATTATTTATTTATAAAATGAAAAAATGAAAGCATCTAAAATTATAATATCATAAATTAAATTGTAATTTCGCACCAAAACATATTATAAATGTTAGCGAAGAAATGCATAATAAGTTTCTAACGTATTTCAAATGTTAAAAAAAAAGTCATAACGATCTTTCGGGTTCTCAATTTCATTCCAAGCAATCCATGAATATTTTCCTCTCTATTCCACCAACATTTTGTATTCTGTCAACTATGCCTTCGTCGTCGTGACATCTTGAAGATGATAATTCATTGCTAGATAAAGAGTTGTAAGAGTTGAAGAACCAATACGAGGGACCTAAAAAATATAAACTAATAAAATTAGATGTTAATTCAAAATAGTATTTGAGAAATTTGTCAAACATGTAATATATTCAGCATGAACTATACAAATAGAACCTGTCAAACAAGTAATATTTTAAGTAATATATTAACCTGTCAAACCTGTTAATTTAAAATAAATATTCATTGTCCACTCATGCAGATTAGATGGCAAATTTGTAACTTGATGAGAAACAAGTATATAGAAACCACAAACTATACAAGTAATATATTAAGCATGAATAATATGTAAGATCTAACAACTAGCTTGCCCTTGGCGCATGATACATCCAAGCTCTATCCATGACCTCACAATTTAGGTTGATATTAGGTGTTAGTCATCAGAGTAATAAAGATATATGCAGGTCTGCTCCAAATAGCAATAATCAAACTAAAGAGTTTATTACATGAAATCAATGCACGAAGATCTACACATCCGAAAATACTTCTATAATTCAGATTTACAATTAAAACCGTACTCACGTATCTACAATAAATTAACAAGAAATATGTAACTAAGATGTGAGAGGTTGCAAGGTTCACCGGATACTTTTTGCTACACATAGAAATTATGATGTCAATTTTCATTTGTTAGTTGCTGGTTTATGATATCAGGTTGTTATTTGTAAACTTTGGCAATACCAATTATCATTGATGTAGTTAACAACAAAAATAAAATAAGATATAACAAGAAAATGCTATTTATCACTGATGGAGCAAATGATCAACATATTACCCAATCAGAGCACTTTATCCAGTCCTTCCGGACCCATTCGTTGTTTGACCTCAAAGAAACAAATGAAATTCGCGGTCCAAAAATTATGATTCAAATTGAAAACAATAACATGTCCAATAATCTATAATTTAAAATAAACAAATAAATTGATAAAGTACCTTTGAGTTTGCAGTGTGATTCAAACTAAGACAACCTAAAAGGATGTAGGAGAGGACTAGCAGTTTAATCAATTGAACCTGTTTGCAATAATTAGGTCATATTTCTAGTTGCGTATTTCCACAAAAATTGAGATTAAGTAACTGCAAATAAAGAATTTGAGATGATATGAGTTCCCTATCGAGTAGTGATGAAGAGAATAGAAACCATTACCTGAAATTTAGTAGAGTTCCCTGACAGCTTTTCATTATCTTCGAACTAAAATTCAGAACAAAGAGAGGTGGAAACTAGTGATCTTCAAACGATTGCTTCTATTAAACCTTCTACACCTGCACTAGATGTATTCAAGTGGAGCATATTACTTCAAAAGTTGATTTGAAAAAATCACCATAATCTATCTACAGAAGTTCTAGTTATAAAATCAGTAAATTGAGCACTCTCAGTCGAAATAAAAGATGCCGATGACTGATTAAATTCAAACAAAAAAGATGGGGAAAACTGAAGCCATATATGTACTTCGAATAAACAGTTTGCACCTACAGAATGTTGATTTCAATGGAACATATTACATCAAAATATTACTTAAGACCTAGTTATAATATAGAGCAGCTATGTTCCTATGACTAGTGAAAATTTTAAAAATCAACACAATCTATCACAGAAAATTTGTATTTCTAATCAATAAATTGAGCAATCATTTGAAGTTGATCATCCCAACACTTTTAACGTTATTTTCACAAATTAAATAAAATAACGTTAAAATTGGTTCAATTTTACTTTAGCCCCTTAAGTGCCCCATATATATATACACATTATATGTGTGTACCACAAATGGGGCGTTAGAATGGTAAAGATGTCATTTGCATATATGACCTGTAAAAGTGACTGTGAATATGTCACAAAAATAATACTTTACACAAACATAACACATTGAAACAAAAATCATAAGGCAAACTAACATAACATTTTTTGTTTCTTTGATGTCTATGTATTATTGCCTTCTCTTATAAACATTTATGAGCCTTTTAAAAAAATTACAATGACTTGTTTTGAAAATTTGCAACGTCTATAGTTAAATCACTCACTATATCAGTAACTGATACGTAAGAAATTCATACGAAGTTATCTATCTCACCTGACCTAATTTGATGTAGGCAACTCCCAAATGTTCAAATAGTTTCATGAGGAAAAGAGGTGATAGCAAGCAAAGCTGAAGCTTGAATGGTATTCCACTAGGTGAATTCCTTGACTTCAAAATACCACACCAGGTCAATTATATATAAACTTTTATTTAGTTGAAGTAGTGTCATAATCTTAAAGTATATATTTTATAAAGATTAATTTTTTTTTATTTTTTTTGATAACCATGGTGACTCACTTACGTGTTAAACCACCGGGTCCCCGGCAACACCTGACTAACCAAGAGTCCAAGAGGAACAGATAAAACGCGACCACAAGCAAATGGATGGATGGCTTCTAAGGAAAATTGCTCTAAGTATTTAGTTAAATGGAAATATGGAATTACTACAATTATATATGATTTTTCATAGAAATTAGAAACACATGAACCTGTATTAATAGGATGGGTCCGCAATACACACAAAGAGTGTGAGAAAACATAGTTAGTAAAAATAACAAAAAGTCAAGTTTGAACAAGTATTATGACGCAAATTTATGGTAAAGTTCTGAGATAAAAAAACATACTTTATGAGGATTAATTCTAGCAGCAGCAACATACATATCAAGTTTCCCAATAGGTATTGCCATTCGTTGAACTCCAAGATCACCTAGACACAAATTTATAATAATGTTATTTGGGCAATCATACTTAATGGAATAGCTATTTACTGATTAAAAAAACAGAGAGAAGAGAAAAAGGATGTTTTCAACCATATATTCAAATCACCATTCATGTGTACCGATAGGCTATTTGTTTGCAAACAATCCTAAAATTCAAACACAGCAACACAACAATTGATCTCAAAGATTGATATTTTCTTGAATTTATGGAACTTGACTCTTGCAAAAAAAAATCCCTAATATTCCTATTTATGATGAAAAGAACTTGCAACCAAGGACTTCTAAACCATGCATACTTACCGACTACAACATATATCAAGGATTAACTTCTAACACTTCGAATAAGCACATTATCTTTAAAATAATATCAAATTTACTTATCAACATGATCAATCTTCATATGGATAACAATTTAATGTTTGTATTACTATTGTAACATGAATTATAGTTTGTTTCACATGGGTGCATATTAACAAGAATGACTTCTTAGTTTTTAATGTCTAGCATGTACTTGCCAAATTGATGTAATTTTTTATTAGTTACGTAACTTTTTTGACTACATATCTACAAATATAGCCTAGATAAAATGTAACCTATATACAAATATATCCTAGATAAAATGTACTGATACAAAAATTATATTATCAAAAAAATAAACGCACGGGAAGGTAACAAAGAGGGCTGCACCTGTAGGACCGCTGACCCAAACCCCTAAGGAATGTATGCATTTGAAGGTCCTAAACTTGACCACATTGCGTGATTTTAAGCTATGCGGATGATATATTAGATCATGTAGAATGCGTATTAGGTTAAGCGGATTTCATAACAGAACAACAATTTCTTTGAAATTACCTCTTTAATGGCTGACACAAAACCTAAACAGAGAAGATGACATCGTTGTTGCTGCTTGTTTCTCTTTTCAATCAAGCACTTCGCATTGAATTCGTGGGACTAGGTCTTTTTTTTAGAGATTAATTGTGATGAGAAAGGATTGAGAGGGAAATTTTAGGGTTAAAAGTTAGATTGAGAGGGAAAATTGAGAGGGAATGAATTTTAGGATAAAAGGGAATTTTAATAAAATGATAAAATTTTAGTATGAATTCTTTTATTTTACTGAAAATATTAGATTGATTTATTGATATATAATTGATAAAAAATTAGAGAAATTTAAGAAATCTTATTTTGGTGCAATGTTTCATGGATCTGGTTAATGGTTGAGATGAAAAATTTTAAGAAAATTATAGAAATTTAGGACTTTTTAATGAATTTTTTTAGTGAATTTTAAGATAGAATATTGATGATAAAAAGTGTAAAATTGATTTAGTGGCATAAAATTAAAAGCCATTAAAATGCATGTTGATTATGTATGACACACTTAAAGTGCCACAAAAAATATAATTTAAGGGCATAAATAATAAGTGCCACTAAAAATATATATCAAACAAATGTGACACACAAAAAGTGCCACTAAAACATATATTAATGGTATAAAATTTAAATGCCACTAAAAACGTGTGCCACTAAATGGCATTTTATTTGTAGTGAAAGCTGGTGAGTTCATACAGTTCATGTTCCACAATATGATATGTGATATAAGTTTACAAAATATTATGTTCAAGATAACCATGGGACCCGTATCTAGTTCCTTTCCGACTGTTATGTTCTTGTTCTGTGAAGATACTACCCGTCGGTAAATATCTTGGTGCCTCATTGTCTTAATGTTATCACTACATTAAGAAGTTTTGGAAATAGATAACAAACATCTGCACCAAGGGGAGTTGCAAGCTCCCGGCAAATGGGTTGTCAGCCAATAGTACTATCAATGTTTTCTATTCGGCCCCACACGGGTTCACTAGATACAGTTTAGAAATGAGGTCTTTTGATACTGTGATAAAGATACTAACGAAAAATCCCATGAAATCCACAAGTTCTCAGCAATCACATGAAATCACGCAGATAACAGTGATACATATCATATGTTCAATAAAAGTTCAGCAGTGTTCCCCGATGTTTATAAAAGATTAAAATAAAAGGGGTTGTACGAAACTCACCTGATGATATAGATGTAGCAGAATATCTCAACACTGATATTAGAGAAGTGATTCTGCATTTATTTATATTTAATGAGTTATTTAGGTGTTAATTTACTGATTAGATCTTTCTGAGCGGTCAATGTCAAAGACATTGCTTTGTAAGTCATCAAACCGATATTAAAGGTTTAATTGGTTACTTTAGTATTATATCATACAATGTATGATAATGTAGGAACCTACATTGCATTAGATTCCTAATACAAGGTTGATGACACTCTTGATTAATCAGAATAGTCTCGGATTAACCAAATAGTTAATGTTGTTGATGATAATGCTAAAACCGTTTCTAGATGGTTTAATGGCTTAGGAATGATCAATCCTTGTTATTGATTACCCAAATATCATGAAATATCACAATGTAGCATCAAAATAGGTGTAATAACCATGTTTAACATACTAATCTGACTGTTATCATAAACATCAGATCATCGTTCCAATGAGTATGTTAATGATTGTGATTAGTTTGAAACACTTGGATTTAACCTTGCATTTCAAAGATTAATCCAACTAATCACCTACATTGTCATAATCAAATGGATTAAACCATTATAATCATGGATATGATTTCATGCAAAACGGGCATTACAACGGATCAAAACAAGGATTTAACCGTTAAAACATCGTGTTCTTTGTTTATAATCAATCCTAGCCATCATCTAGGCAATAATCAAAAATCCTAACTATGTCATTACGTTCAAAATCAAGATCTAATCAATCAATATCAAACTAGAAGGTTTAAAATGAACCATTACCAAATCAGACGGAGTTCTGCGGTTAAAATAACGATCAGAGCTTGTAGAGATGATCCCTGGTGCGATCTATGGCTTCTGGTAACTTGAAATTTGAGTTTAGATGGTGGAAGTAGGTGGTTTTTCGTCTGTGAGTCGAGTTTGTACGAGAGTTGTAAAAAATGTCGATCTGCATGAAATCTGATAAAGAAGATCAGATTATTCCACCGCCTCACTCGTCGCGTACCGCGACAAGGGGCCAAAAATGCCTTCGCGTACCGCGAAGGAATCCGGAGGAATCTAAGATATTGTCCAAGCATCGCGTACCGCGGAGGACTCTCAAGCCCACCTCCGCGTACCACGACGAGCCCATTTGTTCAACACTTAGAAATTTTTCTTCGTTTTTCGATTCCGGGCAATCTAGGTCTCCGTTTTGCACACGGTTTTCGCCCATGTTCATCATTTCTCGCATTCTATCAACCTGTAATAATTACGATTGCCAAATCAACGTGGATTTCGAGAACAACCAAATGTGCTCACATCATTAATGACGTGATTTCTCAACCTCAATTGTCACATGCAGCAGCTGGTATGCGGTACATGTTTGGATCAACCCACCCAGGTTGAGTGGGATATGGGCATGGTGGCACCGACCAGTAGGGGTTCCAAATTGGGTACATCATTTGGTTTGGTCTAAAGTGGAAGTGGGTTGGGTTGGAATAGTTGGACCTCATAGAGGGCCTGATGTTTCCATTATTGGGCCGGCCTCTTCCTCGGTGTTGACTGCTTCTGCCCCTGTTTCTATGCTGATTTAACCCACTTTGATGTTCTCGTCTGGAAGGCTGTTGGTCATGGGAGATTGTTGCTGCCATTTCAGAAACCTGAGAGTTTAGAACCTCTCTAGCAGCTTGTCGCTGCTGATCTGATTGGATCATGTTGATGGCCTCTTCCCACATGGAAGTGTCTGATTAATGAGTGTTGCAGTAGTTTCATACTCATTTGGCAGACCTCGCACCATTTGTAAGACCAGGCGCTTTTCGGATACATGACTATCAACATCTGCTAGTTGGTAAGCAAGTTCCTTCAGTTTCTGTCATAAGCCTCGAAGCTAGGCATGGATTTCAGTGAGAGCTTATTAAAATCATGTTCAAGTGTTGCAGTTCTTTCTCCTTTGTTATTCTTGAATATGTTCTTGAGTCTAGTCCAAGCCTCATAGGCTGTGGATTCAGTCTCAAGGACACGAACAGGTAATTCATCCGACATCGTGCCATAAATCCATTGCAACACAATGGCATCAATTTCATTCCAAGATCCATATGTGGGATATGTTTTTGCAAGGGGTTTCGTACCATCAATATGGTGCAAAACCTTGTATCCTCGAGCATGAAGATGAAACAGCTTGACCCAGGATGAATACGTGACCTTCGTCCCATCCAAAATATGTACTTTATTTTGGATGTTAGTCACGGTGTACACTGGATGTAGAGACTCAGATTTTTCTTTCTTGGTTGTGTCACCCATTGAGAAGGTAAGCAGAGAAAAGAAATTCAGAGAGTTGTGAAATCGAAAGAAAAGGAATGGGATGCAGCACAGGGATCGTGATCAACCTTGCCGGAAAAGATGAAACTCAGACCGTGGCCTGGACGCGATCAGTATTCCTAGAGCTAGGAAAATCCTAGCTCTGATACCATGTAATTTGGAATAATTGTCTCCCTTTCATTACACACAAACTGAGAATATATATAGGAACATACAGCTGTGATTACCTAAATCTAAGCAACTTAAACAGGAAGGTTAATCCTAATAATAAATGCAGAATATATAATACAATAATAATATATACTAATTAATAAGAAAATCTTGTGTTTCTCATCAACGAATTATAAAATCGTACGAGGAAGCTTTAAAAGACATAAGATCTTTCGAATAACATATCATAATGACGATCTGCTTGAAAGGTTACGAGGAAATGCTTCTCATGCACCTCTAAATCTATTATTTGATGAGAAATCCATTTTTTCTAATATAGTTTAATTCATCATGTGCCTTTCACATGCTCATGACTTGTGAAATGCCATGTGCTCGTAGGTTGTTAAATTGTTTGAATAAATGAAATTGTATTTATTATACCTAAATATAATTTCTTTTACCTAAATGTTTGAGTTGTTGACTATTCATTATAGATGTTTAAATTCCACTAGATGTAATACATATTTTTTGGCGTTTGTTCACGAGGATGAGGATATTAATGTTTAAAAAAAGATCGGATGAAACAACATATAATGTTGCAACCTAATCTCTTGAGAAAAAGTTTACTGTCAAAGGTTTTGAGTGTGGTTTATATAATCAAAATAATCAAGAAAGACTCAACAACCTTACCCAGTATATTTCCACTTTTCAGTAGGGTCTGGGGGGAAGGATATATACAAACCTTACTCCTATCCCAATTGGGATAGAGTGGCTGCTATAAAAGAGTCAACGACTCAAAGTTATCGTTTAAAGTTGATAATCACAATGATTGTAACGCTAGTTTCACAAAATAATTGAAATAACGTTAAAATTAATGCACTTTTACTTTTGTCCTTAAGGGCCACACATATATACATTATATGCATGCTCCACAAATGGGGCGTCAACCAAGAAAGAATATATAATGTAAACAAATACTTTTGGACACCTAATTTTAAAAGCGAAACAACAAAAGAAGCAACACCCCACTATGCATAATTTATTAAAGAACAGCAAAAAAAATTATGTGTGATCCTGCAAAAAAATATGTCATTCAATGCAAATTCAATAATGGTCTTCTGGGACACCACAATGAAATTTAGTCATTCGATTTCTTATAGAATAAGAGTGTATGACTTCATAGGGTTATCATAACTAAAAAAGTACAACATTAATCATTTTAAGAGGCATATTCCCAAATCTTCTACCCATATGTCTCATGTGTACAATATGTCACTCCAATTTTAAATGTTGTTCACAATATGTAGTTGTTGCTTTATGGTTTCATGAAGAACAATGATTTTACATTCAACTTGAACTTTTGCTTGAGATCAACTGAAATGAATCATTGTGCATAGTTGTTTTTAATGAGATATTTAAAGAACTTAAATCTCTACAATGGACATGACCTGAATTTGCTCCGCGATGCTATTGGATTCAAATGCCAAAGTATGGAATCTTGATTGTTAATCCCTTTGATGTGATTGTAATTTTTATACACCAAAAATCTTCAATAATGTTTTTCCCATTATGCACATCTCCAAAACAACATTCCCTCATGTTAATATCAGGCTGGTATTAAACAAATTACAAAAATCAGATTGCAACAGGTTAAGACATAATGTAAAGGTCAAATCTCGAAGATTACAGGAGTTGGGTGGCAGTAATCGTCATGAAGTGGAATATGCTAATTTGTTTGACTTTGAATTTTAAATTTTCAACAAGTTTTAAGCTTTTTTTCACATATATTGTAATTTAAATGTATAACTTGCATTTTTGTATATTTAATTATATATTTTTTGAAGTAAAAGAACTATACGACTCGTATAGATCCACATAAATATCAAATTATCCTTATTTCACTCATTTCTTTCTCTTGTATATAGCTTTCCTTCTGTTGTGTACACCTTCTTGGTGGATTTTTAGCCTTTTTTCCCCTCAAAAAAGGTATGCATTTTGCTTTTCTTAATCTTTTGTAGATTATTGATGTTATTTGTGTGAAAGCTATAATGGATCATTTAAGATAGGTTTAAGAGATTTTTTTTAGGGCTTATGGACCTGTTAGGAATTATGTGATTTGTATTGGCCAATACAACTCCTATAGCTCTTGAAATCAGGAGCTATAGAGTCATATAAGCTTTTACGACCCATATGAAAAAGTTTATGCCTACTAGTTGTTTTGTTTATTTGATATTTTATTTTTGTTGTGTTGTTGTTATGCAGATCATCCCTCCGTGTAATGATTGATCCACATCTAGTTCAGAGGACGATGCTTGCCTGAATGTGGTTCTTAATCCTCATCATTATATAGTTTAAGCGAGGTGATGATGCACACAAGTGACTAAAACAGTTGATCATTGTGACAACCAGTACCAGATCGTCTGGTAAATCTGTATGGTATGTGTACTTTCACCATTACTATGTGTAAACACACTGTGCGTAACAGTTGTATGGCAACAAGACTATGAAAACAAGTAACAGTTGTATGTGTTTGAATGAAAATTTAAATACGGAAATACAACAATTCATGTGAAACAACAGTGTGAAAACAAGTGACAAAAACATATCGGTTGCAATCTGATTTCCATAAATGACAGAAATCATATGGCCGATAATTCTATGAGAAAACAATGTGAAAGCAGTTATAACAAGGTGAAAATAGGACAGTTTAGTTGAGTTCGTCAGTGAGAAAGTTCAATTCGAAACAAAATTTCAGTATTATTTCAGAATAATAAACTGACAGTGTGTTTGCGTGGGTGAAAATTCACACAAATATATCTGTGGCTTTAACGTTCGGAATGATAACTGAAAAGTAGAAAACAAAATCAAAAAGTAAAGCCATCGTCGTGTCCGTTCGGGTGACGATTCGAACGAATACGCGTGAAGGTGATACGATCTAACAAAACGTTAAAAATAAACGTTTTCGAAACAGTAAAATAAGAAAAAGAAATTAAAAAGATTTATTAGGAATTACTACTTAGAAAGAATAAAATGAAACTATTTTATTTAAAGTTACGAAAAATATGCGTTACGTTTCGTAAACGTAACGAAAACGAAAACCAAGCAAACCGAACGAACCCAAACTTGCTCGGGGTATAAAAACCCCAACCCAAGCATCAAATTCTCATTTAATACCCACCCACCTCCTCTCTCTCTCTAAAATCCGGTTTTCTTCTCTCTTTCCAAAAAAACACACACAAAAACCTCCATATCTCCCTCAATTCTTGACCAAATCGTTCATACAAGCTATCAAATCGAAGCTCTTGACATTCCTCACACGAAAGTACAAAGGATAGGGATTAGAATCAACCGAAACGAAGGTAAAATGAGCTCACAAGGTTCGGTTTTTAGGGTTTTCTACAAACCCGACAAAAACCGAGGTTTAACCGGTTGAAAACATCTTTTTTCGACCCATACACCTTCTAAATAAGTTTACTAACCTAAACCCACTCAAAACGACTATATATACAACTAAAATTCGAAATCGGCACAAGCCATGGCTGAAACCCGTTTCAGGCGAATGGCTCATAAGAACGAACCGCTCATTCGTACGAGCTGCTTATTAGCATGAGTCATTCGTGTGAACACTCATTAGTATGGCTCATTCGTATGAATGGCCATTAGCATGAGTCATTCTTACAAAAATCACAAGAATGAGTCATTTTCACTACACGAACTCGGTTAACAACTCAGATTTGAAAAAGAACAATCAAATAAGGGATCATAACTCATATAACATTTAATCAGACATAGGAATGTGAATACAAGATCAGTACAATAACAGTGAGCGCGTGCATTTTTGAGTCTAAGTCAATCGCTACAACAACAAGGTGAGTTCATATGCCCCTTTTCTAATCTTTTGATTTTAATTACGGGGCTGAGAAACATGCTAACTCTTTAAATTATTAAAAGTTTTAGTACATTACTTCAAATATCATGTGATTTAGATAATAAAGATTTTATCTTTATTATCACACTTATATCAAAATCAATGTGTATGCTTATGTGTGCCTTAACAACAATGACAACTCAAGGATGTTTCATGATAACATAACTTCATGAATTCATCCAAACATTTAAATAACTCAAGTGAAATAAGATATGATCTTATAACACTTACTATTTACAATGAGATAACATGAGACAATTTCAAGTGATAACAAGAATGATAATCATGATAATATAATTTCATGATGATGATATCATTGACCACATATACTAACATATGGTAATAAGATTTGATCTTATAACACTTTGTTATTTACAATGAGATAACATGAGAAAATTTCAAGTGATAACAAGAATGATAATCATGATGATATAATTTCATGATGATAATATCATTCACCACCTGAGTTAACTAAGTGTAGTAAGACTAGTTCTTACAACACTATGTTTACAACATGGTGAAGACTATGAGATAACACTGAGACAAATACAAGTGATAACAAGAATGATAATCATGATAACATAATTTCATGATGATGATATCATTCATCACATATATTAACATCATGTAATAAGACTAGTTCTTATAACACTTTATTAAAGACTATGAGAACACATTACAACAATTGATTACTATTAAGACTGTTTGTATTGTATCACAACAATCATGTGTTCATGAGTTCATGTACAGTCGTAAGTCCCTTCAAGAAAATCGTTTACCATTGATTTAGTGCGACTAAACCGATGATAGCGTAGTGGCACCATAGGTTTGACAAACCGCCGGCGAGTGAGGTCGGTACGTTAATCGTAACATATTCATTGGCCAGTATTGTATGATCGGTAAAAGGGCTGCATCAGTCAGGTTTGGTAAACGACACATGGTGATATAAATCTTCAGACACTGATTGTAATTATACCATTAGTTTCTGTTGACTTGTAGACTGAGAAATTGACTTTCACTCATGTCATATTACTGGGACAGATTTGTTGTGAAGGCACTGATTCTTTTGAGACTACAAATGGGATAGAGGTAAATTAGATGCATTATGGTCTGATTACGTGAGGACCACAATGGATCCCATTTAGGCTCTATACATTTAAGATTATAAACAATATCAATAAGTTAACTGTCACTCCTATTATTAGAAGTTGTACCAACCGGTTTTTAATAATGAATGCATTGTAAATAATCCTTAATTGAACGATTGTGATGGTTGTAATTTGAAAATATGTGAGAATTACGTCATCAATGGCAAGAGCACATGTGATTGTTCTAGAAATCCATGTTGAATTGATGATTGTAATTATTATAGGTTGATAGTATGCGAAAAATGGTGAACGTGGGCGAAAACCGTGCGCGAAACGGAGTTACGGATTGTCCAGAATCGCGAAAACAAGATAAGATCAAAATTAGACGAAACAGACGTGGGGCGGTACGCCCCGAGCCAAACTTCGGGATGGGGCGATGCGCCCGGAGGCCTATGTCGGCAAAAATGGGTTAAATGGATCAGATTGCATCAGAACGCATTTTTTTTCATCTATTTCGATCATTTTCACTTCCAGACGCACCCACACACATTTTTAGCATTAAACCTCCATTTCAAAGCCTTCCAAACATCTGGATCGCACCCAGGAACGTTTCTTCAAGTCTAGAGCGCTATTCTACCCGCTTAAATCCGTCATATTAGTTAACGGTCCGTTTTATCCTACTAGTTTAATATTGTGTTGATTAAATCTAGTTTTGAATGTATTACTATGATTATGGGTATTGATTAGTGCCTAGTTGATAATTAGGGATTGTTAGAAACGAAGAACTTGCTGTTTTGATGGTGAAATCTTCGTTTTGAAGCCGGCATAATCTCCGGTTCTTATGAAACCCATATCATGGTGTGATAACTAGTAGGAATGGGTAGAATATGATTTTAAATGAAATATGGATTATGATCCATGGGTTAAATGATGATTTTGATGAATTGATGTTAAAAAAATTATTAACAGTTATGATCATAAATGAATTTTGATTAAAAGAAGTAATTGAGATCATAACTAATATAATAAACATCAATTATTTGATGAAATGCCTAAGGAAGGCATGGGATATGATTAATTGACTAAAAACTTACTAAACGTAGTAAGATAAAGTCAATTATGTGATAAATTGACTTTGAAGAAGTCAAACCAGTCAAGTGTGTTGAACTTGATTGTATGTGTTATATGTATTGAATATAGTTGTATATGTGTGAATATGCAACTAGGTAATTGGTGGTGAAAGTCAAAGGACAAGCCACAAAAGTGGAAACGAGGTTGCAGGAAGTGAACAACCGTATGAATCAGGTAAGTTACCCAACTTACTGTAACATTACATATAAGTAGTAGAAAGAGTCTACTTAATTGTGATGAATATATATTGATTGAGCAGTTTGACTTATTTAGTCAATCTATATATTTGGTAGTGGATCTATGATGAAAGAACTTGGGTGAAAGCATCATAGTATGAATTGGTAAATTGTGAATGCTTAATCATTAAAGAGTGATTAATTGATTGATTTGAATGAAGGTGCATAACTAAATTGGAACTAATTGAGTTAATAGACTCTAATGTATATATGTTAAGTTCCAATGTGTTTATGTCACGATTGAAATGAATATGCAACATAGATTGCATATGAATAGCCGGATGAGCCGGTGTTTGAGTAAGTAATCCCACAACTATGATATCATATAATGAACGTTGAATTTGTTGTTGAGTAAATTGTATGATAAATATGGCATTGGTGATAGGGGAAAGTTGAATAATAAAAGTTCAACAACCTATGATAAATCCAATACCTTGGTAAATGAAAGTGTGGGAACTAAATTGTTGAACCACTAATGTGTGGCTAACCGGTTAATCCGGGAATTGAATTATTTATGACTCCACAATGGTGGATAGCCAGAGGTGCTGGCAATTGTTTAGATGGAAGTACCGGTGGGTGAACATCTTAGACTTAATATTTATGACTCAACAATGGTGGATAGCCAGAGGCGCTGGCAATTGTCTTAGATGGAAGTACCGGTGGGTGAACATCTTAAGACTTGAATTATGTATGACTTCACAATGGTGGATAGCTAGAGGTGCTAGCAATTGTCTTAGATGGAAGTACCGGTGGGTGAACATCTTAAGACTTGAAATATTTATGATAACACAAATGTGTGGATAGTCAGAGGTGCTGACTAATAGCTATGGTGTAAGTACAGGAATGTGAACACTATAGTGTAATTCTGATTAAACTATTGTGAGCAATAGTTGATGATTGGTAATATGATATTATTATATTGTGAGAGTCAACTCGAATAGAAATGACTCAGTTTGAATATTGATTGTGAAAAATGTATTTTTACATTTTGTTGTGATACCACAATTGTGTGGATAACCAGTTAATCCGGAAACTAGATTGTTGAAACCACAGGTGTGTGGGTAATTAGTTGAGCCAATATATATATATATATATATATGGTGTTTTAAATGTAGCCAGAGGTGCTGGTGGTAGAGTTGGATTAGATAATATATTCATATTTGTGAAAATGTCCCATTAAGGGAAATAAATGCACCATGTGTGTTGGGTGCAAGTTGATGTTTGAATATGATATATTATTATCTAAACATGATTAACATCCATATGATATGTATATGGATGGGTTTAAATAAGTTTTTGGGAACTTTGGGAAGGGGTTACTTACTTAGTTCATATGAACTAATTGTGACCTTATATGTGATGTTACAGGTCAAAGATAGATATGCATCAGGCGATCAGATTGGGCACTTGTGAAGCAGAACCAAACGTTATGTAAAATCCTTGGTGGTATTAAACTTAAACACACTAGTTTTATTAAGCATAAATGTAAATGTTATGAAATTAAGTGTGTTTAACTTATGAAATTGTAATTTCACGCTTCCGAGCATTACATGTTAAATGTGATTATGTGATTGTTTGAAACCGAAATCAGTGTCTTGAGTATGAAATGAAGGAAGTAAGGAATTGGGCATATAATAAATGAACTAGTACGTCTGGCCAACTTACTAGTGCAAACATGATATGAACAAGCTCTTATGGGAATCATTTTATATTTAGGCTATTGAAATTAGGTAAGGTGTTATGAGCTTAATGTGTCTATTACTTGTGCGTAATAGTATTGCCAATTCAAGAGAAATGAATTGGAAGATTAATGTGGAAAGACCTACATGAGTGTAGGCTATAACACTTGATGTGTTGGGGAAATTAATCCATTTGAACATGGAAAATGTTTTGGTGTGTATACAAGAATTAAAAATGTATAATTTGACCGCTTAAGGCAGGATAGGGAAAAATACACATAATTATGTTTATGTGTTCATACATGTTTAAATTTGAGATGTAATGATTTAAACATGTTAATAATTGATATAATGTGCATATAATCTATATGCGTGATATATAGAGTTGTAAGTATACAATGTGTATACGTATGATGAATGTTATGATATGATTTCATAACTAGTGATAGTGTCATTATATGTTGATAGTAATTGACACATTGAATTGAAAACTATTCATAATAGTGCTAAAGCAAATTTAAGACCATGATGTATGGCATTTTGTGTGTATTAACATGTAAGACCACTGGTGAGTGGCATTGGATTTGACATGTAAATTGGTGAATGACATTGGATTTATCATATAAGACCACTTGTGAGTGGCGTTGAATTTGTTTGTAAGTTCACTAGTGAGTGACGTTGTGTTTGATGTGTAAAACCATCTTGGAATGACATTGAGTTGTCATGTAACTCCTCCTTAGTGAGGTATTGGGAGAATCCACATACGTGTGGATGGGTCAATATGTGAGTATGTGTCAAACGATGTTGACTTTAAAAATAAGTAAAAGTTATAGTTAATGTGAATAGGTGAGTTACCTACTCATTAATATGCAACCATAAGACATATTAGTGCTTATGTGTTATGTGATTATGTTGGTTGAAACTACTTGTAATTGACTTGTAGTAACTGTGATAAATTGAATGGTAAATTGACCATATGTTTCATGAAATATTAAAAATATGAATATGAAACCACCTAGTGGTGGTATTTAACTACTTGATAGATGTCTTGTAGTATTGAATGAATGTTATGTGCTAATTGCATAAGTTGAAAAGTGTTATTAAATGATAGTTTATAGCTGACACTATAAAATGATGAAAATCCACATTGTGTGGAAGTATATGAATATGAAACCACATGGGGTGGTATTCGGATTGTTGAAATTGATTAATGTTATGATAAATTGCATAACTAATAAAAGTGTCATTATATGTTTAAAGTAACTGACACTGATAATATGGGACGATGCACATTTGTGTGAAACTAATGTAAGACCATTGGTGCGTGGCATTAATATTGTCATGTAAGTCCATAATGAAATGGCATTGATATTTGTCATGTAAGTCCATAATGAAATGACGTTGGTGTTTGTCATGTAAGTCCACATTTTTGTGGCATTAGGGGTAAACCATGTACATGTACATGATAACAAGTTACCCATTTTGTTAAACTTGTAGTTGTAGGATTGGGTGAGTCCACACTACATGTAATTGTGCATTTAGCATACATGTGATTTGTTGTTTTAATTGAATTTGATGTAAATGGTTATAGTTAGTGTGGTTATTGTAGTTGAATGATTTACAAGGTGTGTGAACATTCAACTAGTGATAATGATTGAGTTGATTGACAAGAGTGTAAACAACCATCATACTGTGGATGTGGTGATTTACAAATGTGTAGACATTAAATTGGTAATGTGCAGGCTTTGATTCACAAGGTGTGTGAACATAAAACCTGCAAATCCAATGTAGTAGATTCACAAGGTGTGTGAACAAAAGATGATCTACAAGAGTGTAGACATCCAATTTCAAGAGCCAAATTGTTTAAGTTTGACTTTTGGGAAATATGGTATACAAATGGAGTTTTGTGTGCACATATGTGTTGTGTTAAATGATAATGGTTGAGCATGAATGGTAGATAAGAATGTCATCTATGTAAATGAATGCAGTAATTATCATTATGGGTAATTAACAGCTCTTATGAGATAATGAATAACGCGAATGTTAAGTTATTCGGTTGTTGTTGTGTGTTAAATACATTATACATGATATTTGACTTTAAAAAGTCAAAGTTAAGCCTATTTGTAAAGAAATAGGATATTTATAATATGTTGAGGTGAATATTTATGTGAATATTCAAAAGAGAGGTAAGATGTATGTAGAAATACACTTGAGTGTATGATTTGGCTTAGATGAAGAAAGTCAAACCAAATAATCAATTGTAGATTGATTATGAAGAATCATGTATAATGATCATGTTTATCTAAGGATAAATGTTCAATTATGTTTGAAATATATGTTAGAGAAGTGGTGTCTAGGCATGGTGTGCCAGTGACGATTAATTTTGATCGAGACACTTGATTTACTTCTCATTTCTGGAGAAATTTCAGGAAAAATTGGGATTGTTGATAAGCACGGTGTATCATCCTCAGATTGATGGTCAAAATGAAAGGACCATTCAAACGTTGAAGGATATGTTACGAGCGTGTATAATAGATTTTGAGGGTAGTTGGGATAATTATCTACCTTTGGCTAAATTCTCATATAATAATAGTTATCATTCCAGTATTGGAATGCCTCCATATGAAATGTTGTATGGGAGGAAATGTTGTACTCCTGGGTGTTGAGGAGAAGCTGGGCAATGAGAATTGGCAAATAAAAAGGTAGTTAAAGTAACAAATGAACGTATAGATCAAATTCTAGTTCATTTGAAGGCGGCACAAGACCGCCAGAATTCCTATGTTGATAAGCATAGGAGGACTATTGAGTTCCAGGTGGGAGATTTTGAATTGTTAAATGTCTCTCCTTGGAAAGGTATTATATGTTTTAGAAAGCAAGGGAAGTTAAGTCGTGTTACATTGGACCATTCAAGATTATAGCTCGAATTGGCGAGGTTGCTTATCGTCTTGAGCTACCGGAGGAATTGAATGGCATAATGACACTTTTCTTGTGTCATATCTGAGAAAATGTTTGGCGAATGAATCGGCTTATGTGCCACTAGAAGACATGGAAATTTATGACAAGTTGAACTATGTGGAAAAGTCGGTTGTTATACTAGACAGAAAGATAAATCAATTTAGAAATAAATCATTGAGCCAGGTGAAGGTTCAGTGGAAAAATAGAACTGGTTCTGAAGTTACATGGAAGTTAAAAAATCAAATGAGAAAGTATTATCCTTTCCTTTTTAATGTATAAGCGGTTTCGGGGTCGAAACCTTTGTAAGGAGGGGAGATTTGTACCAACCGGTTTTTAATAATGAATGCATTGTAAATAATCGTTAATTGAACGATTGTGATGGTTGTAATTTGAAAATATGTGAGAATTACGTCATCAATGGCAAGAGCACATGTGATCGTTCTAGAAATCCATGTTGAATTGATGATTGTAATTATTATAGGTTGATAGTATGCGAAAAATGGTGAACGTGGGCGAAAACCGTGCGCGAAACGGAGTTACGGATTGTCCAGAATCGCGAAAACAAGATAAGATCAAAATTATACGAAACAGACGTGGGGCGGTACGCCCCGAACCAAACTTCGGGATGGGGCGATGCGCCCGGAGGCCTATGTCGGCAAAAATGGGTTAAATGGATCAGATTGCATCAGAACGCATTTTTTTTCATCTATTTCGATCATTTTCACTTCCAGACGCACCCACACACATTTTTAGCATTAAATCTCCATTTCAAAGCCTTCCAAATATTTGGATCGCACCCAGGAACGTTTCTTCAAGTCTAGAGCGCTATTCTACCCGCTGAAATCCGTCATATTAGTTAACGGTCCGTTTTATCCTACTAGTTTAATATTGTGTTGATTAAATCTAGTTTTGAATGTATTACTATGATTATGGGTATTGATTAGTGCCTAGTTGATAATTAGGGATTGTTAGAAACGAAGAACTTGCTGTTTTGATGGTGAAATCTTCGTTTTGAAGCCGGCATAATCTCCGGTTCTTATGAAACCCATATCATGGTGTGATAACTAGTAGGAATGGGTAGAATATGATTTTAAATGAAATATGGATTATGATCCATGGGTTAAATGATGATTTTGATGAATTGATGTTAAAAAAATTATTAACAGTTATGATCATAAATGAATTTTGATTAAAAGAAGTAATTGAGATCATAACTAATATAATAAACATCAATTATTTGATGAAATGCCTAAGGAAGGAATGGGATATGATTAATTGACTAAAACTTACTAAACGTAGTAAGATAAAGTCAATTATGTGATAAATTGACTTTGAAGAAGTCAAACCAGTCAAGTGTGTTGAACTTGATTGTATGTGTTATATGTATTGAATATAGTTGTATATGTGTGAATATGCAACTAGGTAATTGGTGGTGAAAGTCAAAGGACAAGCCACAAAAGTGGAAACGAGGTTGCAGGAAGTGAACAACCGTATGAATCAGGTAAGTTACCCAACTTACTGTAACATTACATATAAGTAGTAGAAAGAGTCTACTTAATTGTGATGAATATATATTGATTGAGCAGTTTGACTTATTTAGTCAATCTATATATTTGGTAGTGGATCTATGATGAAAGAACTTGGGTGAAAGCATCATAGTATGAATTGGTAAATTGTGAATGCTTAATCATTAAAGAGTGATTAATTGATTGATTTGAATGAAGGTGCATAACTAAATTGGAACTAATTGAGTTAATAGACTCTAATGTATATATGTTAAGTTCCAATGTGTTTATGTCACGATTGAAATGAATATGCAACATAGATTGCATATGAATAGCCGGATGAGCCGGTGTTTGAGTAAGTAATCCCACAACTATGATATCATATCATGAACGTTGAATTTGTTGTTGAGTAAATTGTATGATAAATATGGCATTGGTGATAGGAGAAAGTTGAATAATAAAAGTTCAACAACCTATGATAAATCCAATACCTTGGTAAATGAAAGTGTGGGAACTAAATTGTTGAACCACTAATGTGTGGCTAACCGGTTAATCCGGGAATTGAATTATTTATGACTCCACAATGGTGGATAGCCAGAGGTGCTGGCAATTGTTTAGATGGAAGTACCGGTGGGTGAACATCTTAGACTTAATATTTATGACTCAACAATGGTGGATAGCTAGAGGTGCTGGCAATTGTCTTAGATGGAAGTACCGGTGGGTGAACATCTTAAGACTTGAATTATGTATGACTTCACAATGGTGGATAGCTAGAGGTGCTAGCAATTGTCTTAGATGGAAGTACCGGTGGGTGAACATCTTAAGACTTGAAATATTTATGATAACACAAATGTGTGGATAGTCAGAGGTGCTGACTAATAGCTATGGTGTAAGTACAAGAATGTGAACACTATAGTGTAATTCTGATTAAACTATTGTGAGCAATAGTTGATGATTGGTAATATGATATTATTATATTGTGAGAGTCAACTCGAATAGAAATGACTCAGTTTGAATATTGATTGTGAAAAATGTATTTTTACATTTTGTTGTGATACCACAATTGTGTGGATAACCAGTTAATCCGGAAACTAGATTGTTGAAACCACAGGTGTGTGGGTAATTAGTTGAGCCAATATATGTATATATATATATATATGGTGTTTTAAATGTAGCCAGAGGTGCTGGTGGTAGAGTTGGATTAGATAATATATTCATATTTGTGAAAATGTCCCATTAAGGGAAATAAATGCACCATGTGTGTTGGGTGCAAGTTGATGTTTGAATATGATATATTATTATCTAAACATGATTAACATCCATATGATATGTATATGGATGGGTTTAAATAAGTTTTTGGGAACTTTGGGAAGGGGTTACTTACTTAGTTCATATGAACTAATTGTGACCTTATATGTGATGTTACAGGTCAAAGATAGATATGCATCAGGCGATCAGATCGGGCACTTGTGAAGCAGAACCAAACGTTATGTAAATTCCTTGGTGGTATTAAACTTAAACACACTAGTTTTATTAAGCATAAATGTAAATGTTATGAAATTAAGTGTGTTTAACTTATGAAATTGTAATTTCACGCTTCCGAGCATAATTTTACGATAAAGTTTAATCTGGGACCTAAAATGGGACACGTGTAATCATGTGAAAAGTTTGGGTGTTACAGAAGTGAATTACAGTTAACCCTACAATTGAAAGAACACTATTAAGGATAAGATTAAATTAATCTATTTTTCTTATAAATCAAGGGATTACCATAACTTAGGTCATGGTAATATATTCCCGTCAAACACTCTTATGCTATACATATAACACTGTGGGACGATAACACAACATATGGGATTAACAGGTTGGATATCAAATGAGACAAACACAAATGATATGAACATGGGTATCTATAGTTGCATTACAAGTGGTATTGAATTCAGCCAAGTGTGTGGTGGGCTGGCGAATTCATTCACGATACGTATGCCCTATATATAAGCATGCTTGATTTGAATGATATACTATTTGCAAAGGTAACTATGGAGAGGACAAGGATGTGAGACAAGATAAGACAATATCAACAAGACTTGTGTGTGATACTATGACTTGCAAATGACAGTTACAAGTATTTTCAATTACTAAACTTATGAACTCACCAACCTAGTGTTGACTTTGTTTAAATGCATGTTTTCTTAGGTGATGAACATGTTTAGTCACCAAGCATTCAGGACTTAAGTTAGAGGACTTTTAGAAGACCTAGCTTCATTTTGTGTTGTGCATATTTTTTAATGACAAAACTTTGAATCATCTTTTGTAAATTTTGTGCAGATACAAGATAACTACTCAATAGTTCTTTTGGATGGATTTACTTAGTTAAATTATGAACATACACTGTGTAATTTAACTTTGTAATTCTATATCAATGTCATGATAGCATCTCTCATTATATATCATGTGCCATGTAAACAATCTGATCATTTCGATTATCACACGATATCGCGCCCCGAGAACCTTCCGCCCGGCGGGAAAGTCGATCCTGCCCGTCGGCTCGGGGTGTGACAATCATGAAGGATTGTGAAGTTGAGGATTGGATTACTAGGGATACTATCAACATTCGGTCAGCTGGATGGAGAGGTGGATGTTTTTCACGGTTCATACCTATGTTGGTGACAATTTGACCTCAATGGAATCTCTAACTATCGAGAGATTGTTAGATATTTTACTATAATTTGATTAATTTTATCAATCAATGTGAATCATGAAATTCATTAAACAAGTTGGGTGTGGGGTGCACGCTTGGATAAGATTTTATGATTCAATGTGGGTTCCAAGTTGGCGGGGGTCCGGGGGCAGCGCTCTGGAATAGCGGGGTCCAAAGGGCAGAGCCACTGGCTGGGGTCGAGCTGCCAGGTTAGCATGGAAAATTTTTCAACCTAAGTTGTTATTTGAAAAATCAATAAAAAATTGATTTTACGAATTTTGATATAAAATTCGTTTTATAATTTTAGTGACAAATTGGGGAATTAGAAAACTTGAAAACTGCCTGGAGGCAGTTTCCAAATCATCAGCGTATTTCCAAAACCTTAATTGATCGATCATTCTACTCACTGGTTCAATTTACGAAATTCCAAAATTCATACTTGTTCTTGATTTCAAATTGAATTTTATCAGATCAAACATTTGAGTGAACCACAAATAGTTTGATCTGAAAGTGTGATCCACAACTTTTAATTCACCTAGTAATTCAATTGTTTTCGTGTTCTTAGATAATGTCTACAGAGATTACACTTGAATTTTATCTTCTTTACATTTCGGTTCTTCCCAAGCTAGCTGAAGCAGGGCGTGGATCAGCATGAGACTAAATCGTTTACCTTGTGTGGCCATCCCTATGGGATGACTCTACATGTCTAGGCATAGTTGGTATGTTTTTAAACCTAAGAGGAAACAAATATAGATCTCTTTATATATGTTCAAATAGAGGAGGATGAGGGCGTGCTAATCGATTGATAGATACAGATTGGTGATATAATTCTCGCTACTCAGGTGAGGGTTAGTTACCTATGAGGCATTGCCTCAATGGTACTCTAGGATTCTTTCAAATGGAATGTCTTGAGTTCAAAACCCTCCCGCAACAAAATAGGGGTCTGAGGGGGGTCATGGGGTTTTTCCAGTGAAGTTTCCTCCTAGGGTGGTTGTGGTGGCTCATGAGAGGTTCAGGTAACTAGACCTTGGTGACATGCCCTGGAAATAGTTGGCTCACACGATTAAGACCTTCGTCGTTAAAAAAGGTGAGTTGCACGGATATCCTTAATTGGGTTAAAACTATTAATTAATTTATTAAAAAATTAATAAATAATACGACAGTTTGCCATTCAGTTATTAAACAAAGTTCTTTGTTTATGTTCATGTTTATTAATTAAATGAACAATAATTTTATCATGTTCTTTCTTTTGTTAAAAAAACTAATGTAAATGAATTTAGTGTCGAACGACTCACGAACTGTACAAGTTAAGCACTTACTAGGTATATTGAATGTCAAGCTAACTTTCGTTCAAAAAGAAATGGGAAAAAAACCTTATGATCTATACAAGTGACATAGCTTAGCGCCTTAGCTTCAAACAATGTCTCACGTCAATAATAACATATATGACTCGGATAAGGTTATACAAGTCATCTAGTTGTCACAGATTTCGATTTAACAATCAAGGTGTTTGTATGACCTCCCCTTTAAATAAACCAAATAAACCATAATCATATGGCAATTATGACATATATTAAAAGAACAAAAAATATAAAAAAAATAATTGTAGTTTGAAGATAGTTGTTTCCATATAAAATAATTGTAAATCTTATATTTTTTGTTTATTGGAGCATATGTTAAAAAGTAAATAAATAAACAATCCTATCTAGTAAATTCTTGTCAACACTAGAGTCTGGGAGAAATTGAAGACAAACCTACCTCTATGATCTCTATCTCAAGTTAATCATCCTAATACTTTTAACGTTTTTTTTAAATAATTAAATTAACTTTAAAATTAATATAATTTAATTTTAACTTTTCACTTTAAATAATAACGAAATCCAAGTTTAAAAGTTATCTAACGGACCGATCTCGTGTTGTTAACGAGCCTAGCTCTGTTCCACCATCTCATCTCAGCTGGTTTAACGCGGATTTTCATGCCCTTTGTTCCGTCAAACGAAAAAAACCCTAAAATTATGAAATTGAACACACCATGCATCAAAATTCATACGAAATCACAATCATGACACCGGACGTATGATCTAATCTCCGTTTATTTAGTTATAAAGATTCCGACCACCGGAAAGCATCATTACGGCAATTACAGATTTCAAAATCATAAACAAAACCCTAAAATTTCACATCAAATCGGTCCTTTAAACGACACCAGCTGCCTGAATTTCTGCCATGGTTTGTCCCAAACAAAAACCACATAATCATGATCAGCGGTTCCGTCGGCAGCCGTGATCGTCAGGTTGTAATTCATTCCGGCAACCACTTGGCTCTCTCCTTTGAGGACTTTCGCAAACTTCAGAGACGCGTGGTCCGCCTTGTTGTGCTCGTCGATGGCGAACTTTGCGATGTCCACCACCTTAGGATCCGTCACATCGGAGATCGGACTCCATCCGCCGGAGACTGTCCTTCCGCCCAAAGCGACGGAGGATTTACAGAGGAAGATGATGATTATAATTGTGGTGAAGAGGTTATGCATTTTGGAAGGGATGGTTCATGTGAGGGACTTATGGCATATATAAAAGGATATGGAGAATAATTTTTTTTAAAGGCGGATCCTGTCGTATCATCTTCAGTTATCCTGATGGTCGTTAACTAAGATTAATTTTTTAATCACCGACCATGAGACCGTACCTCCTGATGCGCGGGAATCCGTGGAATAAGTAAACTCTCGCCCCCATTGGTCAAGATTCCGAGATTAAGCTTAAACTTTCTTCCCTTACCTGGTATCCATTAAAGTGTCACCAATAAGACTTGAATTGGTCTCAAAGAAGAAAAAATCAAGCCTTAACCACTAAGCTAAATTTGCTGGATAATAGAGAATAAATGTTATGAAATGCATAATGTTGTTCAATTGCTTTATTTGTTAAGAGTATACCTTGCACGTAACTCATTGTTTTTGTTTTTTTTTTCTTTTTGGTTTTTGTTTAGTTTCTTTAACGTCTTAATGAACCAATTTTCAAATAACCAATACGAAATACGGACATGAACGAACCAATTTTCAAATAACCAATACGAAATACTGATATGAACGAACCAATTTTCAAATAACCGATACGAAATACAAATATGAACGAACCAATTTTCAAGTAACCGATGCGAAGTACTGACATGAACGAATCAATTTTCAGATAACCAATACAAAACATTGACATGAAGATAAAAAAAAATGTTAGTAGAAATAAACTTTTGAAAAGAACACCATACGATCGTTTTGAAATGAGAAATAGGACCAAACAAATTAAAAATAAACTTTAATAGGAATTATTATAAATCATATGAAGCGACCCGTGAATCTTTCATGTGATTAAAATAAAAAATAAACATGTAACCATCATTCTGTCGAAACAAAGAAGCCAAAAACAAAGAAGTAAAACAAAAGCAAGAAGTAAATGACTAAACAAAATAAATAAAAAAATAAAATTAGACAAAACAAACAAATATTATTCATGCTAATCCACTTTGTATATATAGTAATTACAATTTTGAGATATAAATAGCTTAGTGATACCAAGCGTGAGTGAAAAGGTTTTTTTATTAAGATAACCAGTGATTGCATTGTTGGGATAACATTTGAGATCAAAATTTTAACTTGTTAATTTAAGGGAGAATTGAATAAGTTAAAGCGATGTTTGATAATTTGAAAAACACTTTTGGTTTTAACTTTTTGAGTAGCGTTATAATTTCATTTTTAGAAGCTACTTTTATGGCTTTTAAAAGTGTTTTTTTAAACTTTTAATGGTTATAATCTGTTAATTTTTGTGGGAACTTACATTTATTGACTTTTCATACACAAAAGCTAATCTAAACACATTTTTAAAAACTTTATTTCAAAATTTCATAAATTAATAAGTACTTTTAACAAAAGTCCTGTTAAACTTAATAAGCAATCAAAACAGGCCCTGTGTATGTATCATGAGTATTTGAGTTCTAATTGTAGACAAAACGATATTCACTTAAAAGTATATTTACATCTACATATTTACATTTACATTTACAACTACATCTATATATATATATATATAGGGGTTGGAATTTTTGATAACCCTTATCTTTTGCTACAACTACATAACCATCATCCAATGGTTATTTTAAAAAGGTAAGTGTATAGGATCGTGACACGTGTCAGATTCCTTTTTTTTCTTTTTTTTTTTAATATAAAGGGCATTTAAGACATTTGTTATTTAAGTAAAGTTTACCCCTTTTTTTTTAAACATTCATAACTTTTTTATACTATATTATTTTTTTAAAAAAATTGCACCATTATACTCGTCTCATTTTTCTCTTTAATTTCGTTATAGTCTCGACTAGTTTTTTTTTTTTGATGTTATGTATTTACATCATTGTAACGAACTTAAAGATAACAAATTAATTAGAAATTTTTTCTAACAATGGTAAATTACAGTAATGTAACAAAAAATAAAGTAATGTAACACAAAATGAAGTAATTTACAATGACATAATTAACGGTGACGTAACACATTATTTTATTTTATTTTCTCTAACAATGATAATTACAATGATAAATTACAGTGATGTAATAGAACACATTATTTTGATTTTTTTTCTCTCATAATGATAATTATAGTGATGTAATTTATCATTGTTCGAAAAAAATTTAAACTAATTTGTTGTTAATGTAAATTACATCACCGTAATTTAAACCAAATTCACCGAAAAAAACAGAAACCGAATTTTACGTCAATGTAAATTACATCACGATAAATTACGTCAATGTAAATTACATCACTGTAATTTATCATTTTTAAAAAAATTTCAAATAAATTTGTTATATTTAAGCTCGTTACAATGATGAAAATATAAGACATTTAAAAAAAGTAAAAAAAAATTAGTCGAGACTATAACGGAATTAAAGAGAAAAATGAGACGAATATAATGGTGCAATTTTTTAAAAAAAATAATATATTATAAAAAAGTTATTAATGTTTAAAAAAGAGGGGAGGAAAAACTTATAAGGGGTAAAATGACTATGATGCCCTTTTTAATATTTTAATGAAATGCTTATGTGTAAGTTTATGATTGGTTGAAATGGGTTATGTAGTTGTAGCAAAAGATGAGGGTTATTTTTTATACCTTGCCCTATATATATATATATATATATATATATATATATATATATATATATATATATTCTATACTATCTAATAAAATAAAGAGTAACAATTTGGTACATATTTACATTTACAACTACATCTATATCTATTTTATATTATCTAATAAAAGAGTAACAATTGGGTTACATGACATCATTTTAGTCTATCCACATCACATGCATGTCACATGTCAACACTATATAAATTCTAGTAGGGGTGTTCACGGTTCGGTTCGAAACCGCGAAACCGCCCAAACCGGTCATCGGTTCGGTTTCACGGTCGGTTTTTTTCTAAACATTTGGTCGGTCGGTTTCGAAAGTTCAAAACCGTAATGACGGTTTGGTTTACGGTTTTTGCCAAAAACCGGTAGTAAAAAACCAGACCGGACCGTATGTATCTATATCTATTCTATACTAATATATAATACATATAGGAAGGATACAATGGTCTTTTACCAAAAACTCTTATAATTAAGAGTTTTACAACTCTTAAAACATAAAGTACAACAAACAAAGCTTTAAGAACTATAAATTAAATGGTTTTCTTTTGCTTTTTAGTATGTCCCACATTGATACATTTAAAAAATAAAGTGTCAAATAATATATATACAAGAAAACCCTCTCAAATCAAATAAATTACTTCTTCACACTTTCGTCATATAATAGTTGACATTTTAAATTATGAATTTTATCATAATAATTTTTTAAGTTAAAAGGGTTGATTTGACAAAAATTAGGTGGTTTTAGTTTTTTACGAGTCAAAATCAGTAGCCTAATTTTTTTTTCCCGCCGCATCGCGCGGGCATCTCCCTAGTATATATATATGTATGTGTGTGTATGTATGTATTTTGATGTGTATATACTATTTAGATAAGTTATTGGTTGTTTGGTTAGTACTTGAAGTTTATAACTTTGAAAAGTAAGTTGGTTGTTTTTGGACTTGTTGATTTATTTTTGGATACCATGTTTTCTAGACAAATTTTGTGCTTTATAACATGTTTTGTAATAGGAAATACTTTTTACTTCTTGTATTTTGTAGCAGGTTTTGTAATGATTTTTACACATGTTATAATTTTGGACATGTTAGTGACATAAGGTTTTTTTTTTCAAAGGTAGGCTTCACTTTTTATTTTTAACATGCCAAAACCGTAAACCAAACCGGAACCAAACCGTTTATAACGGTTTGGTTTGGTTTTATTTTTAACAGTTCGGTTTTTGTTTTTACTATTCAAAAACCGTTATTAACGGTTCGGTTTATGGTTTAACCTAAAAACCGTAAAAACCGGACCGTGAACACCGCTAAATTCTAGGCATTTTAAAAATTAATTTCATTTAATAAATATAATTAATTCATACTTTAAATGAAGCAGATTAATTTAGTCAAATTATCTTTAAATGTTAATAAAAATGAAATCATGTCAAAACTTGTCACACCCACAAATTCCCACTTGTGGTGTCAGATCGCTGGGTGTGACGTGGTCAAAATCACAACTCTCAGTCATATAGAACGACTCTATATGCGTTCGAAAAGTACGTTTGTAACAACAATATTAACCAAACTGATTAATTAATGTGCAGCGGAATAACATAAATTGTCTAAGCAGCGAAATTAAATAAATTGTAATGCAGTGGAAAGTAAAACGTCAAACACTACATTGTTTAATTAACATAAATAGAAAGACAATGGTTGTTCAAAAAGACTCGGTATGATGCATGGACTAATGTGCTTGATCCCTTAGGTGCATCCTGAATCCGAGCGCAAGCTAGTTACCTGATAATACATGTTAAGAAATAGTGTCAACACATAGGTTGGTGAGTTAACAGGTTTTGATATCCATACTTAAGCATATAAAAGAATGTTTGTCATGTGTCATGCTGTTTATTATATGTTTGTTCTGAGCCCTAGGCTCCAAGTGTCAATTACGTCTCTACCGAACTAGACTTGTTTGCTCTAACCTCCGCTATGCCTATCGTAGGGACATGGAAGATGGGTTGAGATTACACGCGTCCTGACATCCAGTTAGAGTTGGCGCCGCGTGGGGTTCGTCACGCCCAATAGTACTATCTAAACTCACCTCGTTGTGAATACATTAACGGTAAGACTGTGCAAGGTCTTTGTTACGATACAACACTTAATGTTTGTCCAATAAACCAGCATACATAATATGTTTGTACAAGTAGTAAAGTTTGACTCAACAACATGCTTTCAAACTATTTTAAAAGTTTGTAAAAGAGTTTGAAAGAGGGCCTGTAAACTCACCTGAGTGATAAGAAATACGCGTAAGCTCCTGGTCTTCGAATATGTCGATCACCGGCTACCTATATCGTATGGCATACGTAAGTTTGTGTTTGTGATCGTGTTCGTGCTCAACAACCCTCGGTTGTTATATTTGTCCATGTTTGTTCATGTTTGACCGTGTTTGACCGTGTCAAAGTCAATGACCCGTTGGTGAACCGTTCGTTAGTTATAATTCGTGTAGTATTCGTTACCGTTCACATATTGCATTAAAACACGTAAGTCACGTTAATGGACAACTCACTATCTATAGTAAGTTTCCACTTTTAGCAAGTTTACAACGAATTACATTTTAATAGTTTGTCACACCTCGAGCCAGCAGGCTGGATTGACTTTCCCGTCAGGCAGAAGGTTCTCGGGGCACGATATCGTGTGATAATCATAGTGATCAGATTGTTTACATAGCACATGATATATAATGAGAAATGCTAACATGACATTAATATAGAATTACATAGTTAAATTACAAAATACATGTTCATAATTTAACCAAATAAATCTATCCAAGGAAGAATCATTGAGTTTCTATCTTGTATCTGCACAAGATTTACAAAAGATGATTCAAAGTTATGTCGTTCAAAATATGCAAATCACAAAAATAAGCTAGGTGTCCTCTAAAGTCCACTAGCTTATGCCCTGATGTCTGGTGACTAAACATGTTCGTCACCTGAGAAAACATGCATTTTAAATGAAGTCAACACTAGGTTGGTGAGTTCATGAGTTTAGTTATTTAAAAACTGTTAGAGTTATTTATACAACATCTTGTAATACACAAGTCTTAGTTATTCTCACTTGGCATTAACTCATCCCCATGTCCTCTCTATAGATACACCTACAGATAGGATATCATCCAGTTAAGCATGCTTATATATAGGGCATACGTATCACGAATGAAGCCGCCAGCCCACCACACACTTAACCGAATTCAATGCCATTTGTATTGTAGCTATAGATACCCATTTCATCACCCATAGGCTTAATCTCAATCAAAATCTCCCATATGATAATCCATTACTTCATAATGATATTAACATAGCATAATATATTTCTAAAGGGTACAAATCTCCACAGTTATAGATGGTGGATTACCACATATATTAATGGTGGTATACCCATTATGTTCTAAAGAATAAGAATATCCACAGTTATAAATGGTGGTGTACATATTATGTTTTAAAGAGTAAAAATATCCACAGTTATATATGGTGGATTACCACAGTTATAAATGGTGGTGTACATATTATGTTTTAAAGAGTAAAAATATCCACAGTTGTATATGGTGGATTACCACAGTTATCAGAGGTGGTATACTATTTGACTTACTATTACTCACAACTGATTAGGTAGTGTGTCACACCCGCACCTCTCGCCACCTGTTGATGATGTCACTGAGAAGGTTGCGGAAGCATAGTGGTGATGTCTTAGAGATGAGGTGTGACTTACTTGATCCGGTATCATAACACACAAATTAACTTAAAGTAAATACATTACAAGGTTTCGTCATTACAACCAACATTACAGTTCACAAATAAGTTTTTTACACAAACTAACTTATTTAATTACAAGCGGTTGAAATTGCAGCCTCACCGTGGTTCACTGTCTCCCTGCAAAAACGTTTTAGTTTGATAGATCAGCACAAAGCTTGTGAGTTCGTAAAGTTCAAGTTAAACCATGTGATATGATATGCAAGTTCTCACGATATACAGTTCAAGATAACCATGGGACCTGTATCTAGTTCCATTCGGACGTGACTCTACGATCTTCGAAGACGCTACCCACTGGTAATATCTTAGTGCCTCATTGTCTTAATGTCTATCACAACATTAAGAAGTTCTAGAAACAGGTAACAAACATTCACATCAAGAAGAGTTGCAAACTCCTAGCAAATGGGTTGTCAGCCGATAGTACTATCATTGTTCCCCGTTTGGCCCCACATGGGCTCACTAGATACAGTTCATGAATGAGGACTTTTAAGTTCTGTGATAGAGTTCTGTTTTACGGGCAAAATCCCATGATATCCACAAGTTCTCAAAAAATCACATGAAATCACACAGATGGGCTCACTAGATACAGTTTAGGAATGAGGACTTTTAAGTTCTGTGATAGAGTTCTGTTCTACGGGCAAAATCCCATGATATCCACAAGTTCTTAAAAAATCACATGAAATCACACAGATAACAGTGATACATATCATATAGTTTTGAAAAGTTCCACAGTGAAACCCCGATGTTTGTAAAACATTAAAAAGAAAAGGGGTTGTACGAAACTCACCTGAAGTCAGAAGAGTAATGAAATCACACGCACAATGATAATGGTAGCTAAATTCTGCATTATTTTATGTTTAACAAGTTATTTATGTTTTAACTCACTGATTAGATCCTTCTGAACGTCCAATGTCAAAGACATTGCAGTGAAAGTCATCAAACCGATATTAGGTTTTTAATTAATTATTTTAATGTCATATCATACAATGTATGATAATGTAGGAACATATATTGATTCAGTTTCCTTATACAAGGTTGATGACACGTTTGATTAATCATAATAATCTCATATTAACCAAATAAGTACTGTTGTTGATTATCGTGCTGAAACAATTTGTAGATGAATTTATGGCTTAGAAATGATCATTCCTTGGTATTGATTACCCAAATATCATGAAATATCATAATATGACATTGGAATAGGTTTAATAACCATGTTTAACGTACTAATCTGACTGTTATCATAAACATCAGATAATCATTCCAATGAGTATGTTAATGATTGTGATTAGTTTGAAACACTTGGATTTAACCTTGCATTTAAAGGATTAATCAAACTAATCATATACATTGTCACAATAAAATGGTTTAAACCATTATAATCATGGTTATAGTTTCATGAAAACCGGGCACTACAACGGATCAAAACAAGGATTTACCCGTTAACACATCGAGTTCTTCGTTTATAATCATTCCTAGCCATCATCTAGGCAATAATCAACAATCCTAACTATACCATCACGTTCAAAAAACAAGATCTAATCAACCATTATCAAACTAGAAGGTTAAAACGAACCGTTACCTAATCAAACGGATGTTCTGCTACAAAACAACGATCAGAACATGTAAACACGATCCCTGGTGCGATTCGTGGGTTTAGAAGACCTTAAAATTGAGATTTAAGGCTCAAAATTTCGTCTGGTAATGAGTTTCTAGAGCTGGAGTTCGAGAAAAATCGAAATGGTGAGATCTGCATGAAAATCTAATGTTTTGATCTGATCCACAAAACCACCACACGCCAGGCACATCGCCCCGCGTGGGCGTTTGGCCCAGGGCGTAGCACGTGGGTCTAAGGTTTCCCAGATCTTTTCCCCCTTCTGTGCGTACCGCTTAGCGTGGATGTCTGGGCTAGGCGTACCGCCTGGCATCATGGATTTTGATATTTTTGTAATTTTCTTCGTTTTGCGATTCCGGACAATCCGGAACTCCGTTTCGCGCACGGTTCTCGTCTATGTTCACCATTTCTTGCATACTATCAACCTTTAATAATTACAATTGCCAAATCAACGTGGATTTCAAGCACGACTAAATGTGCTATCGATCATTGATGACATAACTCTCAAATGCAATTGTCACAGTCTCCTCCTGTTAGAGAAATTTCGTCCCGAAATTTAGTGAAGACTTACATAATGACAATCGCTTATAAGATTAAGTGAGGATACTTTTCTTTCATTCGATCTTCAAGTTCCCATGTATATTCAGGCCCACATTGTGAGTTCCATCGAACTTTAATGATTGGTATGTGACTGCGTTTCAGTACTTTAACCTCTCGATCTATCACCTCTACTAGTTCTTCACTGAACTGAAGTTTTTCGTCAATTTGAATCTCTTCTAGAGGTACTATCAATGATTCATCAGTTAAGCATTTCTTCATATTTGATACATGAAAAACATCATAAATGTTACTGAGTTCAAGAGGTAACTCAAGTCTGTAGGCTACTGATCCAATTCGTTCTAGAATTTTGAATGGTCATACAAATCTTGGTGAGAGTTTACCTCGCTTCCCAAATCTGAAAATGCCCTTCCAAGGTGAAACTTTCAACATTACTCGATCACCTATTTGGAATTCTAGAGGTCTACGACGATTACCAGCATAACTCTTTTGACGATCGCGAGCAGCTTTAATTCGTTCTTGAATGAGTGCGATTTTATCAGTAGTTTCTTGAATGAATTATGGTCCTATGATCTGACTTTCACCTACCTCTGACCAACAGATAGGTGATCTACACTTGCGTCCATAAAGTGCCTCAAATGGAGCGCACGGAATGCTTACTATGGTAGATGTTATTATTTGAAAATTCAACAAGTGGAAGATGAATATCCCAGCTACCTCCAAAATCAATCACACAGCTCCTGAGCATGTCTTCAAGAGTTTGATTTGTTCGTTCGGTTTGTCCATCCGTTTGCGGATGATAAGCTGTGCTCATGTTGATTTGTGTGCCCAGAGCATTCTGAAGAGTTTGCCAAAATCGTGACATAAATCGACTATCTCTGTCAGAAATGATAGAGATTGGTACTCCATGTTGAGATACAATCTCATTAACATAGAGTTTAGCCAGTCGATCCATGGAGTAATCTTTTGGATGGGTAAGAAATGCGCAGATTTAGTAAGGCGATCAACGATAACCCATATAGAGTCATGATTACGTGATGTTCTGGGTAATTTAGTAGTGAAATCCATAGAGATCTGATCCCATTTCCACATGGGAATAGCATGTTGTTGCAGTAACCCAGAAGGTCATTGATGTTCAGCCTTAAGTTTGAGACATGTTAAACATCGATCCACGTATTCGGCTATGTGTTTCTTCATTCCAGTAAAAATATTTAAGATCTTTATACATTTTATCTGCACCAGGATGAATCGAATATCTGGACTTGTGCACCTCATCCAAGATAATTGTTCTAGAGTTACCGAATAAAGGAACACAAATTCGGCTTTTGAAATACAACACTCCATCAGCTTTGGTTTCAAGTTGTTTATCTAATCCTCTTAGTTCCTCAGTAGGGTAGTTCGTTGGTTGTAAAGCTTGTTGTTGAGCTTCTCTAATTTGAGGAATTAGACTGGTTTGAATGGTCATACCTAAAGCTTTCACACGTAAAGGTTTGACTCGTTCCTTGTGACTCAAGGCATCGGCTACGACATTCGCTTTCACAGTCATAGTCGTTCAAAAGTTCTATCCACTGCCTTTGTCACATGTTCAACATTTTATGATCTAAAATGTGTTGAAGACTTTTATGATCAATGTATACTATACACTTGGTTCCATATAGGCAGTGTATCCAAATCTTGAGTGTAAACACCACTGCACCAAGTTCTAGATCGTGAGTAGTATAGTTCTTCTCATGTACTTTCAGTTGTTGAGAAGTGTATGCAATTACCTTATCATTCTGCATTAACACACATCCAAGACCTTGACAAGAAGCATCACAGTACACTGTGAAATTATCTGTACCTTCTTGTAATGCCAAGATAGGTGCGTTGAAGAGTTTGTGTTTCAATAGTTGGAATGCCTACTCCTGTTGGGAACCCGATATAAACAGTTGATTTTTCTGTGTCAATGTTGTTAGTGGCAAGGCTATTTTTGAAAAATTCTTGATAAATCGGCGATAATAACCTGCCAGTCCTAAGAATTGACGTATCTCAGTTGGGGTTCATGGTGTCTCCCATTGTTTCACAGCCGCGATCTTACTGGGATCTACTTGAATACCGTTCTCATTCACTACATGCCCAAGAAACTGAACTTCTCGTAACCAAAACTCACACTTTGAGAATTTAGCATATAGTTTTTCACGTGCCAAAAGTTCTAAGATCAGTTTCAAGTGTTGAGCATGTTCCTGTTGGTTTCGAGAATAAATGAGAATGTCATCAATAAACACAATCACAAACTTATCCAAGTAAGGCCTACATACTCGATTCATTAGATCCGTGAAAACTGCAGGTGCATTGGTTAATCCAAACGACATTACTAAAAATTTGTAATCTCCATATCGAGTTTTGAAATCAGTTTTCGGAACATCATCATCATCATCGTGAATTCGTAATTGATGATATCCGGATCTTAAATCGATTTTTGAAAAATAAGTAGCACCTTGTAGTTGATCAAACAGATCATCTATTCGTGGCAATGGATAACGGTTTTTGATTGTCAATTTATTGAGTTCCCTGTAGTCAATACACATCCTAAATGAACCATCCTCCTTTTTCACGAAAAGAATTGGTGCTCCCCAGGGTGAGAAAGTAGGTCTAATAAAACCTTTATCTAATAGTTTTTGCAGTTGACCGGAAAGCTCTTGCATCTCTAAGGGTGCTAAACGATAAGGAGCTTTAGCTACAGGTGCTGCACCTGGAATTAGGTCAATACGAAATTTAACTTGTCTCACTGGGGGTAATCCTAATATGTCCTCATGAAAAACTTTAGGAAAGTTCTTGACTACCGGAATATATTCAATACATTTTTGTGAAGAACAGTTCTCTATCACATGTGCTAGAAAGGTCTGACAAACTTTCCGTAAGCATTTCTGAGTTTGCATACAAAATATGATACCAAGTTTAGGAAAGTTCTTGACTACCGGAATATATTCAATACATTTTTGTGAAGAACAGTTCTCTATCACATGTGCTAGAAACGTCTGACAAACTTTCCGTAAGCATTTCTGAGTTTGCATACAAAATATGATACCAAGTTTTCTACCGGCTCGTTCTCCTTGAACTCTCAGTGTGTTACTCGACGGTAATGGAATGCGGATCACCTTATTTTGACACATTACTTCCGCTTGGTTATCAGAAAGCCAGCCCATACGGAAAACGACATCAAAACTTCCAAGCTCAATGGGAAGTAAATTGATATTGAAAAGGTGATCATTCAGATTCAAGGAACATCCTTGAATGACACTGTTAGTTTTGATTAACTTACCATTAGCAAGTTCAATGACATAAGGCCTTTCTAGATCTACCGTAGGTAATGAGAGTAGTGATGCAAATTCAGGAGAGATAAAACTCCTATCTGCCCCGATGTTTGTAAAACATTAAAAAGAAAAGGGGTGTACGAAACTCACCTGAAGTCAGAAGAGTAATGAAATCACACGCACAATGATAATGGTAGCTAAATTCTGCATTATTTTATGTTTAACAAGTTATTTATGTTTTAACTCACTGATTAGATCCTTCTGAACGTCTAATGTCAAAGACATTGCAGTGAAAGTCATCAAACCGATATTAGGTTTTTAATTAATTATTTTAACGCCATATCATACATTGTATGATAATGTAGAAACATATACTGATTCAGGTTCCTTATACAAGGTTGATGACACGTTTGATTAATCAGAATAATCTCAGATTAACCAAATAAGTAATATTGTTGATTATCATGCTGAAACAATTTCTAGTTGAATTTATGGCTTAGAAATGATCAGTCCTTGGTATTGATTACCCAAATATCATGAAATATTATAATGTGACATTGGAATAGGTTTAATAACCATGTTTAACGTACTAATCTGACTGTTATCATAAACATCAGATAATCATTCCAATGAGTATGTTAATGATTGTGATTAGTTTGAAACACTTGGATTTAACCTTACATTTTAAGGATTAATCAAACTAATCATATACATTGTCACAATCAAATGGTTTAAACCATTATAATCATGGTTATAGTTTCATGAAAACCGGGCAGTACAACGGATCAAAACAAGGATTTACCCGTTAACACATCGAGTTCTTCGTTTATAATCATTCCTAGCCATCATCTAGGCAATAATCAACAATCCTAACTATACCATTACGTTAAAAAACAAGATCAAATCAACCATTATCAAACTAGAAGGTTAAAACGAACCGTTACCTAATCAGACGGATGTTCAGCTGCAAAAAAATGATCAGAACTTGTAAACAGGATCCCTGGTGCGATCCGTGGGTTTATAAGACCTTAAAATTGAGATTTAAGGCTCAAAATTTCGTCTGGTAATGAGTTTCTATAGCTGGAGTTCGAGAAAAATCGAAATGGTGAGATCTGCATGAAAATCTGATGTTTTGATCTGATCCACCAAACCGCCCCGCATGGGCGTTTTGCTCGGGGCGTAGCACGCGGGTCCAGGGTTTCCCAGATATTTTTCCCCTTCCACGCGTACCGCCTAGCGTGGATGTCTGGGGCTAGGCGTACCGCCTGGCATCATGGATTTTGATATTTTTGTAATTTTCTTCGTTTTGCGATTCCGGACAATCCGGAACTCCGTTTCGTGCACGGTTTTCGTCTATGTTCACCATTTCTCGTATACTATCAACCTGTAATAATTACAATTACCAAATCAACGTGGATTTCAAGCACGACTAAATGTTCTATCGATCATTGATGACGTAACTCTCAAATGCAATTGTCACATAGTGATAGTAAGTCTGACACGTAGTCATATCCCATTGATTTATAGAGTTGAATTGACCACATTGTAGTCACCACGAAGGCAAACCACCATGTCCTCAATTCATTTCTATCCATTAGTTTTCCTATAACACATATGTTCTCATTGAAATAGCTGATCTATTCACTTAGAATTAACTGCAATATTCTCACATGAATAGAGGTTATAATTTCCTTAGAATTTATAAAATAATTCAATAGTAATAGCATGCATTCCTCATAAGGATTACAGTTGTAATCACCAAAGAATAATAGTCTTATCACTTAGAAATCTTAGATGTTTTCTCAAAGGAATAACAGTTATGAACTCATAGGAATCATAGGTATAGTCTAACGGAAATAACAGTTATAAACTCACCGTCATTAACATTAACATTAACATAATATGGCATACAATTGTAATAACAAAGTAAAGCCTTCTTGTCATAAAGTGTACTAAAGCATTTAAGAAAAGGTTTTAGCATGTTCTCAGCATCGCAATTAAATCAAAAGGTTAGTAAAAGGGGCATATGAGCTCACCTTATTGCTGTAGTGGTTGACTAAGACTCAAGAAATGCACGCGCTCACTATCATCGTACTGGTGTTGTATTCACAGTCCTGTATTTGATTAAACGTTATTTGAGCGATGATCCCTTATTTGATTGTTCTTTTTGAAATCTAAGTTGTTAACTAAGTTCGTGTAGTGAAAATGACTCATTCTTGTGATTTTCGTAAGAACGAGTCATGCTAATGGGTGTTCACCCGAATGAGTGGCTCATTCTTATGACTTTCACCGGAATGAGTGGCTCATTCTTCTGACCTTTACCCGAATGAGTCATTCACCCGAATGAGTGGATCATTCTTATGACTTTCACCGGGATGAGTCATTCACCCGAATGAGTGGCTCATTTTACGAGCCATTCGCCCGAAAGGGGTTTCAGCCATGACAGATGGCGATTTCGAGTTTTAGTCGAATATATGGTCATTTTGAGTGGGTTTGGGTGAGAAAACTCATTTAGAAGGTGTATGGGTCGAAAAAAAGATGTTTAAAACCGGTTAAACCCTCGGTTTTTGTCGGGTTTGTAGACACCCTAAAATCCGAACCTTCTCTCTAAGATTCCAGCCAATCGAGTTCGAGATGGAGTAGATCCTTTGTACTTTCGTGTAGAAGATGTTGAGAGCTTCGTATGGATACCAAATTTGTATGATTTGGTTAGGTATTGAGAGAGATATGGGTGTTTTTTTTGTGAAGAACCCTTAGAGAGAGAAAGGGTTCCGGAAGAGAGGGAGAGAGATGAGGTTAGTGAAGAATAAATGTGGAATTAAAGGCTTGAGTTGGGTTTTTATACCCCACTTAAGTTCGGGTTCGTTCGGATCGCTCGGTTCTCGTTTTCGTTACGTAATACGCGAAATTACGGGTTGTAAATAAATAGTTTTCTAAAACCTTTTCTAAGGTTGTAATTTCTAATAAATTTCTCAAATTTCTTTTTCTTATTTTATTGTTTCGAAAACGTTAATTTTTAACGTTTCGTCAGATCGTATCACCTTCGCGCGTATTCGTTTGAGTCGTCACCCGAACGAACACGACGATAGCTTTACTTTCTGATTTTGTTTTCCACCTTTCAAATATCATTCATAACGTTAAACCCACTGATTTGTTTGTGTTAATCGTCACCCACCTAAACACACTGTCAATTTAGCATTCATAAATGATACTGAAACATTGTTTCGAATTGGACATTTTCACTAACGGACTCAACTAAACTTACCTATTTACACATAGTTATACTGTTTTCTCCTTGTTTCTCACACTGAATTATCGGCCATCTGATTTCTGTTAATTAAGGAAATCAGATCGCAACCGATATGTTTTTGTCATTTGTTCTCACACTTGTTATTTCTCATGATTTGTTGTATTTATGTATTTCGATTTTCATCGAAATATATACAATTGTCATATGTTTTATAGCCCTGTTGTTTCACAACTGTTTAACACATAGCTTTTCACACGTTGTCATTCTCACATAGTTATTCATACATAGTTATTTACACATAGTCATTGTGAAAGTACACATACCGTACGGATTGCCGGACGATCTGGTACTGGTTGTCACAGTCTCCCCTTGTTAAAGAAATTTCATCCCGAAATTTAAGCATCATTGCCGGGCACCACTTTTTCAAACAGATGGGGATACTTTGTCTTCATGTGATCCTCACGCTCCCTGGTAAATTCTAGTCCGCGCTTGGAGTTCCAACGTACCTTAACGATAGGGATACAACTTCGTTTATGTCTCTTGACTTTACGATCCATAATCTCTACAGGTTCCTCGATGAAATGTAGTTGTTCATCCACTTGTATTTCTTCCAAAGGTATGACTAACGATTCATCAGCGAGACATCTATTGAGATTGGATACATGAAACACATTGTGTACCCTGCTGAGTTCGTCAGGAAGTCTAAGTCTGTATGCCACAGGACCAATTCGTTGAATTATCTCAAACGGTCCGACGTACCTTGGTGCTAACTTGCCCTTAGCCCCAAAACGAACCACTCCTTTCCACGGGGACACTTTCAACATGACTCGGTCACCCACCTGGAATTCCAAAGGCTTTCGCCGTTTGTCTGCATAACTCTTTTAGTGGCTACGTGTTGCTTGTAATCTTTGTTGAATATGAGCAATCTTATCAGTTGTCTCCTGAATAAGTTCAGGCCTAGTGATTCTGTTATCTCCCACTTCGGTCCAACAAATTGGAGACCGACATTTTCTACCGTACAATGCTTCGAACAGAGCTCATCCGATACTGCTGTGGTAGCTATTGTTGTAGGAGAACTCAATGAGTGGTAAATGATTGTCCCAACTTCCACCGAAGTCCAGGACACAAGTCCTCAACATATCCTCTAGGGTTTGGATGGTTCGCTCGCTTTGGCCATCCGTTTATGGGTGGTAAGCGGTGCTCAAGTATACACTTGTCCCTAAGGATTGTTGCAATGATTGCCAAAACGGTGATGTAAATCGACAGTCCCGGTTTGAAATAATAGATAATGGCATACCGTGCCGCACTACTATTTCGTTGACAAAGATTTTTGCTAGTTTTTCCATCTTATAGTTCTCTCTGATCGGCAAGAAATGAGCTGACTTGGTCAATCGATCAATGATGACCCATATGGAATCGTGTCCGCTGGAAGTGCGGGGTAGCTTGGTAATGTAATCCATATCTATTTGTTCCCACTTCCACCGTGGTATTTCCGGTTGTTCCAGCAAACCTGAAGGTTTCCGGTGTCCGGCTTTGACCTTGGCACAAGTGAGGCACTTACCAACATAAGTAGCCACATCCTTCTTCATACCTGGCCACCAATAAAATGACCTCAGATCTTATTACATCTTATCGGAACCAGGATGAACGGAATAACGTGTTTTGTGTGCCTCGTCAAGAATGAATTTCCGGAGTTCATCAACTGCCGGGATCCAGACATGATCCTGATAATAGATAACCCCGTCTTGTTTTGTCTCAAATTGTTTTTCTGCTCCACAATCGAGCTCGTTCCTCAAGTTATTCATGACCACTGCTTCTTGTTGTGCTTGTAGTATTTGATCTCTTAGACTTGTTTGCACAGTCATTCCCATAGCTCTTACGCGTAAGGGTTTGACTCTTTCCTTCCGGCTCGAAGCGTCAGCTACGACGTTAGCTTTGCCCGAATGATATTTGATCACACAATCGTAATCGTTCAGGAGCTCAATCCAACGTCTTTGTTGCATGTTAAGCTCATTTTGATCAAATATATGTTGTAAGCTCTTGTGATCTGTGAAAATTGTGCATTTGGTACCATACAGGTAATGCCTCCAAATCTTTAAAGTAAAGACAACAGCTCCCAATTCTAATTCATGCGTCGTGTAATTCTTCTCATGGATCTTCAACTGTCGTGACGCATAGGCGATGAATTTGTCTCGCTGCATTAAAACACAACCGAGTCCCTGATGCGAAGCTTCACAATAAACCACAAAGTCATCATTGCCCTCAGGGAATGTTATGATTGGAGCATTGCACAATCTTTTTTTCAATGTCTGGAATGCCTCTTCCTGTTTCTGTGTCCACACAAATGGTTCGCTTTTCTGGGTTAGTTTTGTGAGTGGCATGGCTATCTTAGAGAAATTCGAAATGAATCTCCTATAATAACCCGCCAAACCCAGAAATGATCTAATCTCTGTAGGTGTTGTGGGAACACCCCAGTTCTTGATTGCTTCAATCTTGGCAGGATCCACATGAATACCATTACTGTTAATCACATGACCCAAGAACTGAACTTCTCTTAGCCAAAATTCACACTTGGAGAATTTGGCATAGAGTTGTTCCTTCTTTAGGAGTTCCAAGATCATCTTGAGGTATTGATCGTGTTCTTTTTCACTCTTTGAATAGATCAGTATATCATCAATAAAGACGATAACGAACTGATCTAAATACGGCTTTCACACCCGGTTCATAAGATCCATGAACACTGCCAGTCCGTTCATCAACCCGAATGGCATCACCATAAACTCATAGTGTCCATATCGAGTACGAAAGGCCGTCTTGGGTATGTCCTCTTCCTGAATCCGGAGTTGGTGATAACTTGATCGCAGGTCTATCTTTGAGAAGTACTGAGCTCCCAACAATTGATCAAACAGATCATCAATCCTTGGTAACGGGTACCGATTCTTGATAGTGAACTTGTTAAGCTCTCTATAATCAATGCACATTCTGAAGGATCCATCCTCTTTCTTGGCAAACAAAACCGGAGCTCCCCATGGTGACAAACTCGGTCGAGTGAACCCCTTGTCTAATAGTTCTTCTAATTGGCTGGACAGTTCCTGCATTTCTGATGGCGCAAGCCTATAAGGAGACTTAGCCACATGAACCGCTCCCGGAACCAAATCGATTCGGAATTGCACAGATCGCTCAGGTGGCAATCCCGGTAAATCATCCGGAAACACGTCCGCAAAGTCTTTCACAACCGATACGTCTTGAATCTTGACTTTCTTCTTGTCATTTTCCACTACGTGAGTAAGGAATGCGATACACTGTTTCCTTAAGCACTTGCATGCCTTCATGCACGATATTAATTTGACACTGCGATTTTCCTGATCTCCATGAATCTCCAACACATGATCATTCCCCACTAGAATACGTAATAGCTTTTCAGAACGGATGATTTCAACCTGTTAAGGGATAACCAATCCATCCCGACAATGATATCGAAACTGCCCAGTTCCATCGGTATTAAATCGATGGAAAATGTGTGATCATTGAGTGTCAATGGGCAGTTCCTAAGTATTGTGCTAACTGTTATCTGTTTGCCATTTGCTACCTCTATGATATAAGGGGAGTCCAAAGATTCCTCCTTGTGACGGAGTTGGCATGCAAAGTCGGACGAGATAAAACTCTGATTCGCACCTGCGTCAAATAATATAGATGCATAAAAATAAGATAAGAGAAATGTACGAGTGACCACATTCGGGTCTTGTCGTGCAGCAGCTGCTCCTAGTGCAAAGGCTCGTCCTCTAGCTGCTGGAGCCCTCTGTTGTACTCTCTTGGGAATGTCCCTGGAGTAATGTCCAGGTTTGCCACAATTGTAGCAAGACTTGTTGTCAGTAGCAGCAGTCATCGTCGCTGCATTTTTGTTTCTGTTTTGGGGAGTTGGGTTTCTGCAATGAATCACCTAGTGACACAATTTTCCACACCCAGTGCATTGCCTGCAAGGGATTCCAGGATGATGGTGAAACTGACAGTTTTTACATTGAGGAGCCGTGCCAGTATACGTCTTCTTGATCTGCAGCGGTGGTGGTTGTGTGGTTGTTGGAGCATGAGTGATCACAGCAAAATTCTTGACCACTTTCTGTTTCTTGGCCGGGCGTTTATCCGGCTTCTTTGAGCTTCCATTCTTGGCTTCTTCAGCCTCTTTCTTTAGTGCCCCAGAGGCAACCATTACATCCGTAAGTGTTGCTGACAGAGTAACAGCCATCTCCAAGGTAGTTGGGTGGGGGAAAATCACGTGCCCTTGGATGCAAGCCGGGTAGTCCACCGACATACCGCCCTTGGATGCAAGCCGGGTAGTCCACCGACATGGTTGAGCAGCTCTATCTCAACCTTCTTCAGTTCGTTTCTTGGGCAAAACTCTACCCTCAGCAACAGTTTAAATTCCTCCCAAGGCATAGACAATGCCTCATTGATGTGTGTGAAACTATATATTTTTAATGATGGATTTTTCACACAGATTTTAGTTTTAAAATGGTTTTTACTAGAAACTAAATCACACACAAATGGCAAGTGTACCTATCGTATAATAATATAGCTTATGGTAAGAACCGGATATCAATCCGTGGACACGATATCTCCCAATACTAAACCTCGGTCAATGTTTAGCAACAACATGAAAAAGTCGGGTTTGTGAATTTTAAAATAATATTTTAAAGGAGATTTTTAAAATAATCTAAAGTCTAAGAAAATTGCCTAGATCATGAATCCCCTTAGTCTAGTGATGTGATTATTATAAATTGGTAAACCAAATGTTGACTAGATTCCGGTCAAAGATATCTAATCCTATAATCCTTTGGAAAATGAAAATGATAAACACATTCTAATCACCTAGAATTATTCTATGAAGCCTAATGTCAAGGTCTATGTCAAGATTTAATCAAGAATTAGTCATCCGTCAAGAATATTAATTCTACAACTTAAGGAAAACTAATATGACTTATACACACCAATCACCCTAAGTTGCATAAATTCAACAAAGTCACAATTTCTTCCAACTTACAATCTATGAACACAATCATGCAAATGAAGTCATTTGGCCATAATTTCTTAACTCACATGTTAATCATATTCAACAAATCATAATATCACCATCGTTTTTCCAAACTTTAGTGAAAGAAAGTATACTTATGCAAGTTTTATAATATTCAAGAAACAAATTATCATTCCTAATCTCATGGCATAATCTTAAAAACAAGTTGTAAGATTATAAACAAATGTTTGATCATGGTTTTCCAACATAGTATGACTAAACACTCATCATTCTTGAACATTAATAAACCTACACAAATTTACAACATCATTGGAATACAATCATAACTTCATCTTGAATCTTGACATAAACCCATTTGACCAATTCATAAAATCAATATCACATAAACAAAAGTTTCATCATAATCTAGACAATGAAGTGTTTAGCCCATAAGGCTTACAAGAACAATAACAAAGTAGCTGAAATTAACAAGAGACATGATTAAAATAACAAAATGCAAACCACTAGCAAACAAGGATTGAAAACAAGATGGTGTTGGATGCTCCTTGGATCTTCAAGACCTTCAAAATCTGCCTTGGATAGCCTTAAGAATTATGATCAGAGGGTATTTTAGCTCCAGAAAGTCCAACCATTTCAAATGAGGTGAAAAGCTCAATTTATAGAAATTCTGGAACTTGGCACGGTCGTCCACCATAGGTGCACGGTCGTGCAAGGTGCTACAGTGCTTCACTTTTGGTCTGGGACGGTTGTCGAAGTTGCCATTTTCAGCTAAGTCTCGAAAATTGACTCGAGGTGTCAGGCACGGTCGTGCCAAAAGTCGCACGGTCGTGCGCAAGTCGTCATGGCCGGCACTACCTCCATTTGGCCCGGCACTGCCTTGCTTTGGCCCGGCACTGGCTAGCTTGCACGGTCGTGCTAGGCTTATGCACGGTCGTGCATGGGCCTGCACTGCCATGCATGGCCTAGCACTACCTGGTTGCACAGTCGTGCAAAGTTGTGCACGGTCGTGCATGGGCCGGCACTGCCAGTGCAAGATTAGGCATGACAGTACGCATCTGGGGATTTGCTCAGAAAATGCTGAAATTCCATACAAGGCTTGATTTTCTTCCGAGCAAGGTCGTTTATCCTACAAATTCACAAAAACAATAATTAGGACTATTTGTGAATGAATTTGCATGTTGTTAAAGTTAAAACCGGGGGAATTTGAGTCGAATAATATGTATAATTTGACGTATATCACTCATCTCTGCCCCTAGTCTACACCTGGGCATTCCACCATGTAAGAGCTCGTTTATTGAACGAGCCTACTGCATACATCACCTTGTGCTGTTCAGGGCAGCCACTGATGTCGAAGATAGTTTCCATCTTTTCGATCCATTGGATCAAGCCGACAGCTCCCTCGTTGCCACTGAATACCGTGGCTTTCATCCTACAAAGCTCTTGTAGGAGTAATCTTGTTGATGTCTGGTGTTTCCGCTGCCTTTCCCAGATGAATGGTCGGAGTTGTTACTGTTGTTGATGTTTATCCTATTCGTCATGTCGGGAATCACTTCCCTCAATTGACTGGTCAGCAGAGTGGCCAGTGCAATGGTAGCAGGATCTAACTCATGTTAGGTGGTGGTTGATGAGGTGGAGTATGCAGAGGAGGTGGAGGAGGAGGAGGTGGTGATGGTGGTGGTGAGTGTGGGGTGACTGCTGTGGCGATGACATAGTAGGTGGAGTTCTTCTTGGCGGCATTTTGATCACAACCGAAAGAAAATCAGTTAGTGCAATGATTGAATGCAGAAGACATATGCAAATAAAATCCTAAGTCTTATGTTCTCTACATGAGGGGTGCCTAGGTTATAGTCTAGGCCAAACCATTTGAGTAATATGACCTATATTTCTCTATAACCATGGCTCTGATACCAATCTGTCACACCCCAAGCCGGCGGGATGGATCGACTTTCCCGTCGAGCGGAAGTTTCTCGGGGCGCGACTTTCCCGTTGTAAACTCACCGTCATTAACATTAACATAATAAGGCATACAATTGTAATAACAAAGTAAAGCCTTATTGTCATAAAGTGTCCTAAAGCATTTTAGAAAAGGTTTTAGCATGTTCTCAGCCCCGCAATTAAATCATAAGATTAGTAAAAGGTGCATATGAACTCACCTTGTTGCTGTAGTGGTTGACTAAGACTCAAGAAATGCACGCGCTCACTGTTATCGTACTGGTGTTGTATTCACAGTCCTGTGTTTGATTAAATGTTATTTGAGATATGATCCCTTATTTGATTGTTCTTTTTGAAATTTGAGTTGTTAACTGAGTTCGTGTAGTGAAAATGACTCATTCTTGTGATTTTCGTAAGAATGAGTGGCTCATTCTTATGACCTTTACCCGAATAAGTCATTCACTCAAATGAGTGGCTCATCTTATGACTTTCACCCAAATGCGTGGCTCATTCTTACGAGCCATTCGTCCGAAACGGGTTTCAGCCATGGCAGATGGCGATTTCGAGTTTTAGTCGAATATATAGTCGTTTTGAGTGGGTTTGGGTGAGAAAATTCATTTAGAAGGTGTATCGGTCGAAAAAAAGATGTTTAAAACCGGTTAAAGCCTCGGTTTTTGTTGTGTATGTAGAAAACCCTAAAATCCGAACCTTGTCTCTAAGATTCCGGCCAATCGAGTTCTATATGGAGTAGATCCTTTGTGCTTTCGTGTAGAGGATGTTGAGAGCTTCGTGTGGATAACAAATTTGTATGATTTGGTCAAGTATTGAGAGAGATATGGGTGTTTTTTTGTGAAGAACCCTTAAAGAGAGAAATGGTTCCGGAAGAGAGAGAGAGAGAGATGAGGTTGGTGAAGAATAAATGTGGAATTAAAGGCTTGAGTTGGGTTTTTATACCCAACTTAATTTCAGGTTCGTTCGGTTCGCTCGGTTCTCGTTTTTGTTATGTTTTCGTTACGTACTACGCGAAATACAGGTTGTAAATAAATAGTTTTCTAAAACCTTTTTGAGGTTGTAATTCCTAATAAATTTCTCAAATTTCTTTTTCTTATTTTATTGTTTCGAAAACGTTTATTTTTAACATTTCGTCAGATCGTATCACATTCGCGCGTATTCGTTCGAGTCGTCACCCGAACAAACACGACGATGGCTTTACTTTCTGATTTTGTTTTCCACCTTTCAAATATCATTCAAAACGTTAAACCCACTGATTTGTTTGTGTGAATCGTCACCCACGCAAACAAACTGTCAGTTTAGCATTCGTAAATGATACTAAATCATTGTTTTGAATTGGACCTTCTCATTAACGGACTCAACTAAACTTACCTATTTGCACATAGTTATATTGTTTTCTCCTTGTTTCTCACACTAAATTATCGGCCATCTAATTTCTGTTAATTATGGAAATCAGATCGCAACCGATATGTTTTTGTCATTTGTTCTCACACTTGTTATTTCTCATGATTTGTTGTATTTATGTATTTTGATTTTCATCGAAATACATACTATTGTCATAATTTTTATAGCCCTGTTGTTTTACAACTGTTTAACACATAGTTATTTACACCACTTTTCACATAATCATTATATTACATCTTTTTAAGCTATTTATTATCAATCAATCTAGGCTTATGATTTTATTTAATGAAATCCCATAATAAAGTTTCTAAAATTAGAAGGTTTTACCTAGAACATCATTTTAATCTAACTAAACCTTGACATTTGCTAATAATCTCATTATTAACTATATCTCATCATTTCAACCTACCTATTTCACAAAATTCATTATTTAACAAGTTTATGCATATTAAAGTAACTAATAATAGTAACTATGCTCAAATATTCCTCGAATGACCATTTCAACATTCCCAATAATTCTCTTATACAAATATCATCATCATATATCACAAATCATCATTTAATGTTATATGCATGTACATACACGTCACACCCCGAGCCGGCGGGGTTGGATCGGATTCCCCCGTCGGGCGGAAGGTTCTCGGGGTGCGATATCGTGAGTGATAATCGTGATGATCAGATTGTTTTCATAGCATCAATGTTAAGAATAACTAAAGCACAATATTGTATTAAACTAGGATTACAAAGTTAAATTACAATATCAATGTTTAGTAATTTAACTAAGTAAACCTATCCAAGAATCAAATGTTTCTATCTTGTATCAACACAATATATCAAAAGAGATTCGTATTGATATCAAAAGATGTGCTTCTCCAAAAGTCAACTAGGATCTATATCTGGGCATCCTAGCATGCAATCCTGAATCTTAGCTTAATCCTGTACGTCACCTGAGAAAACATGTAAGAAAACAAATTCAACACAATGGTTGGTGAGTTCATATAGTTTGAGTAGTTGAAAGATAGTTTGAAAAGCCACTTGAATGACAACCTTAACCTCACCATTAACCACCTATACCATCTGTTTCAGTATGCTTATATATAGGGCATATGTAGGGTCGAACTTACCGTCCGCCCAGCCACCGTCCCACCACATACTAAACCACATGATATATTGTTCCTGATGATAATTAAGCATTTCATCCTGCATCTTTAATTTCATAACTTTTGATTTGTAGAATTTGATTACCATGTAAATGTTTACCTTGATTTCCCGAATGACAACCTTAACCTCATCAACGGCCACCTATACTAACCAACCGAGTATGCTTATATATAGGGCATATGTAGGGGACAAGCCCCAGCCACCGTCCCACCACATACCGGGCTGCTTACCATATGGTTGTTAATGATAATTAAGCGTTTCACTCCACCCTATTGATCCATAATGTTTGATTACCCTGAATATGTTTACCTTGATTCCCCCGAAATGACAACCTTAACCTCACTAACAACCACCTATGCTATCCAACCAAGTATGCTTATATATAGGGCATATGTAGGGGACAAGCCCCAGCCACCATCCCACCACATACCGGGCTGCTTAACATATTGTTATTAATGATAATTAAGCATTTCACTCTCAACCAACACCACATATGTTTGAGTTTTGGAAAATGAGTTTATGAGTTCACTTCTGTGGGCAACTGAATTTCTGGAGGGTGCATCACCAAAGGATACACCCAATGGTATTCAGTATCAATCCACAGAAGCAACTAGGGTGTAATGGTCTGCATCGGTGAGCAATTAGAGGATATCCATTAGTAGGCACTAGTCCTACTAGTTGATATCATAATCATCCTAGCCACCGTTACAAAACATGAATGGACAATGAAGAGCACTGATTGACTAATAGGGGTTGACTCCACAGGTCAACACGCGATGGCCAATCAGTATGTCTTACAAGGTGCTGACAACGAAGAACACTGAATGACTAGTAGGGCTTGACAAATGTCAAGACGCGGCGGCCAATCAGTCTGTCTTACGAAGTCCTTGCTTATTGTTCAATGTTTCACCTTTCCGATACCATGTGCACATGTACCTGTTTACCCACTTGAATCCTCTTTTGTTAACATGTTTATGTTTTCTGAGTTTATTGAGTATTGAGTATTTGACTATGAACACTGGTCACAAGCATTGACACTCAATAAGGGTATTAAGTATTTGAACAAAAGAATTTAACCTAAAATATTCGCATCCAAAGTGTCTGAGTTTAAAGTATTTGAACATAGAGTATTCGAGTGTAATATAACTGAGCATTAAGTAAGTATTTGATATTGATTTAAAAGCATCAAACATAAGTCTTGAGTAATAGTCTTAAGCATAACAAAGTATATGTTTAAGGAAATATGCATTTGAGAAATTATATGAGTAATGATTTGAATAAGTATATGTTTGAGTAAAGATACAATCATGACTTATCATCATGATAGTTTATAACTGATATCATAAAGATTTAACATAAACAAAATGCATGAACAACTCAACAATTAACAGTTTATAAACAATTTTATGAACAGAAGTTAATAAGCATTTCATAAAACATGGCAATAATTATATAATCCGTTTATACAAAACATTTGACATGTTTCTCAGTCCCGAAGTGAAAACAAAATAGATTGAAAAGGGACAAATGAACTCACCTGGTGTTTGAAGTGGTTGATTAAGTATAAGCAAGAATGCACGCACTCGTTGTTGTACTTGTTATTGTTTTCACAATCCTGTATTAATTTCACATTGTTCGTAGTTTATAAGTATAAGTTACAGTTAATGTATATGTGCGTATGTGTTAGCCCTAAAGTTGGCTAACACTGATGAGTCTTGGTTATCATTCGGCCCTGTTAACTTGGTAGTGACTTAGGACACTCAACCCAATTTGATTAAACACGTCGTTATTGATCTAGAATTCAATTTGATTTAGTTTCATCACAAAGAGATTCTAAGTACAAGGACTTAGATTTATTTTGTTTAAATGTTATAAGTCCTAAGCATCTTGTAAGAACTTATTAGTAAATAAAAATAAAGTTATCCTTGAGAAGTGTAACATCTGAGATGCCATGATTTGCATTAAGTCCAAGATTTAATCAAATTCTTTTGTTTCAACACTAATTATGTAAGTCGTTATAATCGAATTATTAAATGAACTTGGGCCGAATGCTTTGGGTTTGGGCCCAACTAAGGACTTAGGCCAAGGGTTAGGTGTGTGGGCCGAATGGGGTTTGAGTCTTGGGCCTCAACAATTACATGGGCCCCCACGGTTCCCTTGGGCTGTGCGTGTATACATGGGCCGCAAACATGGATTGGGCCAAGTAGATTTGAGTGGGCCGAATGATAAGTGGGTTGAACTACGTGTGGGTCAATTGAGATTGGGCATGGGCCGAAGTGATCACATGAGCCCAATAATGGTTTTTGACAAGATGGGCCGAAACGGATGGTTGGGTCGAATTCCTCACATGGACCAACTCAAAAATCAATGGATCGGATCATCAGTCCTTGGCCACATAAAACCTTGTGGACCGAAGCTGTAGTTATGGGCAGAAGGCGTGGACCGAAACAGTGAGCTGGGCCGACTATGTAATTATGGTCCAGTTAGGTGTTGGGCTAAATGGCTCAATATGGACTGGAACTTAAACCGATCACAAGGTTCGGTTAAGGGTGGTTCGTGACCATGTGAGACCAACACAGCAGGCTTCGCCCCTCATAGGTTTGTCCAGCTCGAATAGGTTCGGTGGCCACTAGAGGTTCGGCCGTTCAGGTTCACGACTCAAGCTGGTTCGGCCAAATTAGGGTTCGTCAGCCATGCATAGTTTCCCCCAGCTCGGCTAGGTTCGCCGGCGTTTGGTTCGCTGCTTCCACAGTTTCGGCTAGTCATGAGTTTGCATGGAGGTTCGTGGATGTGTAGGTTCGTGGCTGTGCATCCAAGGTTTGGCCGATGTCCAGGGTTCGTCACCTAAGAGAGGTTTGGCCAACTGGTTAAGAGGTTCGGCCACCTGGTTAAGAGGTTCGGCCAACTGGTTAAGAGGTTCGGCCACCTGGTTAAGAGGTTCGGCTAACTCCAGGCCGCCGAACCTGTTCATCCCATACCTTTTTCGAGCTGTTGCAAGGCAGTTCCCCTGGTGTTGTCGTGCTAGGATGGTGTTTCAAGGTCGTGTGGTTCAAGAGCAAACGTGGTTAGCCGGCTAGAGTGTGTGTAGTCGAACAAGGGTAAGAAACCCTAGTTTTCGTGAAGTTCAAAGCTTCATACCTCAAAACTGGCTGGACAAAATCTCCGATCCGTTGTACTTCTTTGTAGAGAAAGTCGAGAGCTTCGTTTGGACACCAAGAACTTGAGATTTCATCCACGAATGAGTGAGATATTGTAGTTTGAAGATGGATTATCCTAGAGAGAGAGAGAGATTCGTGGGTGGTGGTTTAGAGAGAGAAGAAGATGGAAGAAATGAGGTGAAAGCCTCATCTATGGCTTTAAATACCCCGAGGGTATTCGGGTTCGTTTCGGTTGCTCGGCTTTTCGTCTCCGTTGTGTTTCCGGATCGTAACGCGCGTTTTTAGAAATTTAAATAAAAAGAGTTTATTTTAAACGTTTGGAAGGTGGTTATTTCTAGTAAATAGTCTAAATATTATTTTCCTTGAATTATTTATCGTAATTTATTATTTCACGCGTTTCGTTATCATTTTCGCGAATGTACGTATTTTAATTTAAAATAGTTTCTTTTTAATTTATTTCTGATGAGTTTCAAAATTGTAAAACAGGAAATATTATATTTCCTTATATTTATTATCGTTCGAATCATCTTCGTTTTCGTTTCGTCAAAAAACGTCACTTACGCGCGTTTTCGTACAGAGCGCTAACTGTACGAACACGATCGTACGTTTCACTTTCTGATTTTTGTTTTCTACTTTTCAGTCATCATTTCAGATCGTTAAACTTTCAGATCTATTCGTACAAATCGTCACCTATACGAATAGTTCGTCGGTTTAGCATTCTGTAACAACAACCGTTATAATTTTGTTCTATTCATCCTCGCATACGTTTATACATAATAGTATCAAATCAAGCAAGTGTGTACCTGTTCATCGTTGTCTGATGTGTTTCTAACTGTTCAAACCATGAGGTTTAAATCAGGATTTCAGAAACATAGTATAATAGTTTGTGTTTAGCATCAAGTGTCTATAGTATCGACCTAGTTCACATGGTTTGTACTTGAGTTACTGTGTAATCTACTGTGCAACTTACTGTTCCGGTAACAATTCCGGCACAGATGTTACAATACAACAGCATTTAGTAAGTTCTGGATAAATAAAGTTACTTTTTTTAGTAACTATGCTTAAAATAACATAAAATGACCATTTCATCTCATGATTTTCAATACAAATATCTCCAATATCATAAATAACACATATTCGTATTCAAATCATCATGGATCAAGGTGGATCATAAATGCATGCAAACAAAAGTGATCATCACTAACCAAAATCACAAATAGCACCACAATGGCTCCAATATTCCCAATAGATCATTATTATAACTCAAATAAATCATCTAAATGATAAAACAGAGGTTTGTATAAGCAAGAATTCGTGCATGTGGTGTTTGAGAGCTTGCATGTGGGTGTTAAGCTTGCATGAGTGGTTTTTAAGTGTTATATGAGCAAAATAAGCATCAGAACTACCTCTTAAAGCCTTGTAACACCAAGATAGTAACTTGACAGCTCCTGGAACTCCTAAAAATGGCCTTCTAGCAGTTTTGGGTGTTAATGGTGGTGGTGACAAGCCTTCAAGCCTTCCATCAAGCTCCCAAAGCTTCAACTTCTTCAACAACGGCTTCCAATGGAGTGTTCTTAAGGTTCCAGAGCTACAGAGTTATCACTGATCGAATTCTCCTACAACAACAGTTATCACAGCAGCATCGGATGTGCACCGTTCGAGGCTCTTTATGGTAGAAAATGTCGATTGCCGATCTGTTGGTCTGAAGTGGGAGATAATCGAATAACTGGGCCAGAACTAATTCAAGAAACTACAGACAAAATTGCTCAGATACAACAAAGACTACAAGCAACCCGAAGCAGACAAAAGAGCTATGCCGACAAACGGCGCAAGCCGTTGGAATTCCAAGTGGGAGACCGCGTCATGTTAAAGGTATCCCCATGGAAAGGAGTAGTCCGTTTTGGAAAGAAAGGCAAACTAGCACCACGATACGTGGGACCGTTCGATATCATCGAGCGCATTGGTCCTGTGGCGTATAGACTAAGGTTACCGGATGAACTTAGTGGTGTGCACGACGTGTTTCACGTCTCAAACTTGAAGAAATGCCTTGCCGACGAATCACTCGTTATACCAATTGAAGAAATTCAATTGGATGAACATTTAAACTTTGTTGAAGAACCTTTGGAGATTATGGATCGCAATGTTAAGAAACTGAGGCGAAGCCGTATTCCGATTGTCAAGGTTTGTTGGAACTCAAAGCGCAGACCCGAGTTCACTTGGGAACGTGAAGATCACATGAAGTCTAAGTATCTCCAGCTGTTTACAGAGGAAGCCGTACCGGATAATGATTCTTATATTTCGGGACGAAATTTCTCTAACAAGGGGAGACTGTAACATCAGTGCCGGAAACGTTACCGGAACAGTGATCTCAACAGTAACTTGCACAGTAACTCAGGTACAAACTACATGAACTATCTATATGCTAGTAACATTGTGATGCTTGACACTAAACTATTATGCAACTGTTTCTGAAACCTGATTAAATCTCATGGTTTAACAGTTATAAACACATCAGACAACACCGAGCTGATACACAAATGCTTGATGTAATGTTATTATGTATATACGTATGTGAGGTTAAACAGAACAAAACCATAATAGATGTCGTTGCAGAATGCTAAATCGACGAATTATTCGTATAGGTGACGATCTGTACGAATAAATCTGAAATTTTAACGTCCTGAAACGATGACTGAAAAGTAGAAAACAAGAATCAGAAAGTGAAACCAACGTCGTGTTAGTTCGGGTGACAATTCGAACGAATACGCGCAATGGTGACACGTTCTGACGAAACGAAAACGAAATGAACGATAATAAAAAAAAGAAAAACAAATTAGAAGATTTACTAGGAATAACCACTTTTAAAATAATTAAAATAAATTCATTTTTATTAGAAGTTACGTAACACACGCGTAACGTGCCGGAAACACGAAGAAAACGCGAACCTAGCGAAAGAATCAAACCCGAACACCCTCGGGGTATATAAAGCATGAATGAGGCATTTTTCCTCATTTATTACACTTCTCCCTCTCTCTACCTCCCAAACCGTTTTCTCTCTCTCTAGAAGAACCATCTTCAAACTACAAGATCTTGCTCAAATTGTGGTGAAATCTCGCGTTCTTGGTGTCCACACGAAGCTACAAGCATCCTCTACCTAGAAGTACAACCGATCTGAGGATTCATCCACTGAAAATCGAGGTATGGAAGCAAGAATGTTCGAAAAAGTAGGGTTTTTGTCACCCTAGTTCGACCCAACACTTAACCGGTTTCAAACCTACCGAACCTCCATCAAGCTAGACAAGGCGTGGCCAAACCCTCTACCTAACGAACCCTGCTGCCACGAACCCTACGGTCGCGAACCTTTGAGCTGCGAACCTGCATGCACCACCCACGAACCCAGACCTGGCGAAACCTCCGGCATGGCCGAACCTTCTTACAACAGAACCTGTGCATGGGTGAACCCTAGGAGCCATGAACCTACATCGGCCGAACCCATGCATACACAAACCTGGGCTATCTTGGAATTGGCTGAACCTTACCGGTCGCGAACCTCTCTGACTGCCGAACCACAGGAGACCAAACCTAGGACTTAGTCCAACGAACCAGGGGGCCGATGGTACAAGCTACATGCTAATGCTACAAGCTACATGCTAATGCTACAAGCTACATGTTAAACTATATGCTAATGTTACATGCTAATGGTACAAGCTACATGCTAAACTATATGTTAATGCGAATGCTATGAACTATATACTCAAACTATATGCTACAACTAGATGCTAAATGCTAAAAAAAAACTACATTCATATGCTAAATGCTAAGCTTGTATCTATGCATGAGATACGTGAATGCCAAACTATGCTATTGCAAGCTGGTATCTATGCATAAGATACGTGAGTGCTAAACTATGGGAATGCTAAACTTGTATCTATGCATGAGATACGTGAATGCCAAACTATGCTATTGCAAGCTGGTATCTATGCATGAGATACGTGAATGCTAAACTATGCGAATGCTAAGCTTGTGTCTATATATGAGATACGTGAATGCCAAACTATGCTAGAGCAAGGCATGTATCTACATATATGAGATACGTGAATGCTAAACTATTCTGATGCTAAGCTAGAATCAGTTCATGAGATACGTAATGGCTAAACTATGCTAGAGCAAAGCTTGTATCTAATCATGGGCTACGTAATGCTAAACTATGCTAGAGCAAAGCTTGTACCCATGCATGAGATTCGTGAATGCTAAACTACGATTTAGTGAAACTATTATCCTTGAACAACATAATTAAAGGCTAAACTACGTGAATGCTATAAACTTGTAAACTTTTAAACAGTATGCAAAAGCTATGACGAAGACGGGATTTGGGTTGTAGGTAAAACGCTTAATTATCATCAACAATAATGTCATATGTGATTTAGTATGTGGTGGGACGGTGGCTGGGCGGGCGGTAAGTTCGACCCTACATATGCCCTATATATAAGCGTACCAAATTGGATATTACAAGTGATGTTAATGAGATTAAGGTTGTTACCGAAAGAGGTTTGCTAAAGCTATTTTTCAACTATTAAACTATATGAACTCACCAACCATTGTGTTGACTTTGTTTTCTTACATGCTTTCTCAGGTGACGTATATGATTAAGCTAAGGCTCAGGAATGCATACTAGGATGCCCAGTTAGTGGACCTAGTAGATTTTGGAAAATCACATTTTTTGATGAAAGTTGTGAATCTATTTTGATATCTTGTATAGATACAAGATAGTAAACATTTGATTCTTTTGATAGGTTTACTTAGTTAAATTATCAAACATTGACATTTGTAATTTAACATTGTAATCCTAGTTTAATGCTATATTGTGCTTTAGTTATTCTCAATGTTGATGCTATGTAAACAATCTGATCATCACGATTATCACTCACGATATCGCACCCCGGGAACCTTCCGCCCGACGGGAAATTCGATCCGTCCCGCCGGCTCGGGGTGTGACAGATTGGTATCAGAGCTCAAGGTTATAGAGAATAATAGGTCATTTACTTAAATTGTTTGGCCTAGACTATAACTTAGGGACCCTCATGTAGAGAACATAGGATTTATGTTTGCATTGTGTCTTCTGCATTCGATCACTGCACTAACCAATTTTCCTTTGGTTATGATCAGCGCCGCCTAGAAGACAACCACCTCTACCGCCACCGCCACCACCACAAAACTTATCACCTCACTCATCAACCCCTACACCACCTGATTCACCACCGCCTCCTCCTCCTCCACTAAATCCTCTTCCGAACCCGAATGCAGCTCCAGCTCTCGATCCTGCTACCGTTGCTTTGGCAACACTTCTGAGCAGTCAGTTGACAAACCAACTGAAGGATGTCATCCCGGAGATGATAAACAGGATTCAAGGCCACGGTAACAACTCTGGGCATGCAACGGCGGAAGCTAGTGGAAACACTGGCACTACTTCAGACTGCTCCTACAAGTCATTTGTAGGATGCAAGCCGCCAAGTTTTAGCGGCGTTGAAGGAGCTGTTGGACTAATCCAATGGCTAGAAAAGATGGAGACCACCCTGGACATCAGCGGTTGTCCAGAACACCACAAGGTTCGATATGCTGCTGGAACTTTTAACAAGCGAGCCTTAACATGGTGGAACTCCCAGATTAGAGCTCGAGGCAGAGATGAAGCACAGGCTATGCCTTGGGCAGATTTCAAAATCCTCTTGAGGAATGAATTCTGTCCGAAGCACGAACTTCAGAAGCTGGAGGTTGAACTCTCAAACCTTGTGATGAAAGGAGCAGATCACATGACTTTCACTACCCGCTATCATGAGCTGGTAGCTTTGGTGCCATAAATGGTGCCAACTCTGGAGAAGCTGATCGATAGGTATGTGGGAGGATTACCATCCTGCATTCATGGCATTGTGCTGGCTGCAAACCCTGCTACTCTAGAGTCAGCCATCTCCTTATCAGCTAAACTCACTGAAGTAATGGTGAAGTCAGGAGTTCTGAAGAAGGACTCGGATAAAGCTAAGGAAGGGTCGTCAAAGAAGCTCGAACACCATCAAAAGAAGAAGCAAAAGGTCGTCAAGAACTATGTGATGGCCACTCCTCTGAGACAAGCCCCTGCGGTACCTGTTAATGTTGCACCTAAAAACTATGTTGGAGTGCATCCTTAGTGTACTCAATGCAAATATCACCATTCTGCTACGGTGCAGTGTAGGAAGTGCATCAACTGTGGTCGATTTTGCCACTGGGTTTAGCAGTGCCGTACTCCGGCAACACAAGCTACAAACAATGCTGCTAGAGCATTACCTCCACCACCAAACCCAGGCAATCACAACAACAACAGGGGATGCTATAACTGTGGAGAAGTGGGTCATTTCTCCAGAGACTGCCCGAAAAGAGCGCAACAAGGAGCACAAGCACCTCGTGGAAGGGCTTTTGTTATAGGAGCCAATGCAGCACGCCAAGACCCTAATGTGGTCACTGGTACATTTCTTTTACATGACTCTTACGCATCTATTTTGTTTGACACTGGTGCAGACCATAGTTTTATTTCATCTGATTTTGCATGCCAACTTAACCTTACTGAGGAAACTTTAGACTCCCCTTACATTATCGAAGTAGCAAACAGGAAACAAATCACATTTAGCACTATAATTAGGAACTGCCCACTTACACTCACTGATCACACATTTACCATTGACTTGCTACCGATGGAGTTGGGCAGTTTTGACATCATTGTTGGGATGGATTGGCTATCTCTCAATAGAGTAGAAGTCATCTGTTCTGAAAAGCTACTTCGGATTCCATTGGCGAATGATCGTGTATTGGAAGTTCGTGGGGATCAAGCAAAGCGTAGTGTCAAAATCATATCATGCATAAAAGCGTGTAAGTGTCTACAGAAGAAATGTATAGCTTTCTTGGCTCACGTGGTGGAGAAAGAGAAAGACAAGAAAACGATACAAGATGTGCCGATAGTAAAGGAATACCCCGAAGTGTTTCCTAAAGACCTACCCGGTTTGCCACCTGTGCGACCAGTAGAGTTTCGTATTGATTTGATCCTGGAGCAACACCTGTTGCTAAATCTCCTTACAGGTTAGCACCTTCAGAGATGCAGGAATTGTCGAATCAACTACAGGAGCTACTCGACAAAGGTTTCATCCGACCGAGCTACTCACCTTGGGGAGCTCCGGTTTTGTTCGTGAAGAAGAAGGATGGATCCTTTCGTATGTGCATAGACTACAGGGAGCTAAACAAACTAACCATCAAGAATCGGTATCCATTACCGAGGATTGATGATTTGTTTGACCAACTGCAAGGAGCTCAGTACTTTTTGAAGGTTGATTTACGGTCCGGATACCATCAGCTTAGAGTCCAAGACGAAGACATACCAAAGATGGCGTTTCGTACCAGATACGGGCATTACGAGTTTATGGTGATGCCTTTTGGTTTGACGAATGCACCAGCGGTTTTCATGGATCTCATGAACCGAGTGTGCAAGCCGTATTTAGATCAGTTTGTCATTGTCTTCATTGATGACAAACTGATCTATTCCAAAAGCAAAGCAGAGCACGAGCAACATCTTAGAATGATCTTGGAACTGTTGAAGGAAGAGAAACTCTATGCCAAATTCTCTAAGTGTGAATTTTGGTTAAAAGAGGTTCAATTCCTGGGTCATGTAGTTAACAGCAAGGGAATACACGTAGACCTGCCAAGATCGAAGCAATAAAGAACTGGGATACTCCGAAGACACCGACGGAGATACGTTCCTTTCTAGGATTAGCAGGCTATTATAGAAGGTTTATCTCAAACTTTTCTAAGATAGCCCTGCCACTCACCAAGTTGACACAGAAAAGCAAGCCGTTTGTTTGGGAACAGAAGCAAGAAGATGCCTTTCAGACTTTGAAGCAAAAGCTATGTGATGCTCCAATCTTATCTCTCCCAGACGGTTGTGATGACTTTGTAGTTTACTGTGATGCATCCCATCAGGGACTCGGTTGTGTACTGATGCAACGAGACAAAGTTATCGCATATGCTTCGAGACAACTGAAGATTCATGAGAAGAACTACACTACTCATGATCTGGAACTGGGAGCAGTGGTATTCGCATTGAAGATTTGGAGACATTACTTATATGGCACCAAGTGTACCATATTTACTGATCACAAGAGTCTGCAACACATATTCGATCAGAAGGAACTCAACATGCGACAGCGACGTTGGGTTGAACTTCTGAATGATTACGACTGTGTAATCAAGTACCATCCGGGCAAGGTGAACGTTGTAGCAGATGCCTTGAGTCGGAAGGAACGGGTCAAACCCTTGCGCGTTAGAGCAATGGGGATGACTGTGCAGACAAGCTTATACGATAACATTATTCAAGCACAACAAGAGGCTGTTGAACGAGGAAACCTGAAGAAAGAACTAGATTGTGGAGCAGAAAAGCAACTTGAAACAAAGCCTGATGGAATCGTCTACTACAAGGATCGTGTATGGATTCCTGTAGTGGATGAATTGAGAAAGCTTATCTTTGATGAAGCACACAAGACCAAGTACTCTGTGCATCCCGGTGCTGATAAAATGTACCAAGACTTACGGGCGTTTTATTGGTGGCCGGGTATGAAGAAAGACATAGCCGAGTACGTTGGTCGATGCCTTACGTGTGCCAAAGTGAAGGCGGAACACCAGAAACCGTCAGGTTTACTGGAACAGCCTGAAATTCCACTTTGGAAGTGGGAACAGATAGCTATGGACTTTGTTACCAAGCTACCCCGCACTTCCAGTGGTCATGACACTATTTGGGTTATCATTGATCGATTAACCAAATCTGCTCATTTCTTGCCAATGCGAGAAACTTACACGATGGATAAACTAGCGAAACTCTACATCAACGAGATAGTGATACGCCATGGTGTGCCATTGTCTATTATCTCAGATCGTGATAGTAGATTCACATCAAGGTTCTGGAAATCATTGCAGAAATCTCTAGGGACACACTTAAACCTGAGTACAGCCTACCATCCACAAACGGATGGTCAGAGCGAACGTACTACACAGACCCTGGAGGACATGTTGAGAACCTGTGTTTTAGACTTCGGTGGGAATTGGGATTCTCATTTACCACTGATCGAATACTCCTACAACAACAGTTATCACAGCAGCTCGGATGTGCACCGTTCGAGGCTCTTTATGGTAGAAAATGTCGATCGCCGATCTGTTGGTATGAAGTGGGAGATAATCGATTAACTGGGCCAGAACTCATTCAAGAAACTACAGACAAAATTGCTCAGATACAACAAAGACTACAAGCAACCCGAAGCAGACAAAAGAGCTATGCCGACAAACGGCGCAAGCCGTTGGAATTCCAAGTGGGAGACCGCGTCATGTTAAAGGTATCCCCATGGAAAGCCGTAGTCCGTTTTGGAAAGAAAGGCAAAGTAGCACCACGATACGTGGGACCGTTCGAGATCATCGAGCGCATTGGTCCTGTGGCGTATAGACTAAGGTTACCGGATGAACATAGTGGTGTGCACGACGTGTTTCACGTCTCAAACTTGAAGAAATGCCTTGCCGACGAATCACTCGTTATACCAGTTGAAGAAATTCAATTGGATGAACATTTACAGTTTGTTGAAGAACCTTTGGAGATTATGGATGGCAAGGTTAAGAAACTGAGGCGAAGCCGTATTCCGATTGTCAAAGGCTCGTTGGAACTCAAAGCGCGGAACCGAGTTCACTTGGGAACGCGAAGATCACATGAAGTCTAAGTATCCCCAGCTGTTTACAGAGGAAGCCGTACTGGATAATGATTCTTAAATTTCGGGACGAAATTTCTCTAACAAGGGGAGACTGTAACATTAGTGCCTGAAACGTTACCGGAACAGTGATCTCAACAGTAACTTGCACAGTAACTCAGGTACAAACTACGTGAACAATCTATATGCTATTAACATTGTGATGCTTGACACTAAACTATTATGCAACTGTTTCTGATACCTGATTAAATCTCATGGTTTAACAGTTAGAAACACATCAGACAACACCGAACTGATACACAAATGCTTGATGTAATGCTATTATGTATATACGTATGTGAGGTTAAACAGAACAAAACCATAACAGATGTCGTTGCAGAATGCTAAATCGACGAATTATTCGTATAGGTGACGATCTGTACGAATAAATCTGAAAGTTTAACGTCCTGAAACGATGACTGAAAAGTAGAAAACAAGAATCAGAAAGTGAAACCAACGTCGTGTTCGTTCGGGTGACGATTCGAACGAATACGCGCAATGGTGACACGTTCTGACGAAACGAAAACGAAACGAACGATAATAAAATAAAGAAAAACAAATTAGAAGATTTACTAGGAATAACCACTTTTAAAATAATTAAAATAAGTTCATTTTTATTAGAAGTTACATAACAACAAATACTACAACGAGCGCGTGCATTCTAATTTAAGCTAAATCAACCACTTCAACAATAAAGTGAGTTCATTTGTCCCTTTTCAAACTAATTTGTTTTATCTCGGGACTGAGAAGCATGTTATACATTTTAAACAAGTATTGAAATGTTTTATAAATGCTTTTACACTTATTCATAATGCTAATACTAATGCTATTGTTCGATACACTCATTCCAAAAGCTAAAAGCTAAGACTTTAATCTAAGTGCTAATGCTACATGCTAATGATAATACTAATGCTATATGCTACAGGCTCCAACTAAATGCTAATGCTAGAAACTACATGTTACATGCTACAACTAGATGCTAATGCTAATGCTATAAACTACATGCTACAACTAGATGCTAATGCTAATGCTATAAACTACATGCTACAACTAGATGCTAATGCTAATGCTAGAAACTACATGCTATATGCTATAACTCGATGCTAATGCTAATGCTAATGCTACAAGCTACATGTTAAACTATATGCTAATGCTACATGCTAATGCTACAAGCTACATGTTAAACTATATGCTAATGTTACATGCTAATGGTACAAGCTACATGCTAAACTATATGTTAATGCGAATGCTATGAACTATATACTCAAACTATATGCTACAACTAGATGCTAAATGCTAAAAAAAAAACTACATTCATATGCTAAATGCTAAGCTTGTATCTATGCATGAGATACGTGAATGCCAAACTATGCTATTGCAAGCTGGTATCTATGCATAAGATACGTGAGTGCTAAACTATGGGAATGCTAAACTTGTATCTATGCATGAGATACGTGAATGCCAAACTATGCTATTGCAAGCTGGTATCTATGCATGAGATACGTGAATGCTAAACTATGCGAATGCTAAGCTTGTGTCTATATATGAGATACGTGAATGCCAAACTATGCTAGAGCAAGGCTTGTATCTACATATATGAGATACGTGAATGCTAAACTATTCTGATGCTAAGCTAGAATCAATTCATGAGATACGTAATGGCTAAACTATGCTAGAGCAAAGCTTGTATCTAATCATGGGCTACGTAATGCTAAACTATGCTAGAGCAAAGCTTGTACCCATGCATGAGATTCGTGAATGCTAAACTACGATTTAGTGAAACTATTATCCTTGTACAACATACTTAAAGGCTAAACTACGTGAATGCTATAAACTTGTAAACTTTTAAACAGTATGCAAAAGCTATGCCGAAGACGGGATTTGGGTTGTAGGTAAAACGCTTAATTATCATCAACAACAATGTCATATGTGATTTAGTATGTGGTGGGACGGTGGCTGGGCGGGCGGTAAGTTCGACCCTACATATACCCTATATATAAGCATACCGAATTGGATATTACAGGTGATGTTAATGAGATTAAGGTTGTTACCGAAAGAGGTTTGCTAAAGCTATTTTTCAACTATTAAACTATATGAACTCACCAATCATTGTGTTGACTTTGTTTTCTTACATGCTTTCTCAGGTGACGTACAGGATTAAGCTAAGGCTCAGGAATGCATACTAGGATGCCCAGTTAGAGGACCTAGTAGATTTTGGAAAAGCACATCTTTTGATGAAAGTTGTGAATATATTTTGATATCTTGTACAGATACACGATAGTAAACATTTGATTCTTTTGATAGGTTTACTTAGTTAAATTATCAAACATTGACATTTGTAATTTAACTTTGTAATCCTAGTTTAATGCTATATTGTGCTTTAGTTATTCTCAATGTTGATGCTATGTAAACAATCTGATCATCACGATTATCACTCATGAAATCGCACCCCGGGAACCTTCCGCCCGACGGGAAAGTCGATCCGTCCCGCCGGCTCGGGGTGTGACATTCACCAACGTTCGTGATTTCTGACACGTGTGTGCGTTTTCTGATAATTCATCAAATTATCCTGTTGTGCGACTGTGTTTGTACTTTCGTGCCACATGTAATGGAATAATTTATATAAACATTTAATTTAATCGTTTGCTGACCTGGAAATTACGGGGTGTCACAAAACTTTCCATTTGATCAATAATTATTAAATTTAAAATTTTCAAATATCATATTCAAATATTCAATTAATTTTAATCAATGAATAGCAATTTAACTAAATTTAATTATCGAGATACATAATTCAAAAGTTTTAAATTCTAACTAAAAAAAGAAATAATAATGATAATAATTATTGTTTAGGGATATTTATAATTTTTAATAATTTAATGTCGTTAGATGGTAAAAATGTAATATATCAAATAATAATGAATAGGAGTTTGAAAAGTGTCAACACAATGGTTGGTGAGTTCACAGGTTTTGATATATATATATAGTAATAAAAGTGTGTCATGCTGTTTATCAAATGTTAGTACCGAGCCCTTGGCCCAAAGTGTCAGTGCGTCACTACCGAACTAGACTTGTTAGTCTTTGCCTCCGCCATGTCTCGTAATAACATGGCAAGATAGGTCAAGTTTTCACGTGTTATGACATCCAGTCAATATTTCGCCACGCGGGGTTAGTCACACCCCAAACGGATCCATTCAAACTCGCCTCGTTGTTTGTACATTAACGGTAAGACTTTGTGAGGACTTCTTACGATTACAACACTTAATGTTTGTCTAATAAACCAGCATACACCAAAATGTTTGTACAGTAATAGATGTTTGACTCGATGCAACAAGTATTCTCCCCCTATTTAAAAGAGTTTGAAAACGAGTAAAGAGGGGCCGTAAACTCACCTTAGTGATACGAATGTATGTAAGCGTAAGCTCCTGAATCGTCAAGTAGCGCGTCGGTCACCGGCAACCTATAGCGTATACCGTACGTGAGTTTGTGTAAGTGACCGTGCTAGTGTTCGTGTTAGTGCTCGTGTTTGTGTCCAACAACCCTTGGTTGTTCATGTTTGTCCGTGTCGGTCTACAATGACCGTGTTTGCTCATGTTGGTCCATATTGACCGTGTTTGACCGTGTTTGACTGTGTTTGACCAAAGTTGACCGTGTCAAGTCAACGACTCGTTGGTGAACCGTGTGACTGTTTGTGAATCGTGTAGCATTCGTGTAAGTGTTTGTCGTGTGCAAAACGCGTAAATCGCGTCTATGGACAACTTACTATTTATAGTAAGTTTCCATTTATGGAAAGTTCACAAAGCATATCGGTTTTATAGTTCTAACATGTTCAATAATCCTACGGGATCATGTTAACACATAACACATCATCATGCGATTTCACATAAGTCGTTTATAACATGTTTGTGCATAAAAGTTTCCTAAAACGGAAAGTTCCCATTTCTAGCATATGTACATCGGAAACCATCTAACTTAGCATCTAATCATCATGTTATAACATAACAATCACTTAGTCATGCTCAAATCACACAAAAATGTTAACAAGTCGGTTTTTGTAAAAATAAAGTTACTAAAAATAGTAACTTTGTGATTTTGCATAGAAATAACCATTTTAACATTTCTAAACTAATTTTCACATCACCAATCATCATAATAGGCTACCTAGCATCATGGAGATATATCAACATAACCAAATTCATCACCTATCAACATCTTGGCCCAAAAAGTTACTAAAAATAGTAATAATGCTAAATATGACCATAAACATTATCAAAATCACATTCCAAGTATTTCAATCATCATATTATCATCCTAAGAGCAATCCTACATACATGCATGCTCATGAACTCATCTCAAACAATACCTTGACAATAAAAGTTTCTAAAAATAGAAAGATTCACTAAAATCATAGTTTTAACCATTCTAACATCATCTAGCCATGTAATCCTATTCCAATATCAACAAGAAACATTTCTACATACACAAAATCATTCCAATACTCATGGATCATACATGCATGGCAATATGATATCACAAATCTTCATTTTAAGCACCAAGGCTTAAACCCATCATCTTAGATCATCACATTTCAACATATTATCATCATAGATCATCATGTACAGTAGATTTATCAACAAACCCAGATTAAAATATGAAGAAATTCATGCATGCAAGGCTAGCAAGCTTGCATGTGTGTTTGTGAGGGTGTAGGTGCGAGATATGATGGTTTTGAACCACAAGAAGTGTAGAACTACCTTTTGAAGCTTCAAGATCCTGAGAAGATGGTAAGGACAGCTTCTAGACCTCCTGGTTCGTGGGTCTTGATAGGAACAAGAAGGTGGTGATGGAGGATGAGAGTTTAGAGGGCTTCCTTCAAGGTTCTTGAGCTTCAATGTGTTCAAAAATGGCTTCCAATGGAGTTCTTGGGTGTATCAGAAGTGATTGGGGGAGATAGAGCCGGACTATGGCGTGTAAGGTCGAACAAAATGATGGTGGAGGGTAGGCTAGCCATAAAGTTCTTGGTTTTATAAGATTTTGTCGTCAGAGCTGCGTCGTGTACCGCGATGGGGTGTTTAAACTATCTCCGCGTACCGCGGAGGATTCCGGAGATCTGACCCCCGCGATGTTGGTCGCGTATCGCGGATGGGCTTCCTGTTGGGCCACCGCGTACCGCGGTGGGCTCCTGGAGAGCCCAATAAGCCCCTTTTTAATGGATTTGATCCGTTCGTCGCCGTTTTCACGCTTCCGAACATCGTTTGGCCTCGTTTAAACTTCCTAGTTCAATGTGTGAGTGTTTCGTGAGGTTTCGAGTGTTGTGCTACACAATGCGCTTGACGTTCACCAACGTTCGTATGTTTTGACATGTGTATGCTACTTGCCGATAATTCTACGAATTATCTAGTCATGTGTCTATGTTCGTACTGTCGTGCCACGTGTCACACTAAATTAATCTAATTCTAGCGCCACGTGTACATAAAGCATTTAAATAAACATTTAAATAAATGATAATCTGACCTGGAAATTATGGGGTGTCACATCCTCCCCTTGTTAGACATAATTTCGTCCCGAAATTCAACTTGCGTTGCCAGTGTTTGTCTGTTCCGCGAACAGGTGTGGATATTTCTGTTTCATCTGATCTTCACGTTCCCACGTGAATTCCGGTCCTCGTCGTGAATTCCATCGCACCTTCACAATCGGGATTTTGCTGAGTTTGAGCTTCTTGGTTTCCCGGTCCATAATTTCCACCGGTTCCTCAACGAAGTTCAGTTGTTCATCGATCTGTATTTCCTCAAGAGGAATAACAAGTGTCTCATCGGATTGGCATTTTTTTGAGATTCGAGATGTGGAATACGTTGTGCACACTGCTCAGTTCAACTGGCAGGTTCAGTTCGTAGGCTACGGGGCCTATTCGTTTTGTAATCTCGAAAGGTCCAATATAACGAGAGTTCAACTTGCCTCGTTTGCCAAACCGAATGACTCCTTTCCAGGGCGAGACCTTGAGTAACACTTTGTCTCCCACCTGGAATTCCAACGGTCTTCGTCATTTATCAGCATAGCTTTTCTGTCTGTCTCGAGCTGCTGCCATTCGTTTACGTATTTGCACGATTTTTTTTTTTTCAGTCGTTTCGTGCACAAGCTCTGGGCCGGTCAGTTGGCTGTCTCCAACTTCTGCCCAGCAAATGGGTGATCGACACTTACGTCCGTAAAGTGCCTCGAATGGTGCAGCTTGGATGCGTGTGTGGTAGCTGTTATTGTACGAAAACTCAACTAACGGTAGATGAGTTTCCCAGCTACTCCCGAAGTCAATAACGCATGCCCGGAGCATGTCCTCCGGTGTTTGTATGGTTCGCTCACTCTGTCCATTCGTCTGTGGGTGATAAGTGGTACTCATGTCCAATCTCGTGCCCAAAGCCTTATGTAAAGACTTCCAGAATTGCGACGTGAATCGGCTGTCGCGGTCAGATATAATCGAGATTGGCACCCCGTGTCGAGTAACCACTTCCTTCAGATAGATACGGGTGAGCTTGTCCAACTTGTCAGTCTCCTTGATAGGTAGGAAATGTGCGGACTTTTTCAGTCGGTCTACGATAACCCAGATGGTATCGCAACCACTTGCCGTCTTAGGTAATTTAGTTATGAAGTCCATGGAGATCTGCTCCCATTTCCACATTGGTAATTCCGGTTGCTGAAGTAACCCTGATGCCTTTTGGTACTCCACTTTAACCTTTGAGCACGTTAGACACTTACTCACGTAAGTTGCTATTTCGGCTTTCATGTTCGGCCACCAGTAAGTTGTCTTCAGATCATGATACATTTTGTCAGAGCCCGGATGTATTGAATACCGGCTCTTGTGTGCTTCGTCCATCACTACTTCCCTCAATCCCCCGTAGCGTGGAATCCAAATTCGATCCACCAGATAGTAAGCTCCGTCATCTTTTACCTTCAATTGCTTATCCATGCCACGCATGGCTTCAAGAGTGAGATTTTCAGCCTTTAGGGCTTCTTGTTGTGCGATTCGTATCTGATTTGGTAATTCAGAATGAATCATGAGTTGTAGTGCGCGCACGTGTTTGGTTGTTAACTTCCGGCTCAACGCGTCAGCCACTACGTTTGCTTTCCTGGGATGGTACTTGATAGCGCAATCATAATCGCCGATAAGCTCAACCCACCTTCGTTGCCTCATATTTAACTCTTTCTGGTCGAAGATGTGTTGTAGGCCCTTATGATCGGTAAAGATAGTGCATTTTGTGCCATACAAGTATTGTCGCCAGATTTTCAAAGCGAACACTACCGCTCCCAATTCAAGGTCATGAGTCGTCTAGTTCTTGTTTAGAGGCGTCGCAATACACCACGAAATCGTCGCATCCTTCCGGTAAGGATAGAATAGGTGCAGTACATAGTTTCTGCTTCAACAAGTTGAAAGCAGTTTCCTGTTTGTCTCCCCAGTCAAACTTCTTGTCCTTATGAGTCAGGGATGTCAATGATTGAGCAATCTTCGAGAATCCCTCAATGAATCTCCGGTAGTACCCGGCCAGACCTAGGAATTGTCGCACCTCGGTCGGAGTCTTGGGTGCTTCCTAGTTTTTGATGGCTTCGATTTTGGCTGGGTCTACGTGTATTCCCCGTTCATTAATCACGTGTCCAAGAAATTGGACTTCGCGAATCCAAAAGTCGCACTTTGAAAATTTTGCGTACAGTTGCTCTTTCTTCAATAACTCTAAGACTAGCCTCAGATGTTCAGCATGTTCCTCCTGATTCTTAGAATAAATCAGGATGTCGTCAATGAACATTATTACGAATTTATCGAGGTAGGGTTTGCACACTCTATTCATGAGGTCCATGAATACAGCTGGTGCGTTGGTCAGTCCAAAGGACATAACCAAGAATTCGTAGTGTCCGTATCGGGTTCTAAAGACAGTCTTAGGAATATCATCTTCATGTATCCTCAATTGATGGTAACCCGATCTTAAATCGATCTTTGAATAGTAGCTTGACCCTTGCAACTGATCATACAAGTCGTCTATTCGTGGCAACGGGTATCGATTCTTGATCGTCACCTTGTTCAACTCTCTGTAGTCAATACACATATGGAATGATCCATCTTTCTTCTTTACGAACAAGACCGGTGCTCCCCAAGGTGAGAAGCTTGGTCTGATAAATCCCTTGTCTAACAGCTCTTGCAACTGTTTAGACAGTTCCTGCATCTCGGTAGGTGCGAGTAGGTATGGAGCTTTGGCAATCGGTGTTGCTCCTGGTGTGAGGTCTATCTGAAACTCGACTTGTCGTTTCGGAGGTAGTCCAGGTAGATCCTCCGGAAACACTTCGGGAAAATCGCGGACTACAGCTATGTCCTCAATCTTCCTTTCTTTCTTCGGTTGTTCCGCAATGAGAGCTAATATTGCGGTGTATCCCTTCTGAAGATACTTGTTTGCTTTCATGCACGACATGATGTTCAGAGGTACTCCCCGTCGTTTCCCCTGAATCGAGATCTGTTCACCGTTCTGCAACGTCACTCGTACGATTTTCTCGTTGCATACAATCTCGGCTTGGTTAGCAGATAACCAATCCATTCCAACGACCACATCAAAGCTTCCGAGGGTTACCGGCATCAAATCAATTTCGAGTTCGTGATCCGTCAATGCCATAACGCATCCTCGAAAGATGTGCTGCGTTTCAATCAACTTGCCGTCGGCTAATCCTACAGTATATTTATAGTCTAGTGGTGTTGAGGTAATACCTAGTAATTTGCTAAACTTGATGGATCTAAAGTTCCTATCGGCACCGGTATCCAGTAATATACTAGCATAAACAAGAAAAGAACGTACCGGTCGCGATGTTTGAGTCATCCTCGGCTCCTCCTGGGCCACTCACAAATGCACCATCCTTTGCTGTGCCTTCTTCTGCCTTCTTCAGTTGTGGACAGTCCCTCCACATGTGTCCCGGCTTTCCACACTCATAGCACCCCTTGAGAGTGTGATGGTTATTGGTATTCTGTTTGGTGTTGGGGTTAGGGTTTGTTCGGCACTCCTTGGTTACATGCCCATTTTTGCCGCAGTTCGTGCATTTGACCCTTTTGCACGAGCCAAAGTGATGGTAGTTACAGTTGTTGCATTTTGGGCTTTTGCCCTGATATCCTCCTTTGCTCCGAGTGGCAGTGAAGACCTTAGCAAGGGTTGGGCGATGCTGGGTTTGTTGTTGAGGTGAGAGGGTTTGGTTGTTGCTGGGTTCCCACTTCCTCTTGAGTTCCTGGGGTTTCGTATGCTCACTCCTCTTAGGTAGCTCTCCCTATGCCACCGCTTGGTCGATTAGTTTGTGAGCCAAGCAAATAGTAGACTGAATGAGAGTGGGATCTGTCGTGGAAATTAGACTTCGGATTTGTTCAGGTAACCCCCTAACGTATGGCTCGATCTTTCTGTATTCTGGGGTCACCATTTCTGGATACTGCTTACACCATTCGTGAAATCGAGTGGTGTACTGTTCAATTTCAGCTCCTTCCATTTTGTGATTCCAACACTCCTCCGGTTCCTTGATTTCGTTCTGGGGATGGTATTCTTCCTTCAACATCTTAATGAAATTTTCCCATGGTATGGAGTTAGCGGTCTCCAGACTCAGTGTTTGGACTTGTTAATTCCACCAAATGAGGGCCTGTCTCTCTAGAGTTCCGGTAGCGAATTTCACTTTGTTCTCCTCAGAGCACTTGCACATGCAGAAGATTGTCTCAGTCTTCTTGATCCATCGGAGCAGTCCCTCTGCTCCTTCCGACCCCTTGAATGTTAGAGGATGATAACTAAGGAAGGTCTTGAATAAGCATCCTCTTAAGTTGTTGTGAGTCTCATTGTTTACGCGTGTAGCCTCGTATTCCGCTACAGCTTTGTTAACCCGTTGTTCGATCATGGCCTCGATAGTAGCAGAGTTGATTGATTGATCGTTAGCATGCACATACGTTCCTTGTCCAGCCATTGGTAAGTATGTATCTACAATAGGTTTTGGATCACTTACAGTTAGAGCTTGCTGTGTGTGATATAGAGGTAGTATATCCTCTTTCTTCATGTGTACAATTATAAGCTTTAGAAGATTACTATTACCAATGTGATGTATATGAGCACAACTCGCTCAACTAGATTCTATCAATACTAAATACAATAAGGGAATAAACTACTTGGTGAAAATAGTGGAGTTCGAATCTCCACTAACAGCGGTGTACTACATAGTTCTCCTCGTGGGTGTAGCGTGTCATTTGAATTTGCTAAAATTCATATGTACCTATAAATTCACGATTACGTTGGCCACCGTAATCGTCAATTTATCTTACACAGTCATTCTAGTTCCTTCAATCTGAAGCTAGTGATCACAATAGTGCTCGAGGTTCATCTTCGGCATGCTGTCACTAAGGTTCCAGTCCACAAGTGTACGTCAGGTGACTGGGTTTACGCCCGAGAATGGAGATTGGGAAAAGCGTTCGATTTGAGTTAGATCGTACTAGTGTAGTCTTCTTCAGAACATTGAAGAGTTTCCTTTAGTCTTGTGTTCGTCCCTTCACTAATCCCATCTTGCAGTTCTCAAGCATAGTCAGATGTGTATACCCGCGAAGGGTTCCAATGGTATGCTCGTAGATATCCAATAAAATCACAAAGCATATTACTAAACTATGCATATAATTAGTTGTGCGAAACTAGTGTAGTGTCTAAGGTTGAGCAATGGCTATAGTCTAAGTTTACTACATGCAAAACTAGTTCTCTATAACCAAGGCTCTGATACCAGTCTGTCACACCCCTAATTTCCCACTTGTGGCATATGTCCACGTGGATGTGACGTGTCCAGAATCACGGCTCAAGGTCATATAGAACGACTCTATATGCGTTTACAAATCCAAGTTTGACACATACACTTAACAAAACAGTTTGCAGCGAAATGAAAGTTGTTATAATATATTGCAGCGGAAAATCAAATGTTTGACAAAATGCAGCAAAATAAATATGTGTTGAATACATAAATCAAATGTAATTATTTTCAAAAGGACAAGACAGTATGCATGAAGTTCCTAATGCTCATCTCTTAAAATGTGCAACCATGTCCTCCTGCATATCATGCTAGTTACCTGAGAATAAGAGTTTGAAAAGTGTCAACACAATGGTTGGTGAGTTCACAGGTTTTGATATATATATAGTAATAAAAGTGTGTCATGCTGTTTATCAAATGTTAGTACCGAGCCCTTGGCCCAAAGTGTCAGTGCGTCACTACCGAACTAGACTTGTTAGTCTTTGCCTCCGCCATGTCTCGTAATAACATGGCAAGATAGGTCAAGTTTTCACGTGTTATGACATCCAGTCAATATTTCGCCACGCGGGGTTAGTCACACCCCAAACGGATCCATTCAAACTCGCCTCGTTGTTTGTACATTAACGGTAAGACTTTGTGAGGACTTCTTACGATTACAACACTTAATGTTTGTCTAATAAACCAGCATACACCAAAATGTTTGTACAGTAATAGATGTTTGACTCGATGCAACAAGTATTCTCCCCCTATTTAAAAGCGTTTGAAAAAGAGTAAAGAGGGGCCGTAAACTCACCTTAGTGATACGAATGTATGTAAGCGTAAGCTCCTGAATCGTCAAGTAGCGCGTCGGTCACCGGCAACCTATAGCGTATACCGTACGTGAGTTTGTGTAAGTGACCGTGCTAGTGTTCGTGTTAGTGCTCGTGTTTGTGTCCAACAACCCTTGGTTGTTCATGTTTGTCCGTGTCGGTCTACAATGACCGTGTTTGCTCGTGTTGGTCCATATTGACCGTGTTTGACCGTGTTTGACTGTGTTTGACCAAAGTTGACCGTGTCAAGTCAACGACCCGTTGGTGAACCGTGTGACGGTTTGTGAATCGTGTAGCATTCGTGTAAGTGTTTGTCGTGTGCAAAACGCGTAAATCGCGTCTATGGACAACTTACTATTTATAGTAAGTTTCCATTTATGGAAAGTTCACAAAGCATATCGGTTTTATAGTTCTAACATGTTCAATAATCCTACGGGATCTTGTTAACACATAACACATCATCATGCGATTTCACATAAGTCGTTTATAACATGTTTGTGCATAAAAGTTTCCTAAAACGGAAAGTTCCCATTTCTAGCATATGTACATCGGAAACCATCTAACTTAGCATCTAATCATCATGTTATAACATAACAATCACTTAGTCATGCTCAAATCACACAAAAATGTTTACAAGTCGGTTTTTGTAAAAATAAAGTTACTAAAAATAGTAACTTTGTGATTTTGCATAGAAATAACCATTTTAACATTTCTAAACTAATTTTCACATCACCAATCATCATAATAGGCTACCTAGCATCATGGAGATATATCAACATAACCAAATTCATCACCTATCAACATCTTGGCCCAAAAAGTTACTAAAAATAGTAATAATGCTAAATATGACCATAAACATTATCAAAATCACATTCCAAGTATTTCAATCATCATATTATCATCCTAAGATCAATCCTACATACATGCATGCTCATGAACTCATCTCAAACAATACCTTGACAATAAAAGTTTCTAAAAATAGAAAGATTCACTAAAATCATATTTTTAACCATTCTAACATCATCTAGCCATGTAATCCTATTCCAATATCAACAAGAAACATTTCTACATACACAAAATCATTCCAATACTCATGGATCATACATGCATGGCAATATGATATCACAAATCTTCATTTTAAGCACCAAGGCTTAAACCCATCATCTTAGATCATCACATTTCAACATATTATCATCATAGATCATCATGTACAGTAGATTTATCAACAAACCCAGATTAAAATATGAAGAAATTCATGCATGCAAGGCTAGCAAGCTTGCATGTGTGTTTGTGAGGGTGTAGGTGCGAGATATGATGGTTTTGAACCACAAGAAGTGTAGAACTACCTTTTGAAGCTTCAAGATCCTGAGAAGATGGTAAGGACAGCTTCTAGACCTCCTGGTTCGTGGGTCTTGATAGGAACAAGAAGGTGGTGATGGAGGATGAGAGTTTAGAGGGCTTCCTTCAAGGTTCTTGAGCTTCAATGTGTTCAAAAATGGCTTCCAATGGAGTTCTTGGGTGTATCAGAAGTGATTGGGGGAGATAGAGCCGGACAATGGCGTGTAAGGTCGAACAAAATGATGGTGGAGGGTAGGCTAGCCATAAAGTTCTTGGTTTTATAAGATTTTGTCGTCAAAGCTGCGTCACGTACCGCGATGGGGTGTTTAAACTATCTCCGCGTACCGCGGAGGATTTCGGAGATCAGACCCCCGCGATGTTGGTCGCGTATCGCGGATGGGCTTCCTGTTGGGCCACCGCGTACCGCGGTGGGCTCCTGGAGAGCCCAATAAGCCCCTTTTTAATGGATTTGATCCGTTCGTCGCCGTTTTCACGCTTCCGAACATCGTTTGGCCTCGTTTAAACTTCCTAGTTCAATGTGTGAGTGTTTCGTGAGGTTTCGAGTGTTGTGCTACACAATGTGCTTGACGTTCACCAACGTTCGTATGTTTTGACATGTGTATGCTGCTTGCCGATAATTCTACGAATTATCTAGTCATGTGTCTATGTTCGTACTGTCGTGCCACGTGTCACACTAAATTAATCTAATTCTAGCGCCACGTGTACATAAAGCATTTAAATAAACATTTAAATAAATGATAATCTGACCTGGAAATTATGGGGTGTCACAGTTGACCTGTTCGTCACCTGAGAAATCATGCAAAAATAAACTCAACACATGGTTGGTGAGTTCATATAGTTTAGTAATTGAAAATGATTTGAAAATCTCTTTTGGTAAAGACCTTAACCTCATTAACGTCACATGTAATATCCACATCGGTATGCTTATATATAGGGAATACCCCTGAGTCGAGCCTACGACCCGCCCAGACGCTGTCCCACCACATACTAATATGCATATGACACTGTTGTTAATGATAATGAAGCATTTTTACCTAACACACACTTCCATTCATAATGATTCAAATGTACACTCAAAACCTTTGTTAAACCCTCGTGTAACAACCTTAATCTCATTAACATCACATGTATCATCCAGATCGGTATGCTTATGTGACACCTGGCAATTTCAGGTAAATTGCAACTCTTACATTCCTTACATTTCACATTCATACTTGTTGCATTTCATTTAATTATGTTAATTAGATGAGTCAAACATACACAACTGTGAAACGATAGTTCTAGGAAGTATCGAATCGTACATTGCACATTGGTTGTGGAAACCAAGTGTGGCAAACACAACACTAACACAAAACAATAATTCGGGGAATTATTAAATTGTGCATCATACGTTGATTTGGATTAATCAAGCGTGCAAACACTCCGTTAGACACGAGCACAAACTACCGAAGATAATTCGAGAAATTATCGAAACACACACACGAGTCTCACAAACGTTGGTGATCAATCAAACTTATATGTTATTATATGATTACGTGCTAAACGTGCATTAGATGCTTTGGATAAACGTTAGGAATCGAGTACGAGCGAAATCGTATCAACGAAATCGAAAAACAAGAAAATGAAGCCGTCGCGGTACGCGACAACCACATCGCGAAAGGCTTCGCGGTACGCGAAGAAAACCGGGAGTCGACACTCCCGAATTACATCACGGTACGCGGCAAAGGATTTTGATCGGCCTCCGCGGTACGCGAAGGCCATGCAGATCAAAATTTTTATAAAACTCAATCCCATTCATTCTGTTCGATTTCTTCACATATCCTCCGACCTTCTACTTATATTCTTGACCAAAAACCCCCTGAGATCAATATTCAAACCCCATAGAATCACTATTGAAGCCATTTGTTGGTGATTGAAGATCGTGGGAACAACAAGGAAGCCGTGGAATCCATCAAAACGACGAAAGATCGAATCCCAGCCACTTGAAGGACCTCCAGAAGCTGTTCTAGCATGATTCTTACCATCTAAGGTAGTTTTATATGTTTATCCTTAGTTAGATCGTACATGCAATGGGTAAAAACCCACATGCAACTCCATATGATTATTGTGCTCGAATTGGTTGGTGATTTGATGTGTATTTGTTGTAGATTTACTTATTTTATAGTTTAGAAATGTTAGATTTGAGTTTTGGTCAAGTTATGTTTGATTTGATGATGTTTTGGTACACTTGCCATAAAAGGAAACTTTTATGTTGCAAGTCTTGGATTTGTGATGATCTAGACATGTTAGACATGTCTAGATGTTGTTAAATGTATATTGGAGTGTTTAGAAACACATGGGGATATTTGATTTTGTCAAAAACATGGTTTTGTATAATCTTGCTATTTATGGAAACTTTTAAAAATCAAAAGAGGGCTTTTGATGTTTTTGAATGATTTGATGAACTTGGATTATTGAAATATGTTTAGAAATGGTTTTTAACATATTTGGAAACTTGGATTTGTGAAAACGAACTTTTAAACGGATACTTTCCAAATAAGGAAACTTTATTTGGGCAAAACGGCATAAATGGTGATTTATGCGCAAACGACATGTTTTAAGGGTTTAAATGTGTTTTATAAACATATTAGAAGTACTAACTTTATGAAACGGGATTTCATACCCATACTTTCCTAAAACGGAACCTTTCTAAAAATGGTAACTTGTGCGATTAGAGTCATAGGATGCATCTTGGTGTCTTATGTGCATTAAGGAACATAAACACAACAATCGTGTCACCAACGATTCGTCGAGTCAACACAAGTCAACACACACACACTCGGTTGAGCACACCGACACTTGGAGTTGTATGGAATACAACGCATCACAAAACACATACTTACACCTATATGGTTATAGGTGCTTACTAGCAGGACTGCTAACTTTCGCATTCGCGAACATCACATAAACCGAAACTGCTCTATCAGGTGAGTTCACGGCCCCTTTTATCTTTTCTACCTTTGGGGGAGAAAACATTGCATTACAACTGTTTTTGAACAACAACTCACTTTATTTACGTATGGACATGCTTTATCATTATATGTATATGTGTGGGCCCCTATCACAACTAAAAGTCCTCGCGATACTCCTCGGACCGTTAATAGCATAACGCCTAGCGTGGTAATCTTGAATAGTACTATTTGGGCCTGACAAGCCCCACTACACCCGACTGGAGGTTGGAACAGTGCAATATTGACCAACACTTTGCCATAGTCTTGTGATGGACATGGCGGGAGGCACCAACTGTCAGCTTCGGTATCATCCACAATATAATATAACTGTATTGACTAGCTATCAATCGATACTGCATTGTAATGATATGTAAATCTGCAAAACTCTTACTTTAAACATTTTGATGTTTACTGCTTATGAAAAACCTGTGCTCTCACCAACCATTGTGTTGACCCTTTTTACTCGCATGTTTTCTCAGGTAGCTAAGGCACGCACTTGAGGATAAGATGCTAGGATGGAGTCCATGCATAAGCTTTAGTGTCTTAGGAAATTTTGAGAATATCTAAACATTTGACTTGTTTTGTAATAATGATTACTTAAATCGCTTCCGCAAATTTTAAACTCATGTTGTTTTGAAAACTAATTAATTAACGCTTCCGCAGCTTATGAACTATATCTGTTTTGACATTATTAAACTTCCGCAACTCTGATTTTACTAAACTGTTTTATCCAAGTTATTGGATGTACGTATGCAACCAGACATGTAGGTCTCGCAACAGTGTGACCGGATACTGCGAATCTGACAATCTGTTGTTGCTCGCGCCCCAGAAGGGACGGGATTTCTCGGGGTGCGACAGATTGGTATTAGAGCCTCCGGTTATTGCAAATTAGGTTTGCATTTAGTGAACTTAGTCTATAACCATTAGTCTCGACACAACACATAGTGCTTAGTATTAGTACTACTTGCATACATTACCGTACATATACACAATACACACATTTTTGATATGGTGTCACTGTCGTAATCATCTATGCCCACATTCGACGAGAAGGAACAGATTCTTCCTACACCTTCAGTGTCAACACTATCGGTAGCAGTTGGGTTACCAAAACGAACCAAATATCGCCCGAAGGCAGCATGTCTGAGCCATCGCAGGAGGAGCAGCCGGTACACATATGCTACATCACTGGTTCCCGAATCGAAGAGGCTACGACAGAAGCTGGTCGGTGATGAAACCACCGCAAGTCAAGGGATGAAATAGTCCCTGTGGCTCAACCTTGATTGGAAAAACATTGATTCTCTTTCCAACTCCTAAACAACATTCCCGTAGCCCTTTTGGTACTACCGCACTTACTACTTGCAAGGACAACATGAGAAGATACCAAACTCAACTCCTTGTCACTCATAGAATGTCACCAAACGGACATTGTCGCTCGAGTTAAAAAGAACTAGAGTGACCATGCGGAGAAATTTCGTTACAGGTGCATACGAAACTCCTTGACTGCTAAGTGGTCATCCAGAAGCAGCTATACTAACACTCACACAATCAGTGACTCAACACCAAACGACCTGAGAAAAACACACTCAAGCCACGTAGCTATCCTTATAGGATCTACGCAAGATCCTATAATACCAAACAACTCGCGTGACTAGCCCAAGTGTTAGTTCGATAGGCTATTCAGCCATACCTCATATGACTCACGTTTGAATCTCAATGGCATGAATAAACTCTGAATCCAGTAAAACCTAATAGCTCTAAGCAGGAGGAACTAGAATTCTTATGTAAGGTAAATTGACGATCATGGTGCGCAACATAATCGTGAATTTACAGGTACGCATGAATTCTGGCAAATCCTATTGTGAGCCTATTTTTGAAAACACATACATTGATATTCGCTTATCCCTCATCCTGATGGTTGCAACGAAATTCAAGCAACGTATCAAGATTGCAACATAGCGTTCATCAAATTTCCAGCTATGGTTCGAATTACCATGAATCCATGAAAACCTCATGTTGCGACTTTACACTTCACATGAAGCAACGTATCAAATTTTCCGATGAGGACCCTGACAAGGATCCTGAGGAGGACCCCATGGAGGAGTCACCCGACAATGCATCACCCATACTAGACTTACCTGAGCCTAAGGGACAGTGTCTTGAGTCGAATTGACTCGGGACCTGACCCGGTCAAACGACCGAATCAGGTGCCTTGCAGAGGAACTAAGATATACAAATACCCGACATGCAGAGCTTTGTAGCGTAATCAACAAGATGGATCGGGATATTACCCAGTTGATTTAACTATTTCAGGCAGCCGAAGATCGGGCTGCCATTGCTAAAGCTAGAAATCGAAGAGCTGGAAAACAAGGTCGCCAATCCAGTTCCAGAAGAATTTGACACAGAGAAAAAGGAACCAGCGGCGAGTGCTGATTCTGAATCCACTATCGATAATGCCTACGATTAACTTAGCATAGACCTGGTAGAGTTGTGTCTCTGTACTTGAAATTTTGGAATCTTAGTGTCTTGAGTATTAAATGAATTGTAACCAGTACGACTGAGTATATATCAAGACTAATAATTGTTATTGAAAATTTTGTCTATGCCAATCAATACATGTTTTCTTTTCATATCAATCACGCGTTACATTAGTCATTACACCTACACTAACGCTTATTCCAGCTATGAAGATCATGGCTGGAGGACGCAGAGGATGCGAGAACGCGGGAGGGCGTGGAAACATTAACCTCACCGCAACGAAACTGAACGCACTAATCAGCGAGCGAGTTGAGGAGGAAATCGCTGCACGTGAAGCTGCACGTAACCGGAATCAAATGACCCAAGAGACAAACCCTAATCCACCCCACTACACGTTTAAAACATTCTTAGACTGCAAACCACCTTCTTTCAATGGTACGGAGGGTGCAGCCGGTCTCCTCCGATGGATTGAAAAATTGGAATCAACTTTCATCATGAGCACATGTAGGGTTAATGACCGCGTGAAGTACGCAACAGAAACCTTAGAAGGAGCGGCCCTCACTTGGTGGGACACAAATGTTCAAACTATAGGACGAGAAACATCTAATGCTCTACCTTGGGAAGAATTCAAGAGAATGATGAACCATGAATATTTCCCTCACTACAAAGTTCATAAATTGGAAATGGAATTTCAGAACCACAGGATGATTGGTTCTGAGATCGAAGCATACAATTCTCGATCTTATGAGTTGGCACACAAGTGCCTAGAAATGGTGACCCCAGCCTACAAACATCTCGAAAGATACATTGAGGGACTGACACCAGAGGTTCGGGATATGGTATTATTCGCTGACCCCACCACCTTGCGACAAGCCGTTTACTTAGCTCATGAACTGACCGATACGGTAGTTATTCAAGGATTATTACCTCCACGTGGCTCAGTGATCAAAACCATCGACAACAAACGCAAATGGGATAACACTCAAAACCAAACCCCCACTCTACAACCACCAAGACGACGTAAGGGTGCCTATGCTGGCAAAAACCCTAAGTGCAACAATTGTGATTATCATCATCAACGAGGACCGTGTGAAAGATACCGATGCCAACGATGCGGAAAGCTAGGCCACACAACTAAGAACTGCAGGGGTGAACTAGTGACCAAAATTCCACGGCCACAACAGCAGCAATACAAAGTACCGATAGGTTGCTTCGGATGTGGAAAGCCAGGGCACTTCAAAAGGGACTGCCCCCATGTGAAAAACAACGGGGACGAAGCACCGAAGAGTTGCTTCGAATGTGGAAAACCAGGGCACTTCAAGAAGGACTGCCCACATCTGAAGGATAACAACAATTACGAAAACAACAACGGTCCGAAGGAACGATCCCTCGCTATTGGGGCTAAGGAAGTCAGAAATGATTCTAATCTTGCAACGGGTACGTATCTCTTAAACGATCGTTACGCTTCTGTATTGTTTGATACTGGAACTGAGAAAGGTATTATATTTAAGCACCTTAGTAAATGCTTGACATAACCCCCAATACCTTTAAAGGTTGAATACACCGTAGAGCTAGCTAATGGTAAACTGATTGTAACTAAGCACATTCTAAGAGAATGCACATTAGGGCTAGAAAACCATAACTTTAAGATCGACCTCATGCCAGTTACACTAGGCAGTTCTGATGTTGTAGTGGGCATGGAATGGTTGTCTAAAAACAAAACTAAAATCATTTGCCATGACAAGGTTGTGCGCATACCTCCTCTTAGTGGAGAAACCCTTGATATCAACGGTGAATGGAGCGACACTCCTCTGTCCCCAGGTGGGAGCCGGAACAAATACCAATGCATTTCATTATCAAGTTACCCCGTACTACTAGTGGACGTGACACTATCTGGATAATTGTGAACCGACTAACTAAGTCAGCACATTTCCTTGCGATCAAGGAAAACGACAAGATGGAAAAGCTAGCCAGAGTCTATGTCAAGGAGGTAGTCTCACGACATGGAGTGCCAATCTCCATCATTTCAGACCGAGACGCCAGATTCACTTCTAACTTCTGGAAATCATTGCAAAAGTCGCTTGGTACGTGGCTGGATATGAGTACAGCATACCACCCACAAACTGATGGCGAGAGCGAACGCACCATACAAACTCTTGAAGACATGCTACGAGCGTGCGTAGTAGACTTCGGCAACAGTTGGGAAACCCACCTACCTTTGGTGGAGTTTTCCTACAACAACAGCTACCACACCAGCATCAAGGCTGCGCCCTTTGAGGCACTCTATGGCAAGAAATGCCGAACACCCATCTGTTGGGCGGAAGTGGGCGACAATCAGCTCACTTGCCCGGAACTTGTACACGAAACGACGGAGAATATCGTACAAATCAGAAACCGCATGGCAGCAGCTCACGATCGCCAGAAGAGGTATGCCGACAAAAGGCGGAAGCCTCTAGAAGTTCAGGTAGGAGATAAGGTCCTTCTGAAAGTTTCACCTTGGAAAGACGTCATTCGTTTTGGTAAATGAGGAAAACTGAATCCACGGTATATTGGACCATTCGAAATCCTGGAGAGGATTGGTCCGGTGCATACCAACTCAACCTACCAGCCGAACTCGATGGAGTTCATAATGTGTTTCGTGTCTCGAACTTAAGGAAATGCTTATCAGATGAGACACTTGTGATTCCACTGGACGAAATTCAATTGGATGAACAACTACGGTCCACAGAAGAACAGGTAGAGATCATGGACCGTGAGGTCAAGCAGCTTAAGCAAAGCAAGATTCCGATTGTTAAAGTCCGATGGAACTCGCAACGCGGACCTGAATTCACGTGGGAGCGTGAAGATCAGATGATGCGCAAATATCCCCATCTCTTCAAATAGACAACGCCAAACACCGACAGCAACAAATAAATTTCGGGACGAAATTTCCTTTCAACAAGGGGATGATGTGACAACCAGAAAAAAATTTTTTTGCAAACACTCTTGCTCCTCAAACACTACCAACAACAACCAAATTTCGGGATGAAATTTCTTTCAACAAGGGGATGATGTGACACCCGGCAATTTCAGGTAAACTGCAACTCTTACATTCCTTACATTTGACATTCATACTTGTTGCATTTCATTTAATTATGTTAATTAGATGAGTCAAACATACACAACTGTGAAACGATAGTTCTAGGAAGTATCGAATCGTACATTGCACATTGGTTGTGGAAACCAAGTGTGGCAAACACAACACTAACACAAAACAATAATTCGGGGAATTATTAAATTGTGCATCACACGTTGATTTGGATTAATCAAGCGTGCAAACACTTCGTTAGACACGAGCACAAACTACCGAAGATAATTCGAGAAATTATCGAAACACACACACGAGTCTCACGAACGTTGGTGATCAATCAAACTTATATGTTATTATATGATTACGTGCTAAACGTGCATTAGATGCTTTGAATAAACGTTAGGAATCGAGTACGAGCGAAATCGTATCAACGAAATCGAAAAACAAGAAAATGAAGCCGTCGCGGTACGCGACAACCACATCGCGAAAGGCTTCGCGGTACGCGAAGCAAACCGGGAGTCGAGACTCCCGAATTACATCGCGGTACGCGGCAAAGGATTTTGATCGGCCTCCGCGGTACACGAAGGCCATGCAGATCAAAATTTTTATAAAACTCAATCCCATTCATTCTGTTCGATTTCTTCACATATCCTCCGACCTTCTACTTATATTCTTGACCAAAAACCCCCTGAGATCAACATTCAAACCCCATAGAATCACTATTGAGGCCATTTGTTGGTGATTGAAGATCGTGGGAACAACAAGGAAGCCGTGGAATCCATCAAAACGACGAAAGATCGAATCCCAGCCACTTGAAGGACCTCCAGAAGCTGTTCTAGCACGATTCTTACCATCTAAGGTAGTTTTATATGTTTATCCTTAGTTAGATCGTACATGCAATGGGTAAAAACCCACATGCAACTCCATATGATTATTGTGCTCGAATTGGTTGGTGATTTGATGTGTATTTGTTGTAGATTTACTTATTTTATAGTTTAGAAATGTTAGATTTGAGTTTTGGTCAAGTTATGTTTGATTTGATGATGTTTTGGTACACTTGCCATAAAAGGAAACTTTTATGTTGCAAGTCTTGGATTTCTGATGATCTAGACATGTTAGACATGTCTAGATGTTGTTAAATATATATTGGAGTGTTTAGAAACACATGGGGATATTTGATTTTGTCAAAAACATGGTTTTGTATAATCTTGCTATTTATGGAAACTTTTAAAAATCAAAAGAGGGCTTTTGATGTTTTTGAATGATTTGATGAACTTGGATTATTGAAATATGTTTAGAAATGGTTTTTAACATATTTGGAAACTTGGATTTGTGAAAACGAACTTTTAAACGGATACTTTCCAAATAAGGAAACTTTATTTGGGCAAAACGGCATAAATGGTGATTTATGCGCAAACGACATGTTTTAAGGGTTTAAATGTGTTTTATAAACATATTAGAAGTACTAACTTTATGAAACGGGATTTCATACCCATACTTTCCTAAAACGGAACCTTTCTAAAAATGGTAACTTGTGCGATTAGAGTCATAGGATGCATCTTGGTGTCTTATGTGCATTAAGGAACATAAACACAACAATCGTGTCACCAACGATTCGTCGAGTCAACACAAGTCAACACACACACACTCGGTTGAGCACACCGACACTTGGAGTTGTATGGAATACAACGCATCACAAAACACATACTTACACCTATATGGTTATAGGTGCTTACTAGCAGGACTGCTAACTTTCGCATTCGCGAACATCACATAAACCGAAACTGCTCTATCAGGTGAGTTCACGGCCCCTTTTATCTTTTCTACCTTTGGGGGAGAAAACATTGCATTACAACTGTTTTTGAACAACAACTCACTTTATTTACGTATGGACATGCTTTATCATTATATGTATATGTGTGGGCCCCTATCACAACTAAAAGTCCTCGCGATACTCCTCGGATCGTTAATAGCATAACGCCTAGCGTGGTAATCTTGAATAGTACTATTTGGGCCTGACAAGCCCTACTACACCCGACTGGAGGTCGGAACAGTGCAATATTGAACAACACTTTGCCATAGTCTTGTGATGGACATGGCGGGAGGCACCAACTGTCAGCTTCGGTATCATCCACAATATAATATAACTGTATTGACTAGCTATTAATCGATACTGCATTGTAATGATATGTAAATCTGCAAAACTCTTACTTTAAATATTTTGATGTTTACTGCTTATGAAAAACCTGTGCTCTCGCCAACCATTGTGTTGACCCTTTTTACTCGCATGTTTTCTCAGGTAGCTAAGGCACGCACTTGAGGATAAGATGCTAGGATGGAGTCCATGCATCAGCTTTAGTGTCTTAGGACATTTTGAGAATATCTAAACATTTGACCTGTTTTGTAATAATGATTACTTAAATCGCTTCGGCAAATTTTAAACTCATGTTGTTTTGAAAACTAATTAATTAACGCTTCCGCAGCTTATGAACTATATCTGTTTTGACATTATTAAACTTCCGCAACTCTGATTTTACTAAACTGTTTTATCCAAGTTATTGGATGTACGTATGCAACCAGACATGTAGGTCTCGCAACAGTGTGACCAGAGACTGCGATCCTGACAATCTGTTATTGCTCGCGCCCAAGAAGGGACGGGATTTCTCAGGGTGCGACAGCTTATATATAGGGCATACCCCTGAGTCGAGCCTACGACCCGCCCAGACGCCGTCCCACCACATACTAATCCACATGGGACATTGGTGTTAATGAAAATTAAGCATTTTACCCTACCATTAACCCAATGATTCTTCAGTTCTTTGTTCCTGTAAATACAACAATTTGGAATCTATGTTGATTCCTTAAGTTCATCACAATAATGATCAACCACAATGTTTGTAGGAACAGTCATTAATGCTTAATTAAATAAATAAATAAACATTTAATAAAATCTAAGTCCTAATGATTGGGGCCTTGGTCAAACTCGAGTAGACTAGTTTGTCAATCAAGGTACTTAATAGTTAGGGAATTCTGTAAATATCATCAAACATATGACCTACAAATCAAACGGTCTAGCTAGGACTTCTTAAAATGTAGGATTTCTTGTTTCGTACTTGATTTGTTCCTTGTTTCGTATTGTTTCGTTGGCATATGTTATCTTTGATATTTCCCATACTTTCCTTGAAAATGATTTATTGATTCGTCTGGTTTTGTTACAAGATGTACTTGATTCGTTGATCATTGAATACTAGATTTGTTGATCAAATGTACTCTTGATTCGTTGTTCATCAAACACTTGATTCGTTGAACATCGAATATTAGCTTTGCAAAGATAGTTTCGTTTGATTCGTTGAAATCACCCACTTGATTTGTCAAAATGTTTCGTTTGATTCGTTGAACTCACACACTTGCTTTGTCAAAATAGTTTCGTTTGATTCGTTGAACTCACACACTTGATTTGCCAAAAATGTTTCGTTAGATTCGTTGAACTCACACACTTGATTTGTCAAAAATGTTTTGTTTGATTCGTTGAAATGTTTAGTTTAACCCAATTATCCACTTAAATTATAAGTAGATAAATTTAGTAAAAACCTGCATAAAATTCACCTAGATATGATCTAGGTTATCATTCATATATGTAAAACATATAATTTAAAAGCATTTAAGTAAACAATTTAAATAAAACAGTTTACGCATGCTTCTCAGCCCCGCATTTTAATACAAAATGTTAGAAAAGGGGCAATGAACTCACCTGTGTTGATGTCTAATGTACTATCACAGAATGCGCACTCTTGTTTGTAGGCTAAGTATCTTCAGTTCCTGAGTTATTTTATAAGAATTCGAATACGATAAGTACGCGTATTTGTCGTCGTATTAAAGACTTGGTCTCGGTGTGTGTAACTAAGTGTCCTAATACTACATTGCTCCTATAACTTAATATTCTAGTCTAACTTAGATACCCATTTATAACCCTACATCCCATGTTTAATTATAATAACTTACTTTTAAAATTTTACGAAATTTGGGCAGAGTTTCCTTTGTTTTTAGTTCAAATCCAGACAATTTATATCGTCTATTTTACATCAAATTCCCAAACAATTTAATCAAAACCAATTAACACTTCATTTTACATGTTTAAGTATAAAAATATCATTTCATTTAGTTTAAAGAATGTTTTAATAAAACTTATAATTCAATTTGAGCAATTATGATCAATAATTTATGCTTAGGTTAATCACATTTGATTAACCTTAACATGTTACTAGATCTTTGTTTCCGATAGTTCTTTGTCCGTCCGTGTGTATAACTTAGTTTAGAGTGTCAAATTGACAATCCAATTCAGTTATACATCATATGAAACTTTCTAAGTGTTAGATGTAAATGTTGAATTCAACACCATAATCTTAAGCTATAACACCCACTAGTGCCTGTTCCTTAGTTCGTTTCCAACTTTGAGTACTCGTATGTTCATTTCCTTGATCGTATAACTAAGTTCAATAGCTCTAGGTACTGAATTTCCTTAATTAACCAACACTTTGGGTTCAACCACCCTTGGGGCAGCGAACCTATGGACATTAAGGGTAGGTTCGGCGAACCTTTAAGGTTTGGCGAACCTTTAGGGTTCTGCGAACCTTTTAGGTTCGGTCAACAAAGGTTCGTCCATCTTAGGTTCGTCTATGGGGAAGGTTCGTCGATCAAAGGTTCGTTATCATCAGGTTCGTCAGCTTATAAGGTTCTTCTAAGGAGAAGGTTCGTAGGTCAAAGGTTCGTTGCTTCCAGGTTCGTTCACTAGAGGTTCGGCTCTAAGGTTCGTGGGTCTAGGTTCGTTCGTCCTAGGTTCGGTGCATGTGGGTTAACAGGTTCGTTGCAGGTGGTGCAGGTTCGTTGCAGATGATAACAGGTTTGGTTGTCAGCAATAGGTTCGGCGACCTGCAACAGGTTCGCCTGATCGCATTTGGTTCGCGAACCTGCACTATCTTCTTCACTTTTCAACTCCAACCTGTTACAAATCAGTTCCTACAACTTCCTAGTCATTCATAAGTGTTTATCTAAGTGTTTCTAAGTGTTCAATGTGATTAAAACTACAAAAATATATAAGGGTTCGTGATAACCACTAAAACCGAAATAAAATCAAGATTTACCTCAAATTTGATGGATAAAAGCTTGAAATTCTTGTACTTCCTTGATCTATACAACGAGATGATCGTTTTGGCTCCAAGAACACTTAAATCCGTGAAGAATCGAACAAGAAATCTTAGTGAGAAGGGGAGTTTCTAGAGAGAGAGAGACGAGATTGGAGGGAGAGAGGGAGGTTGGTGAAGTGAGTTATGGCATTTACTTGCCATAATAAATGCTTCACCACACCCGGTTGCTCGGTCTCGTTCGGTTTCGCGTAAAACTTCAGTTTCTCATGATTTTCGTCATGAAACGACACGATTTATAAAATAAGATTTATAAAATTATTCGAAGTGGTTATTCCTAGTAAATTAACTACTATCTTTCATTTATTTTAAATTTTCAAAATATTAATTTACTGTTTGAATCGAACGTACGGTCATCGCGCGTATTCGTTCGAATCGTCATTCGTACGAACACGATGATAACTATACTTTTCAATCTTGTTTTCTAATTATCGAACATCGTTCAGAACGTTAAACTTTCAGATTTATTCGTACAGATCGTCACCTATACGAATAATCCGTCAATTTAGCATTCACGCAACGACATTCGTGTTGTTTTGTTCTGTAAGACCTCACATACGTTTATACATAATAAATCCTAACAAATAATCTCATGATGGTTCTGTGTTGTCAGATAATTATCCGACTCAAGAACCATAGTTCTGAACTGTGGTTCTGTTAAATGTTTCTGAACTTGTTGTTTGATAACACAAAATGATAATGACAAATGATATGAATATGAAATGCATTGAAATGTATTTAGTTCGTACATGTTTACTGTTCATGATCACTGTTCCGGTACGGTTCCGGCACTGATGTTACAAATATATATACTCATCATTTTGTTTTACGTTCAGTTCATGTGTAATATACTCGTCATGGTGTTATACGTTCAGGTCATTATGTAATTGCAAACGCCAAACCCACATACGCATAACACGTGTTTAAAACAACAACAATTTTTAGGTCCCAGATTTTTCAAAATAAACATGCATTTTAATCTCCCAAAATAACCCAACATTTTTACCAAAAGATATGTAGTTAAGTCAATTCTACATTCGAAAACCCAATTACAACATTAACATCAATTTACAAAAGTCATTGGGTTTCAATCATAACAAGTTCAATCCGATCCTCCATGAAATACCCGATCACATGCGCCATCACTCTTTACGTTCACATACAAAACACCACATTTAAATCACCATTAGTTCGTTAGAACTAAGTAAGAATACATATGTATACTTTTTGGTTCATAACGGAAGGTTATTGGATCTCAAAACGTGATTAAGCGACCAAAATGGGTGATTTTGGACACCCCTAGCCGTAGCTTATGGCTTGACCGTAGGCTATGGCCTTTGATCAAAACCCTCCAACCGTAGCGTACGGCTTGGCCGTAGGCTACTGCCATCTTAACAGAAGCATCCAGCCGTAGGCTATGCCCATGTCATAGCTTATGCCCCTACAGATACAAAATATCAATTTTTTTCGTGTTTTACACCACCGTAACCACCTCGGATCGTTTCAACCCTTCTATTTCTCCCAAATACATCCCATAACATAGGGGTGTTCAGAATAACCGAAAACCGTCTAAAACCGTTACCCGAACCGTATCCGAACCGAATTTCGTTTCTCCCAAATACTTCCCTCTCAACCTCTCTCTCAGATCTCGCGAGTCTGCATCCGTTGAATCCACGTCTCAGCTCCCTCTCAACCTATCTCTCAGACTCTCAGCTCTCTCATACTCTCGCGAGTCTGCATTTATTGATAGTTATTTCACTGTGACTTGCTTCACAAGAAGGTGACAATATTTGGGTTGCCCCTTGTTGGTTTATCCTAGTTTGTTACTTTGGTTTATCTAGTTTTGTTTATAATTTGTTTGAAATTTTAACAGGTTGCTCCTTGGAATGAAAGCAGGAGACAAATTTGGGGAAAAATAGAGAATTTGGTTGAATTTGGCTGAATTCGGTTAGTTCGGTTATAACCGAAAACCGAATCGTTTTGAATTCGGTTGGAATTCGGTTAGGATAACCTTATAATGAATTCGGTTCGGTTCGGTTAACGGATAGGATTTTTTTTTTCAAAAACCGAACAAACCGAATAAACCGATAACCGAACCGATGAACACCCCTACCATAACACCCTTGAAACATGACCACCAAGTTCTAAAACATAATTTGGTGATATCATTAAGTTAATCACAAAACGATTTGTTTAACGGGTCATTTACACCTAAACCCATTAACAACACAAATTTTCACCCAAAACTAATGAAACTTCCTTTCCCCCAAGGATTTCCATTTGTTATATTAATTCAACATATTCAACACATGAAATGCATATTCATAAACACTTTAAAACACAACTAAAGTGTTAGATTCTACAACCACCAATATTTAAATTATAATTCACACTTCCTTGAGACTTCTTTTTTCACCAAGGATTCTCAAGATAAGCAATCACACCACTTGAGATTTACTTAAACACTATAGATTCACCATGGGAAGATCACACCACTTGTGATTCAAACAGACTCCAAATTCACACCACTTGATTTGTTTGACCATTTTCAGTCAAACTTCAAATAAGAAGTTCACGCCACTTGTGAATCATTCATATTCCTCCATACCACATGTAAACATATTATATACAATAACTTAGCAAATATAACACATGTTGCATGTTATTGTCAAACAACAAATATCCAAGCTCCAATTCACCAATTCAACATTCATATATATTCCACATACATCTATATAGATATATACATATATGTGCATAGCACCATTTAATCATATCGAGTATAATAGGTAGGTGACTTACGTGTAAACAACAAAGATTTACTAATGGTTCGTTTTCATCCAAGCAACCAAAAACATTCTATAACACCTAGGATTCTTCAAGTTAAACAATCACACCACTTGTGATTTACTAAACTTTAGTTCACCAATTTAGGAGGTTCACACCACTTGTGAATCAACCTATTTAATGATCACACCACTTCTGATTCATTCCCCAATTTAAACTCCAACATTGAAATTTTCACACCATTTGCGAATTTCTCCAAAAGTTTCACACCATATGCGATACAACTACAATTCATGCATAGATAAGCCATGTTTCTATTATTGCTTATCCTTAACAAACACCAAGCATACAACACCAATTCATCAAAGATCATTATCAAATGTATTTTCTACATACATCGCAAACACTCATAGTGACACATATACATATACACCACTGCATGTGTTAATTATATGAGTTATATGACTTACCTCCCCCGATGTGTTATCCACAAAAATCTCCATACCGGGTCATTTGGTTCCACTTGTGCTTCCTATCATTATTTTCAAATGTTATTAATCATCATATTATCATATAAACTACCACCAAACGCCCATTTCAACATTTCTAGTTCATTTCCTCATGAACCATAAAAATCCATTTTTATAAACTTACTCAAATCTTCAAAGAAATATTAAAAACTAGTTCTTAGATGATATGCATGATGATTAACAACATATAACACCAACTAAACCTCCAATTTCAGATTTAGCCCATCAAACTCATACCTCCATAGGGGACCCACGAAAATCTCAACAAAAACCCAAAAATTACATACCTATATGTAGTTTGAAACAAGGAGAACTCAAGTTTATCCTTGCATTCAAGATCGGATCACAAATTAAGCACTAATTGGATCAATTTTTGAAATTTTTGGATTTCTCCTTGTTCTCCCTCTCTGTACGTCGAATGAAACAATGGGGGGAGGTTGTTCCCTTGACCAAATTTGACCCCAACTTGACATTTAACCCCCTTGAATTTAAGTTTCAACTAATTACCCATTTAGCCCCTCTATTACCAGTTAATTCTAACTAGTTATAACTAATTAAGTTATGTTAGTTAACACCCACCATAATTTTAAGAAATCAAATATGAATAAAACACCCACCAAATAAATATAAAACATAATTATACACCAATTATATTCATTTTATAATATTTTCCCAAAATGGGTCGTTACAGTAATATCTCGTCATTGTGTTTTACGTTCAGTTCATTGTTTAATATACTCGTCATTGTGTTTTATGTTTAGGTCATTGATTAATATACTCCTCATTGTGTTTTACATTCAGGTCATTCAGTAATATACTCATCATTGTAATTTACATCCAGGTAATTGTGTAATATACTTATCATTGTGTTTTACGTTCAGGTCATTGAATAACATACTCATCATTGTGTTTTACGTTTAGGTCATTGAGTAACTCATCATTGTAATTTACATTTAGGTTATTGTGTAATATACTTATCATCGTGTTTTATGTGCATGTTATTGTGTAATATACTCAACATTGTATTTTACGTCCAGGTCATTATATAATATACTCATCATTGTGTTTTATGTTCAGGTCATTTTGTTATATGTATTCCTCATACGAATAAACGAAAAACAACCATAGGGTGTTTAGAATTGACCTCAATGAAGAACTCCCAAAAACACACATTGGATTTGATAGTAGTCTCGCTAGATGACTTGAATCACGAACCACGATCTATATCGTGTATCATCGCAACAACCGTGTGCTCCGAAACCACTTGTGGTGGTTCGACTATGGTGTGGCTCCTTGGTGGTGTTTGGCCGAAACCAAGAGGAGAGGGGAGGAGGGGTGTACGGCCAAGAAAGGGAGAGAAGGAGAGTGAAAGAGTTACGTGAAAATGTGGTGAAAATGTGGGATGTTGAATCTAGTTTTAATAGTCAAAACTAGATCCACCTTTTTAGGATCTTAAATTTACTAATTCAAAATTAATTCCCACCCTTTTATTTCACATTATATTTAAATTAAACTCTTTTAATTTGATACTACTCTCAATATTACTAACTAACAATTAGGTATTAACATTTAATTAAATGTCTAAAATTTAACTAATTAAACTTTATCAATTTAATTATAGTTGATTATCACAATAATTAATTCCTCCAATATTATTATTATTTCATAAATAATAATAACACACCACTTTATATAATTCGTGAAATTGAATATGTCTAAAACAAATTATAGGCATAAACTCATTACTATCTTCCAAGTGTAACTCTTTGGATCGTACCCCGATAACAACGTTGATATTATCGATGATCGTACATCACATATCCAACAATTGTGTCATATGTATTAATCATTGTGTTTTATGTTTTTGACTATTTGAATATCTTGTCATTGGTTTTTATGTATTAGATGAACTTGTTTTTGTTTTATCATTATGATTTACATATAAAAAGTATATGATTATGTTGTTTCACCATTATTATTTTTCAAAGCTCATCATTTCAGGAAAAAAAAAGTTAGACACAATGACGAACAAAAATAAACAATGACAAACAAAAATAAACAATAACAGACAAAAAGACATAATAACAGATAAAAAGACATAATGACGCATTACATATATACACGGTAAAGAAAAAACATTATTTTTTAATTTTTTATACATCAATACTATACTTATTTAAAGATAAAAAAATGCTCGTTTTTTTATGTATAATTTTTTTTTCAAAAAATAATATCGTATATAAAAGTTATGATCGTTTAAAAAATGGGGAACATGATAAAAAGTCAACAAAAGTGTCTATGACTAAAATACCCTTCTACTAATTTTTTAATATAACTTTAATCTCAAACATTAAATTATAGATCTAATGGCCTAAAATCCTTCTCACTTCTCATTAATTTAAGTCTTTTTACTAGAACCTCATCCTAATTATGATTATTGAAACATTTGTTTTCAATATTTAGTTCATACTACCGTATTTAACATACTTAATGATCATTCACAATTTTGTTAATTATCTTTTTTTAATTAAAAATGTCGAACATTGTGTCTTCAAATCAAAATATACACACTCTATGATTGATTGTTTGTAAAGACATAATTGTTTTATCTTTTGCACTTTTAAACCTATATTATCTTTTAATGTTACAATTTTTTTGTCATCAGTACAAGTATTAATTCACCAAAGACAATTTTCCTATTATATAGATTTTTAATTCATTATTTTTATTAACTAAACTACCTCATCTCACATATAGTTAATGAAGACAAAAGGGTAACTATACTAAATGATCTATTTTAACAGTTTGAATTATCAAAAAATGGTGTCAACCAGACAAGAAAACGCCAAATGATGACTACTCTATTGATAAAGTATTATACAATATGTTACTTAAAAAAATAAATTTAATTATTTTAGTCCTAAAAACTAAGTAGATGCCTTTTATATTATATTATGTTTTTCTATTTATATACAGTTATGTGTATTCATTGTTATGAAATATTTAAGGTAATAAAATCCTAAAAAACATGTTATTATGATGGTTTTTAATGTTTGAACGTTATCTTGAGAAAAATATATCTTTATTGATTAAAAGACTACTTGCAAATATTATGTAATAGTTTATGTTAAAATAATATTATGATTTTGTTTTAATTTATTTGCAATATATCTCATTGAATATGACATTATATCATCAAAACTTGGCATTCAAACATCATGATTGAGAAGAATGAGTTTTGGTATATATCTTTTTTTTAGTTGTGATTTTGGTTATTTAATTTTAAATGTTTTTCATTTTATCTCATTTCATTTTTAGTTTAGTCACTTAAATAATGATCATTTGGAATTATTAGTTACTATCAAATCTTTTTTTTATCTTTATCCTAACATTCATATGTTCAAATGAATATATGTGCCTATATATTTTCAATTTTACACAAAAATAATTACTTGGGTATTTGCATCTTTTTATTAAATTTCTTCTTTCAATCTCAATAAAATAACTCTTATCAATTAAATTTAATTTACAACTTAACAAACAAAAATTTATTTCACAAAATCATTTCATAATTCTTTAATCTTAATGTAATTACTAATCCGTTTTACTTAATATATTTTTTCCAAATTACTACATATAATACACGATGTATAACACGTGAAGTTAATGAAAGGTACCTTGTGCAATAAAAGTAAACAATAAAAGTGTTAGTGATTTTTCAATTCTTTTTTCTAAGATGAAATTAATCAACATATTAAGAGAAAACTTTAATTTGTTATCTTTTATTATTATATGTAATACGTTTTTATCATCATACCAAATATTTATTACAATATTGTTTTTGTAGCCATATAAGAAGTATATGCAATCTTGTATATAAAGAAGTGTTTACATATTTGTAAAATATATTATTTTTTATTTTAGAAAATGTTAAAAAATTTACTTTATTTATATCTATTTTTTTATAGGTGATCAATTTTGTAATGTTTATTTTTTTATACAACACCGTGTTGTACACGGGTTAATAACCTAGTATTTTAATGAATCAAGATTTCTAATGATACGTGTCATGTTCCTATTGTTGGGAATTATAGTAACCGTTTTTCAAATTTTAATTAATCATATTAATTATAAACTCAGATTTTACGATAGCGGAAGCATTTAGGTTACACATTTTGTTTCATAAAAACAAAATTCTCAAACCAAGAATCCAATTACATGCGAATAAACATAAAACAACCATAAGGTGTTTAGAATTGACCTTAATGAAGAATTCCCAAAAACACTCCTTGGATTCGATAGTTGTCTCGCTAGATGACTTGTGTCACACCCCCGTCGGCGGCGGAAACACGGGAGATGCGACGAAACTGTATATCGAGAACTTATAGAATATGAGAGAATGTTAATCCTTCTGTTTAAGTGTAAAGTTCATATCTAGCCTTAGGTTAGTACCTGAAATACATGCAAAAAACAAGTGTCAACTAAAAAATTGGTGAGTTCATAGGTTTTATGTTTAAACCAAATAGTTGAAATAACAGTGTTGGCCATTCAAGGCCGTGTAAAATGTTTCAATCAAAATCCAGTAGGATCGTCATCCCATAATGCTATGCTATCATATAATATGTTAACTAGGAGTTTGAATGGATGCAATTTACATGAGTTCACAACCAAGCCTGTGACTCATTGCCCTTGACTATTCATAGTCTAGTAAACTCTTCTCGGGTTCATAAATGTAAATATTGGAGATATTCGTTCATCGTGATTGACCACGTCATGTAGGTGGCTATAGCTAGCAAGACCACCCCATAGATGAATGGGATGTCAACCCAAATAGTACTATTCAATATATGTCCACTGACTCAAACCCATGAGTTAATGGGCTGGACAGGGAGTTGCGCCAGAGTAGAGGGTGGCTGTTGCTGGAGCTAAGGAAGCCGGCAACCCTTGTTCTTCTTCCTCTTATTTTCACGCTCAAAACACACACAAGTGTGTGTGTGTGTAGTGTGGGCTAAACGGCTGAACACGTATAAGGGGCAAGAAGCATAAGTTTCTATTTATAGATGGGTTTTTGGGTGGGGGAAAATACCCTAGATCAGTCTGTATCGCGTATAAACCACGTATAAACCGTGAAACAAACCCGTTCGAGTCTTGTTATCACTACCGACCATCATTTTGTGACCGAAACATGTTTATCACATTTTGTGAATATCCGATCACTAAACGTTAATCGGTTTTTTGTCTGTTTTCTTTCGCAAGCATCAATAATTAAGAACCAATTCATTAATAAATGTTTGTAGGTTTAACTTTATAGATCGGGCCCTAGTTTGGGCCTCAGTTCTTAGTGGGCTTCATTGGGCTTAACTGGGCCTAGCCCATTTGATTCGGTTAGCAACGAATCATTTACTAATCCATGTAGGATTTGGGAGAAAGGTAAAATTCGAGACGCTATGTATGCTTGCATTATTTTGCATATCATGATTTTGAAGGGCAAAGAAAAGCTTTTTGCCAAAATTATGAAGAGATTGGCGTTCCGGTTGAAGAGGTTACACCGGATGAATGAATTGAATAAGCACCGAGATCCGAAAAAGGGAAATACATAATATGCTTAAAGGTGATTTAGTTGAATATGTCTGGAAAAATCAAAGAGAAAATATGTAGTTTTTTTATTTAATTTTATTATATAGTTTAATTTTTTTATTTTATTATGTAATTTTTTTTTCTTTTATTTTGTAATTTTATTTTATTTTTAATAATATTATGTCTTTTTTTAATTTATTCTATAATTAAAAAAAAAGAAAAATCAAATAATAAAATTTGAATAAAGGTGGTGATGACGTAGAGTGATGATAACACATGTGGTGATGATGTGAAGTGATGAGGAGGTGATGATGTTGGTTGTTTATGTGATGTCTACGTGAAGTGATAGGGACGTGATCACTAAACATAGCCTCACCACGAGCCGCTTGAGAGGTTATTTCGATCACTATCACCACCAGGATTTTAAATTATAAATGATATCCTAAATTATGTTAGTGTATTTTCTTTCTAAATTATAAATGATATCCTAAAGATATAATACTTTAATTTTACCTAATAATCGCATTATATGTGATGTACCATTTTAAAATTTTTTGTTGAAATAAAATAAAACAAAATCGAGTAAAACTACTAATTTGGATTGCTAATGGATAACTATCATCATGTCACTATTGGTACCATCTCATTATATCCATCTTCAAGTTACCAATTATTCAATAGAAACTCGATGCTTTAAGAAAAACGCGCTTATGAGATTCATACTCAAAACCTTATGGTGTGGCTATATTTTAATGATTTTGGCAATAAATAGTATTTTATTATGAATCACAAACAACCTTTAAAATCACGAAATTGGGCACACCGGAAGTTAGATTAAATATTTTTTTTATTTATTTATAAAAGTTCCGACCACCGGAAAGTAACATAGCAGCGACGGTTACAATTTCAAAATCATAAACAAAACCCTAAAATTTTCACATCAAATCGGTCCTTTGAACGACACCAGCTGCCTGAATTTCTGCCAAGGTTTGTCCCAAACAAGAGCCACATAATTATGATCAGCGCCACCGTCCGCCGCCTTGATCGTCAGGTTGTAATTCATTCCGGCGACCACTTGGCTCTCTCCTTTGACGACTTTCCTGAACTTCAGAGACGCATGGTCCACCTTGTTGTGCTCGTTCACGGCGAACTTTCCGATGTCTACCACCGTAGCGTCGGTCACATCTGGAATCGGCTTCCATCCGCCGAGTGCTCCTCCGCTCAACGCGGCGGAGGGTTTACAGAGGAAGGAGATTATGAGGAATGTGATGAGGAAATTGGGCATTTTTGGTCTTTGGTTCGTGTGAGGAAAGGGTGTCGGTGATTACTTGTGGTTAATATATACAGGGGATATGATGAGGAGCAAGTGTCATGTGAAATGCACATGTTTTTCAATGGCTTTGAAACTTGTGTCCACTTGCTAATTTATTATTTACCTAAATTAAATGATTTAAAGTAGATGCGTGATCTTTGAGCCGATCTCGGACTAGCATGCTTGGTAGAAGTATTGTCTTCTAAAAAGAATGTATTGGGTTCAAATTCAAGCAATAGATAATATTAGATGTAGTTTAGGAGTAAGATAGTTCGAGTCAGGATGAGTGCGAGTCAGAACGAGTTTTAAGCAAAATGAAATGTTTTTAAAAAACAAAGTTTGGTTAAAGTCAAAATGTGTTATACTAAACAAATAGTCTATTAGGATAATTTGTAGTGATTTTCTTATCTAATATGTTATTAATCATTCTTAAACATTTGAATCCATCGGATCCATATAGTTTTTAAGTTACTTATCTTGACCAATACTGCGTAAAAGTGTTACCTATCTCAGCTCTTTACATGCTTTAATGTGACCAGTGTTGTAAAAATCGGCCTAGGCGGCCAATGATTATTTGAGACATTTCTCAACCCCAAATACTTAATATGTCTCTAAAACATCAAATCCAACATCTAATACATTGAAACCAACCACTAAACATCGAAATTCATCTATAAACTTTGAATTGTGTGTTTAAGTTTGTAATTTGAAGTACTTGACTTAGTATGTTTAAGTTTATTTTTTAATATATTTGAAGTATTATATTAAATTATTGATATTAATGTGTGTATATAATAAATATTTGTAAAATTACATATAAAAATTATAATCCGCCTAGCGCCGATTAATCCCGATTAATCCCTAGGCTGCACATTGCCGCCCGACTAGCGCCTAGCAACTTTTACAACCATGAATGTGACACATTTCAACCCATTATACAACAATTGTTTACTCAAACCAACCTAATTCTTTTCATTTGGATGAAAATTGCCACCTGTAGTTATTCATACTCTTTTCTTTTGATCAAATAAAATATAATTAAATTAACCTCAATTACACAACAAAACAACAATACAACATCACCTAACTCTATCTCTTGTCAACACCACTTCTTCGTCCCTCATCATCTTTTCTTTATTCCATGAACATGAGCTGCTTTGATACCTATTTTGGTTATGAAGCTATTAAAAATATAATATGAAATATCTTAAACTGATTTGCACAATTATTTCATGGTGCCAAACGGCCACAATTTACCGGGTTTTTTTAGGCCCATGATCTTAAGTTAGGTTCATAGACACACACACAATATACTAATATAGTATTATGTAGTCAACTAATCCCATGAACTTTCTATTTTAGTGCTATATATACGATCTAATCTTGACTAAGTCTCAAGACATTTTATCACCGACCCTCATGAAAATTCAATGATCCTGATGAAAGCTCGTTTTAGAACCAAAACTAATACCAAATAAGCGATTTGCATTACACGTGATAAACCCAATTACCAATAACAGTTTATACCATTAGCCGCTACATTACGACAACCACAATTTTAAGATTGAGTGACTTTGGTATAATTTTAAAAGTTAAAACATGTTAGTAGGATGGTAAATATAGTTAATTTTGATATAATTTATACATTTAGATAATATGGAACCATTTAAAAAAAAAAAAAAAAAAAACTTAAACCTTCACCTTTTTTGAATCACATTTGATGATTTGAATGCTATTACTTTGAATTCTGTTAGAAAAAACAAGAAATTTAAGCATATTATCATAATCAACAAGATTATAATTTGACGTATTTTATGATGTATTTGTGATATAATTTAGTTTTATCATTTGTTTAGGTTATCCGAACCGATTCAAATCGGTCTAAAATTAAAATACTTAATGACAAATAATTATTAACAAAAAATTTTCGACCATCATAAAAAAGTTTTCTGAGCCTACCACTGGTTCTGTTCTGTTTGATACCCCGATGTGCGATTAATCCTACCCAAAGTTGTCACAAGAGGATGCAACCCCATCGATCCCCTTTTGTTTTCCCTTTGAGGTATCGTTTGTGAGTAACGCTACATCATCAATTAGAGGGGGCAAAATCCCCGAAACCAACAACCCGAAGCAGTCATACTCGAACCGGTGGATACATATTGTTCTAAGTTCTCAGAGAAATTGTAACCAAAATGGCTAGAGGTGGCAATCTTCACGCAAATCAAAAGAAATTGTTTGATTTAGGTAAACAATTATTGTATAATGAGTTGAAATGGGTAACATTTTAACACAATACCGGTCAAGATGGGCAACCTAAAAGCTATATAAATGCAATGAATTGAAACATTTAAGAATGATTAATAACATCTATACTTTACCTATAAATTTTTATTTTCTTTATTTTTATGTTTACTTTAACTTTGGTTTTGACTCTAGATTTAACTTTATTTTCACTCTTTATAGGTAGTTTGTACAAGTGCAAACCAACCAATATATGCCTTTACACATGTCTGTTTAGCTAGAGTAAAACCTTCATAGATCGAACATTACACTAGGTAGCACTCTCTTTATCTGGGCATAGTGACCCAATTTGTGCTCATTTAGCTATTGACATAGTCTCCTTCATCATCACTCACAAGACTTGACAATGCATGTGGGGATCCCTCCATGTTTATTAAGTTAGTTCTCTATTCAAACCTCTACTTTAGACCCTTTTTACTTTGCATATTCATGAGATACAGACGTTTATTTATTAGTAAGGTGATAAGAGATCAAATTGGTAGCTTTAAATTTTTACCCAAGTGTGGATTGAAACAAGTAAAGGAATTGTTCAATTGTATTGGGTATTTGTTCACTTGCACAACGGTTCTCTTGGTTGAGTTCTCATGAAATAGTTCACTCGCACAATAATCTCACCAGCAGCAGTAATTATTCACTCGCATCTAAGTATAATACAAATGACTTAAGTATTATATGCATCAATAAATACTCACTTGTATCAGTGAACCCTAGGGTGGTTTCTCATATATTGATTCTCTTACCTGTCTAGTGATTCGAGTGAGTAATAATACACTCGCATCAAGAGACGGCTGGTCTTCAGAAGTTATATTACTCTAATCAGTGTTGATGCGAGTAACCAATAAAATACTTGTATTAAGAGACCTTTATATGCATGATGAACATACTTTGATGGATGTTGACTTATATGTTCACTTATGCGACGATAGAAACCTAGATTTGAATGAGTAGATATGATTCATGTTTAACTGCATGTTGAGGTACACACTACATGTAACGACCGGTTTTAACGGTCACTTGTGTTTTAATAAATCAATATTATTATGTACATAAATTATTTTGAGATAATAATATAACATATTTGGGGTATTATAGTTAACTAGTAACTAACTTGATTAGGTTGGTTAAGTGAGTTAACTAGTTTAAACATTGAAGGGCTAAGTATGCCAATTACTCAAACTTGTAAATGGAAGGGGATAAATTTTGACTTGAGTCAACATTTCAAGATATTTCTATCTTGTGTATGTGTGTGTTTACGTGAAGAAGCCAAGGGGAGGAGAAAAAGAAGATCAAGCCCTAGCTTCAAATTCGTTGATTTCTTGGTCAAAACTAAAGATTGAAGCTTCTAATCCTACCTGTAAGTGTTGTCTAACATCTGGTAAGTGATTTTAACTTCATTCTTGAAAATTGTTGTGAGTTCTTGAGATGAACAAGTTTGGGGTTAAGCTCAAATCTTGAAATTGGTTGTTAAAAAGAGTTAGAGACCATGAATCTATGGTTATTATATGTTTAAAACAACCAAACTACTAGTTTCTATGTTATTTGGTTGAATTTGATTTGGTATGGATTTGGGTAACTTGAGAAGTTAAAGAGAAAATTCATATGATAGTGTTTATCAACTAGTAGGAAGGTTGAAGGCATGGTTTTGATTGTATGATGCATCAATTTTGACTAATCTTATATAAAAATGATGAATTGGTGATTTTGAGTCGGATTGGTTAATGTTTAAACATTATAGAGATTAGTGTAATAGATTGATGCACACAAAGTGTTTGTAGAAATGCCAACAGTTTGATTTTTAGTCAAAGTTGGTGAAGTGAATCATGAAACTTGTTTGAAGTGATTATCATTGTAAAATAGAGAATTTGATAGTAAATGAATTGACTTAGATAAGTCAATGTAAATCTTAACTAGAATGATAGATAAGCGAATTGAAATTTGATGTGAAATAGGTGGTGGTATTGGAAGTGCAAAGGAAAGTCAAAGAGAAGACAAATCACCATTTGTTAATCTCTAATCCTAGTGCTAAGGTAAGTTATCTAACTTGCTAAACACCATATTTGTGATGTAGTAATACTCTACTAATGGAATTGGTTTGTCTATGAACGGTTTGGTTCATAGGTGTTGTTTGTTGATTGTGTTGTTTGACTTATTTAGTCAAACTGTGCATATCGAATTTTATGTTTGAGTTGTAATTAATTTCAATGACATTGAGTGTTAATTGATGAGCTAGTCTCACAATTGAACTAAATTGGTTATGAATTATTAAATTCATAAAGAAATTAAGTTGATTGTGTGGTTTGGCTTATTTGGTCAAACTATGTATATATATATATATATATATATATCAAAATATGGGATTGTGATTATGTGTAGTCCACTAATTGAGTTGAATGGACTATGGTTGTTGAATTCATATTTGAATGGAATTGGTTATGAATTATTGAATTCACATTTGAATTGAATTAATTATGAATTGTTTAGTCTATAATTGAAATTGGTTTGAGTGTTAGGTTTGACTTTATTTAGTCAAATTGCGTAAAGATCATAATGTTTGAATTATGACTTGTGTAATTGAATTGAATGTCAATTGGTTGGTAAATCTATGATAGAAGTATCGGAGGATGAATATCATAGAATCATGGTTTATAAGTGTTTATAAACATATGAATTGTTGGTTGATATAAAATCTATGATGGAAGGACTAGAGTGTGAACATCATAGTATGAGTAGAAATTGTTGATTACTTCACCACTTGAATGTGGAAGTAAATTTGGTAAGTTATGATGGAAGTACTCGGGTGAGAACATCATAACTATGTTGAATATCAATTTGCCACTTAAGTGTGGTTTAATTGATTTGAATTGGTTGAAATTTGATTAATTGATAGAGTTGATTTGTAATCTATAATGGAAGTACCTTAGGGGTGAACATTATAGTAGTTATTGATGAAATATGTTTGGTTATCGATTGAATAACCAAACGAGTTGATATGAAAGGAAAATTTAGGAGTTAAATCACTTTTAGTGATTTTGACCCGTTTGGGAAAAATAATGCATAAACTATGTTTGGTGTGCATTTGTTTGTTTGAATTCATTATAACATGATTCAAACATGATAATAATACATATAACATGTATGTGGACGACTTAATGGAGTTTTGGAAGGGTCATAGCGTTAATTGCTTGATTTTGGAATTTTGACCCGTTTGAGTGAATTGATTCAAAAATTGAATAAATTGGTATACAATTATGTTTGGATATGTAATGATTTGAAATTGAGGAGTTGATACTCCATACAATATGTATTGGGAACTTGGGATTTAGTTTCAGGTGGTTTGGAACGATCGAAAGTGGTTAAAAAGGGTCAAAATGTGCGAAATGGAAGAAAACCTGCACCCAGGGCTGTAGGCTACAGGCTGGCCGGAGGCTACGGCAGCAAGGTTCTGTCCCACTGGGCTATAGGCTACGTCAAGGCTGTAGCCTACGGCGCGGGTAATCTAGATTTGTCCGTTTTTTACGTTTTAAACGCGTTTTAAGGCCTAGAAACCTTCCGTTTTGAACCATAACTTATATTTGGATAATCTTACTTAGTTCTCATGAACTAATGGTGAAATTATATATGGTGTTTGCAGGACGGAAATAGATGATGCGTTAAAGCTCATGATCGGGTGCGTAAGTTGAAAAATTTAAACGTTTTGGAAATTTTGGTTTTTGTGTTGTCATACAAACTAATGTATGATGATTTTGTAATGTAATTAGTAACTTAACAAGTTCATATTACTTGTGAAATGTTTTTTGGCGCTTCCGCATAAATATTTGATAAAGTTTTGAGTTAAAACTTAACTGGGACCTATTTTTGACACGTGTATGCGTGTATAGAATTTGGGTGTTACACTACACAGACATGTCTTGTGGCAACCAATGGTATAACACAATTCGTGACAGTTTGATTAGTTCATGATACTAAGTCATGTATATGCTCACGAAAAAGTGTTAGGGTAATTCTATCCTTTAAAAAATTGAACATTCCAATTCCTTTATCTAATTTATCAATCAAACAAATTCTAAAATAACATTGGAATGATTTCCAATTGCTACACCTTCCATTCCTTCGAAACATTCTAATCATTTAATAAAAAAATTGCAAACCAAACAGTTGTTTAATATTCAGTTGCTATTTGTTATATTCATTTGTTACAATCGACATGTAGCACAAGTTTCGGCAATTATTGAACATCTTTACCTAAAAGAGAAGCAAAGATGTCACATGTCACTCTCATAATCACTCTTTTATTTTTTTTCCTCATTTTTATTTTGTATATTAAAATACTCTCTCTCTCTATTATTTATCACTAAGGTGTTGTTTGTTTTTCAGATGTTAGATGTCTGTAGTTTACGGACTACATCTGCAGTCCTCTGTATCAGAAGAGTTGGACAAAACCTTTGCAACATGTTAAAAGAAGACTACCGCTAAAATAAAGCAAAATTTAAATAAACCATTTTATATCTTATAACAGTTTTTCAATATTGAAATTTAAATAATAATTTTACATCTCTAAATAACATTCATAAAACCGCAACAACATTTTTTAAATCATTCATTTCATATTTCTCACCAGAGGGTGTAAGCCCTTTCTTTCCCATTTGGGTGTAAGCGCTTTCTTTTTCCATTTGTGTGTTTACAGCTAGAGATACAAACACACACCAATTTAACCAAATAGGTGGAAGAATCGTCTGCGCCAACAGAAGAAAACGTTACCTTGTCCTTTGAAATAGGGAAGAAATAGGCGAGTGGATGGAGTAGCGGTGTAAGGAAGTGGTGGTGCGGTGGAGAAAACGGGAGCCGTGGGAGCAGCAGTGCAGGGAAGTGACGAGGAGAGCCTCCAGTAGGGAGGAGGGGTGCCGCCTGTGGAGAAAACAGAGGAAACTCTTCCCAAAAAAGATGTTATTCAACCTAATTAAAAGAGATGAGAAGATAGATAAGAGGCTTGCTCACGTCTGCGCCAAAAAAAGGTTGAGTAGACATTTTTTAATTAAATGTCTTCTAAAAACCAAACAACTTGTAACCTCCTAACTCCGCCCATTGTCTGCGCGATAAAGAAAAAACCTAGAAAAACTTTTTAGAAAAAAGACAACACCACCTAATTGTTTTTAAATAATTAAATTATAAAACTAAATACAAAAAAATAAATTTTTGATTTTAATAAATTATCAAAACTTAATAAATTATAAGAAGATTTCAACCATCTTATTTTAAAATATAATTTTATAATATTTAAATATTCCTTATTCATTATTTATATTTTTAAATTTTTATTATATCTTATTTCACCAATGATTAATATAGTATCAAACACATAAAATTTTTACCAAAACTATTAGTTTAGAACAAGTTAAACTTATTCAAGTAATGTATAAAACTATTTTATTGTATTTGTTTGTCTCTTCTCTATATGTGTACACGTGTTTGAAACAAAGAATACATTTAATATTATTTGTTATAACTTTGAGAAACGTTAAGTTGAAAGAGAATAAAACAATTTGACTAAATCATTTAGTCTATTAATATATTAGTATATTACCTTTGTGATACTTCATTTGATTTTATGGTTAGTTTATCTTAAGTTTATTATTGATAAAAATTATAACATCAAGTAAGTTTAATTATTTTCAAATGTTTTCTTCATATTTAAGTGATTTTTTTATAAATATTACATAAAAAGTATAATTTCTTATAAATATATCAACAACGCTACATCACAACATTTACTGATTTTTAATGGTTAACAGGAAATATAATTTTATGTATAAAATTATGAAAATATTTTATAAAGTATCAAATATTAGACAAAAGTATTTTTTTTTTTCTAAATATATAAAGTATGAAAATTTTGATATTTTAAAATGAAACTTTTATAAAAGAATTAAATAGATTATTTACAATTAAATTATATCTGATTATGATATTTTATAATCAATATTTAAAAACACATTATTAGTTAATATGAAATATTTTCTAAGGAACTTTTTTAGTTATTTAAAAACAATATCAAACAAAATACAAAATAAAAAAAATGAAAAACAAAACATTTACGAGTAAAATTTTAGAAAAATTAAAATTTATTTTCGTAAGGAAATTTTTATCCCATTTAAAATGTGTTTTTTTAGAAAGTTAAAAAGAACAATTTTTATAAAATGAGACCAAAAGCAAAAACGTTTATAAAATTATTATCGTCTAAACAACATTTTTGTCATAAATTTTCAAAAACTTTCTACAAACTTTTTCTTTAGTTTTTAAGGAAACCTTTTTAAAAATATAAACTTTATATAGCAAATTAGATAAGGAGTGAAAAAAAATTATAAAAGAAAATCCTTTTTAAAATTATAATATACACCAACTGAAATTTCTAATTACCATCGTGTATTATTATATTAATTAAATTATAATATTACAAATAAATATACTTGTCACCAAGATATTTATTCTTTGCATTTTAAAAATAATTAATTTAATAAATAAATTCAATTCAATTTTAAAATAAAAAAAATATATATTCATCTTCTTTAATTATTTATAAATTAGTCATGTCAAGCTTTTCTTTTGTGATTAATAATTTCGAAAATTTTAAATTGTCCAATTTCATATTTAATGATTCAATTAATTTTAATAAATAAGTAGCAATTCAATTGAATTAAAACAATTATGTTGAAAATTCAGTTCATAGTATCTCATTTAACATGCTAAATTATAATTTACGTTTTTTGTTTATTATATTTTTTAATTCAAAATTTCAAACAATATAATCTTGCTTAAATATATGAAAAATAAACATATAATTTTAGTGTTAAAAATAGACTAAAACTAGGTGTTTCAAGAAAAAAAAATTTTGTTTAGTATTTATGAATATTAATTAAGGTTGAAAGTACCTGCATGTTTTGGTTTTTGTGTTGGTACAAACATAAAAGGTTAAAATTTAAAATTTTCATTTTACTAATATTGCAAATATTAGTAAAATATTAGAATTTTATTTTTCCCTTCATGATTTTATATTAGCATATTTATAAATTGTCACATTAAATATGATATTTGATCATCAAAACTTGGCATTTCAAACATAATGATACAAAAGAACAAGTTTTGATATATCTTTTTTTAATAGTAATTCCCAATTAATATTATTCAAATATTGCTTTCCGATTATGCAATGGCATACATTATTTAATATATATTTTTTTAAAATAAGCCTTTACTTTTATGTATATTCATCTTTAAAAGAACTTTTAATTTAACAAAATTTCATCAATTGTTGTTATACAATTTTAAATGTTTTCTATTTTATTTAATTTCATGTTTATATCATTCACTTAAATAAACATTTGTTCGAAAATATTAGATAATTTCAAATTTTAAATTATTTTTCTATTTTTACACTAATATTTTTCTATCTAAATACCCTATATATGTATATGTATTTCCACTTTTACACGAAAATAATTACTTTGATATTTTGATCAAATTTATTAAATTTCTTAATTCGATCAGTCTCAATAAAATTAACTGTATTTTCTCAATTTACTTCATTATATAACTTAACAAACAAAAATTTATCTCACATAATCATTTTACAATTATTAAATCTTAATTAATAATTCATATTATTTAATATGATTTTTTGAATCAGCTTGTGTAGTACATGGGTGACTAATCTAGTGATATAATTTTTTGAAAAAAATTAATTTAGTAGCATTTTTTTATTGGTATCAATTTTGTTTAACGGCAATTGGAAGCATTCAAACATATAATGATATAAATATTAAAAAAACATATATACATTACTTGGTTCGGTTCGGTTAAAGTCGGTTAATGATTAGCCTTAACTATAACCATAACCGAATGGTTCGGTTAATGGCTTCGCTTAACCATTACCGTCGGTTAAAGTCGGTTTCGGTTAAATCGGTTATGGTTTGGGACGGTTATCGATTATTTTTCGGTTATGGTTATATTGTAGTCACCTCTAGAATAAAGGATCCCGGCCTCTAGCACAAATACAAATTAAATTACTAAAATTAGTTTGAGATTGTCCCCTTTTTTTGAGTTAGTAGTTTTAGTTTTTTTTTTTTATTTACATGTAAAAAAATATTATAGGTACTTATTTTTTATTAATTTTGTTCTATTTTAACATTTTTGCTTATCTCATCTCTCATCTAAAATTATTCACGCTTTATTACCGCAAAGTTATAACGTCAAGGAGAAACAATAATGAACGCTAATGCGATTTAAAACATGTAGAAGGCATTATTATAACATACACCAACAACTGATGGGAGTTCTGTGGCAATAATCTAGTTGGGGTCTCAGAACGATGGCCTGATCAATTGGACCCGATCAACAAGTGGTGCTCATTATATATAGCTAGAAAATTTATAATATATTAGTAAGAGTAAATTACGGTTTTGGCCCATGTGATGTAAATGTTTTAAGTATTTTAATCTAAAATATAATCTTTTATCAATGTAGTCCATGTGGTTAAAAAACTAACGGTTTTGACCCCTATACATAGTTAGATTTGGAGGTCAAAACCGTTAAAATAGTTAAGTTTGAGAGCCAAAACCGTTAATTGTTTAAACCACATGAGCTGCATTGATTAAAAATTTTATGTTGGGTTGAAACAGATAAAACACTTAAACCACACGTGCCAAAACCGTAATTTACTCTATTAGCTAGTAAAATACTTTTTAAAGTTGCTTTTTTGATTTATATGGCAAGTAAAACATGAAATGATCATGAGTGGTAACATTGGTTGACAACTGTAACGACCTGTTTTCAATAAATCAAACATGTTTGAAATAATCATTAATAAAATGATTATGATTGTTATCAATTGATAATATGTGAGAAATGATGAACGTGGGAGAAAACCGAGTGCGAAACGGAGTTCTGGATTGTCCGGAATCGCGAAAAGAAGATAAAATCGAAAAAAACGAAGAAAATCGCCTGGGGCGGTACGCCCCAAGCCACACGCCGACGACAGGCGATACGCGCGGGACCCCAAAAATATCTGGGGGTTCCCTGGCTCGCGCGGTACGCCCGAGACCATCCCGCCACGCGGGGCGATACGCCTGGAAGGTGTGGTGGAGGCAGTAAGCTTATCTTCAACAGATTTCACCCACACACACACAATTCTATCTCTCTCTCGATCGTACACTCACTCACACACACCTACCCAAATCGAAATTTTGCCATCAAAACTCAATTTTGAAGCTATCCAAACGTTCGGGTTGAGCCGTGGATCGTTTCTACGCGTTCAGATCGTTGTTTTTCAATCAGAAATCCGTTTGAAGGGTAACGATTCGTTTTATCTCATTTATGTTGATAATATACGGATTAAATATAGTTTTGAGTATTGTATAATGATCTGGGATGATTAGGAACGAAGTACTAGGTGTTTTAACGGTGAAAATTTGATTTTGATCCGTTATGATGCCCGTTTGTTATGAAACTCATATTAATTGAGTATGATTATTAGTGGGGTGATTAAAGAGTGGTTGTGATGGTTTTGGATCATTCTTTAGAATGATAATTTAGCGTGTAAAGTTGAAAGTTAATGATTTTAACATAAAACGATGTTGTGATAATTTGAATATGATTAAGAACATGTGTAGATTAATTTCTACACATGGGATGTCGGTAAAAGCCTCAACGAGGTTTAAACTGAAAATAAAGAATGAAACAGGTCAAATGAATTAGATTACATAAATAACACACGTGTTGTGTTCATGTTGTTAAATTCTGTTATATGTGAATATATAATAGGAAGAGGAAGTGAATCTAATTCTAGAAGGCTTGGAAAAGAGTTGGTGATTTTTGATAACTCTTCAAATTAAGGTAAGTTACCCAACTTACTGTAACATTACCTATAAGAAGTAGAATGAGTCTACTTGTGTGCCTGATATATGTGAATGATGTTGAATATGTGATTGAAACTAATGGATGAGAAATCCTTTAGTTTGTGTTGTGGTGTTTCAATGAGAAACGTGTATGCAATATATTTGCATTGGAATAATCGGATGAACCGGTGATTAATTAATAAATTGGTGTTTAAATTAACAATGTAGGTGGAATGTGCATTGTTATAATGAATTGGTGTTTAAATCAACAATGTAGGTGGAATATGCATTGTTATAATAAATTGGTGTTTAAAATTAACAATGTAGGTGGAATATGCATTGTTATAATAAATTGGTGTTTAAATTAACAATGTAGGTGGAATATGCATTGTTATAATGAATTGGTGTTTAACTTGACAATGTATGTGGAATATGCATTGTCGGGATGAATTGGTATTTAAAATTAACAATGTAGGTGGAATATGCATTGTTATAATAAATTGGTGTTTAAAATTAACAATGTAGGTGGAATATGCATTGTTATAATAAATTGGTGTTTAAAATTAACAATGTAGGTGGAATATGCATTGTTATAATGAATTGGTGTTTAACTTGACAATGTATGTGGAATATGCGTTGTCGGGATGAATCGGTGTTTAAATTAACAATGTAGGTGGAATATGCATTGTTATAATGAATTGGTGTTAACTTGACAATGCATGTGGAATATGCATTGTTGGGATGAATGGTGGATTGGAAATATGCATGTTTTGGATTCACAAGGTGTGTGAACATATGACTTGCAATTCCAATATACTTGCATGATTCACAAAGTGTGTGAACATGTGGTGATCTACGAACGGGTAGATGTTGAATTGGTAATGTGCATGTTTTGGATTCACAAGGTGTGTGAACATAAAACTTGCAATTCCAATGTAAAAGATTCACAAGGTGTGTGAACAAATGGTGGATTGGAAATATGCATGCTTTGATTCACAAGGTGTGTGAACATAAGACTTGCAATTCCAATGTAATTGATTCACAAGGTGTGTGAACAAATGGTGGACTGGAAATATGCACATGTATGTGTGGTGTTAAACTATAATAATTGTACATGAATGGGTGATTCATGGGGTTTTGGGTGGAAACGATCCAATAGTGGATCGTTTGTATGTGATTGAATATTGTTACCAAATTATATTTGGGACATCGGTAGTGTATCCATAATGTGTTACGGGATACACTAGCTAGAGGTGCTAGCAGTTGTCTTAGATGGAAGGACCGGTGGGTGAACATCTTAAGACTTAATATATGTATGATACCACCAATGTGTGGATAACCGGTTACACCGGAAATTGAATTGTTGAAACCACAGGTGTGTGGGAAATTGGTTGAGCTTACGATATATATATATATGTGTGTGTATATATATGTGGTGATTATTGTGTTTTAAATTAGCCAGAGGTGCTGGTGATAAAGTTGTATTGGATAATATATTATTATCTAGATATGATAAACATCCATATGATATGTATGTGAATGTGTTAAATGAGTTTTGGGAACTCGGGGAGGGGTTACTTACTTAGTTCGTATGAACTAATGGTGACTTATATTTGATGTTACAGGTCAAAGATAGATATGCATCGGGCGATCTGATCGGGCATGTTATGAAGCAGAACCAAACGTTATGTAAAATTCTCTGATGGTATTACACTTAAACACACTAGTTTTATTAATCATAAATGTAAATGATTTGAAATTAAGTGTGTTTAACTTATGAAATGTTATTTTTTACGCTTCCGAACAAAATTTTTGAGAAAGTTTAATCTGGGACCTAAAATGGGACACGTGTAATCGTGTGGAAAGTTTGGGTGTTACAACAACACTTTACTCCATGTGTTAGTGCTAATTACAATGAGTTGTAATCAATAAAAACTTTGCTCATTAGTCGTAACTGGTGATCAACAAAATTTAGCCATTAGCAAATAGCAGTGGGTCTCCTTTAATGATTTTTTACATATTTAGGGGTGTTTATGGTTTGGTTTTAAACCGTGAAACCACTCAAACCAGTAATATGTTTGGTTTCGTGGTTAGTTTTTCCAAAACATTTGGTCAGTCAGTTTTCAAAAATTTGAAAACATAATGAACGGTTTTGTAACACCCCAACCTGATTAGGGCTGACGTGTCACTTATACGGAGTCAGAATTAATGCAACAATCCAAAATAAATTTAAATATGATTTAAATCTTACATAAGTCAACCAAGACACAAATAAAAGTCTTATGATATTGTTTATTACATTATTTTATAATCAGTCCTTGATAATCTCTTGTATCTCTTCCCTCAATTCCCAACATAGTTTCCTGGATTACCTATACAAGACACATAAACACCACCAAAACAAATACGGCTGAGCCAAAGAATGCTCAGTAACGGATAAACAACGGTAATTAAAAGAAGTTCAGAAAGTGGTGAAGGTAATGAGAAAAACTATCATAAACAGATACCAGATGCACAACAGTAACAGAAACTGAACAGAACAGTAAACAGTGGTCTGACTCGAATCAAATATAACCTTTCAGAAACAACAATATAGGTTATAATGTAAGTCAGAAATAATGGGAAATCCCAGAATATACCACGAGCCGACTGTACATAAAATAGTGTAAGGTTCACGGGTAGCTACTCCCGCTTACCAGACACATGAGATAGTTAGTGTTGGCATACACATCACTATCCCCCAGAAATCAGAAAGTACAGTTTGAAATTTATCCTAGGACCAGTCCATACGCCTCTCCAGAATTCAGTAGGTGCACAAGTGTACTATCAGAGTACTAAATAGAGACGCCGTGAACTCAACTAACCGCCACGGATGGTTCCACATCATGGTTGCCGCCATGAAGGGCCTGTAGTCATCCTTACAGGTAGGGGCATGCTCGGGTAATAGATCAGAAGTTCAGTAGGTTCAGTAGGGTAGATAAACTACCAAGTTCAGTAGGGTAGTTAAACTACCAAGTAAGGTCATAATCAGATCATGCAATAATGAGTACAAGATAATCTAGATATATTGCATGATAAACGAAACAAAGAAACACGATATTATATCGTGGCAATAACAAATCAGATACAATATAGAAAGAAGGATTAAACGATTACAGAAACAGATAAACTAAGATTTAAATAAACAGAATCCGTACCTTGGCCTTAGCAAAAATCAACGAATCAATCTCAGATAAATCGTAACCAGTCCAAACCTCTAGAGATTCAGCAATCTCTGTTTTCGTGTGATTTTATGTTAGTTTAAGCGAATTATGACCCATATATGAATTCGGTCATATTTTGGTGACTTAGACCTTTTTAACGTTTAACCGATCAAATCGGTTTATTTTATAAAATCGTTTATTAACATTAATAATTATTTGTTCATTTCTTAAATTAACGATTTAAGCATTTCTAGTCAAAAGGTTATAATTTATGTGATTTTAAAATAAAACAATTTGAAGAGTTGTTTTGAATGAGATTTGAGCTAAAAGTATTTTTAGTTTTGAAACCCATTCAGTTATGCCTTCTTCTTCGTTTAAATTTTAGATCTCAACATCATCACCATATTTTGTATTAACATAACCTGCTTCTGTTTAAACTTGAGTGTATAATATGACTATATTCCATGACTTAGACAACATAAATTGATTACGTGATTCCTAATTGTTTCACGTTTTAAATATCTAATTTACGGAAATACGATCACATCTCATAAGATGATTCAAAACTTACCTTATATCGTACCACCAGGTGAGTCGGTATAGGCAATCGTGATAAGATATCAAGCCGTGATGATGATAGAGGCTAAACCGAAATTTGTGTCGAAAAGGTTTAGTGTGTCGATCTTGTCACCGGTTACAATGGTTATTACGGCGATGGCGGTGGTCCATCAACGCCGGACGGATGTTGGTTGATCTAACAGATCGTGGAGCAAGGAGGTTTGAAGAAATTGATTTGAGGCGTATCCTAAGTCGGTTATATGTTCTTCGTGAACTAGTCGTCGATTAAACAGAATATGCAATTGGTTAGTATGTATTTTAAAGGGTACTTAAGAGGTTTAAAAAAAAATAAATAGCAATTTAAGTGGCTTTCAAATCCTATCAGTTACAAGCGTGGCAGACTTAGGGAACATCAAATGAATTTGTCAATTAAGAATTAATATAACCACATAACTTGCATATGGGTGTTTAATCGGTTTGTTATTTAACAATAAATTATATTAAATGGAAAGTTATTTGAGCTTACAAATCCATTTTGGTTACTTTTAATTTGGAAAGGAGGCATGGACGTGATAAAATTAGAACTAGATTAGATCGAATATGGTTCTATATTAATCATATATTGGTCGGTTTGTAAATCGGGTTCTAATTTGTCAAATTTTTAATCATACATTACCAACATACGTTTTCTTTTCATGAATTAAATGATAGAGAAAAGTTAGCGTAACATATAGATCATTTTAGTTCGGTTTGTTAAATAATAACTGAATCGACAGTTTAAATAATTAGATTTATTTTCACTATAACTCAAATGTTCAGTAATTTTTTTTTTTTAACGAAACATATAACCACATTTGTTAGAACATTGTTATTTCATATTTATCATTAAATTTCTTTTATTGTATTTTAACATAGTGTCATTTATTAAATAGTATATTTATTTATTTAATTGTTACATTTTTTTCCGGTTATTATAATTCTACCCCTCTTTAAAAAAATTTCGTCCTCGAAATTTCAGAATTTACATTAACGTTTATTTACAAACTCACTGATTGATTCCTTTACACAAGTATTCACATACCAAAACTTTGTGCTGATGTTATTACAGAATTCCAGATAATTCTTTTTTTTTTAACGTATAATTATTACAGATAATACCGACATAGAAGAGTAAGCACATATGCAAGGTGATAATTATATAAGTTTAAAGTTAGAATTGAGACCCTAAAAATATAGAATTACATAGTAGATCAAATTTCGAAATTTAGATAGCCGGAAAGATAGATTTTAAATCCTCAATAGTCAAATACTTGAACAAGTAATAATATAATCTTATTGTCCACCTATTATAATTAAGGATTCAATCAATAATGAATTCATAGTTATTCAACATATACAAAAGATGCTCATATTATTAAAATTTGGAGAAAAGAACTGTGATTCATCAAATAATATTTTTTTTTTTTAAAAAAAAATAATGTGATATGAATTAATAATTCGAAACGCAACCAATTATATAATCCATCGTATTTCCTATTTCTCGTATTACTAAAGTTCATAATATGTTTCAACTTGAGTTTAACGAGATAAATAACTCAGCATGCTTCCGTTGATTTTATGGTTATCCAGATCAAAATTAATAGTATTTGGTTGTATAAAATAACTTTCATGCTTATGAAGTGTGTAGATCAAGCTCTGTTATTCTTAAACACATTATAAACAAGTGGGAGTTGAAGAGTAATCTTGTGTAGTGAGATCTTTTAACTTAAATATAATTAAGATTATCCTGGCTATATTTAAATTTTATGTTATTTTTATGTCAAAAAAATTCCCTTATCTTAACAATTGTTTCTTTGCTTTCCTTGATACAAGTATGTGCTTTAATATTTTGATATTGTTAGTCTTCACTTAAATTATGCGAACATTTATATTGTAATATGCAGTTATGTTTAAGACTTTGATTCAGAATTTACGTAAAACTTTTGTTAGTATATTTCTTCAGTTTTTTTTTTTTTTTTTTAGGGTGCATCATGATGCCATCATAAAAAAATTTACATGACCAAGAGATGCAACTTTGTCATGCCATAATTCACACTTTGAGTTTAGTATAGATCTTCTTTTAACATAATGTCTCCAATACTCTACGAATATAATCTTAATGATCTTTTTTTTGTTTCCTAGTTCTTATAAGTATTGTAGTTACTCCTTAAGCTCCAAAAGTGACATACGATAAAGTGTCTTTAAAATTGGTCAGCACCCAAAATGAGATCGTTAGTAAATTCTACGTTATTGTCACTATATTATATATATGTGTGTGTATATATATATATTGTTTTGGAAGATGTACAGAAAAATTTACAAACGACTAATTGATCAGAAAGTCAAATTTTACTAAAACAATAAACCTTACACAACCCACATGATAAGAATTTCTAGAATTTGAGTACTGATATAACCAAAGGCTTGTGAGATTGAGTTTCCTAATAATCTAGTTAGGGCCTTGTTGGATCATCAAAAAACATGAGATGCATTTGACCCTCGACGATGACTCGATATTAAGGTAGTTGGTCCATGACCATGTATAAATAAAAATTTAATTCTATAAACATATTTCATCTTATCAGTATATCATGTTCAAGTTCTAAGGAGTGATTTCAGAAATGTTCAAAGTACAAGGCATGACAGAGCTTAACAGAACAAGTTCATAATCAAAATAATCTTAACGCATTCAAAGGAACATTGATCAACATAATAGAATTTCATTAGCACCCTTATGTAATTGTAAATTCACGATTACGTTCGCGACCATAATCGTCAATTTACTTTACACAAGTATCATATTGTCCTTCCATCATGTTTCTTTAACAACCTAGATAACCTTACATAGAAAGAATAGTCAATAATCTATATGGAGGTGAAACGATGTAAAAATTTTAATCAATATCAAAGAGTAATTAACCACTGCAAATGTGTCATTTTTTTTTCTTTTTTATTCATAACTTCTTGATGAATGCATCTTCATACTCGCTTAGTATTAAAGTTTTAAAAAAACATGTAGGCATTTCGTTAGAGTCATAATCTATTTGCTCGTGTCTAGAAAATATCCAGAAGTCTTTCAAATGTTTATAAATACTAATTGATAATTACCCAACTTGGAGCAATTTATTATTCAAACTTCCAAAAGTAGCGTAGGCGACTAGACTTAACGAATGATAACACTTTTAGCAGCCACAAGAAAAGAATACAAACTAATTATCACACAGACTAATCATAACACAAAGTCCTAACCTGTGTGTAATCTTATCCCAATGTCTACCCATTAACCTCACATGTCTTATTGTTTAAGTTTTCTACAGGAAAGAGCCTTAGCTCTGATACCATAACTGTAACACCCCAACCTGATTAGGGCTGACGTGTCACTTATACGGAGTCAGAATTAATGCAACAATCCAAAATAAATTTAAATATGATTTAAATCTTACATAAGTCAACCAAGACACAAATAAAAGTCTTATGATATTGTTTATTACATTATTTTATAATCAGTCCTTGATAATCTCTTGTATCTCTTCCCTCAATTCCCAACATAGTTTCCTGGATTACCTATACAAGACACATAAACACCACCAAAACAAATACGGCTGAGCCAAAGAATGCTCAGTAACGGATAAACAACGGTAATTAAAAGAAGTTCAGAAAGTGGTGAAGGTAATGAGAAAAACTATCATAAACAGATACCAGATGCACAACAGTAACAGAAACTGAACAGAACAGTAAACAGTGGTCTGACTCGAATCAAATATAACCTTTCAGAAACAACAATATAGGTTATAATGTAAGTCAGAAATAATGGGAAATCCCAGAATATACCACGAGCCGACTGTACATAAAATAGTGTAAGGTTCACGGGTAGCTACTCCCGCTTACCAGACACATGAGATAGTTAGTGTTGGCATACACATCACTATCCCCCAGAAATCAGAAAGTACAGTTTGAAATTTATCCTAGGACCAGTCCATACGCCTCTCCAGAATTCAGTAGGTGCACAAGTGTACTATCAGAGTACTAAATAGAGACGCCGTGAACTCAACTAACCGCCACGGATGGTTCCACATCATGGTTGCCGCCATGAAGGGCCTGTAGTCATCCTTACAGGTAGGGGCATGCTCGGGTAATAGATCAGAAGTTCAGTAGGTTCAGTAGGGTAGATAAACTACCAAGTTCAGTAGGGTAGTTAAACTACCAAGTAAGGTCATAATCAGATCATGCAATAATGAGTACAAGATAATCTAGATATATTGCATGATAAACGAAACAAAGAAACACGATATTATATCGTGGCAATAACAAATCAGATACAATATAGAAAGAAGGATTAAACGATTACAGAAACAGATAAACTAAGATTTAAATAAACAGAATCCGTACCTTGGCCTTAGCAAAAATCAACGAATCAATCTCAGATAAATCGTAACCAGTCCAAACCTCTAGAGATTCAGCAATCTCTGTTTTCGTGTGATTTTATGTTAGTTTAAGCGAATTATGACCCATATATGAATTCGGTCATATTTTGGTGACTTAGACCTTTTTAACGTTTAACCGATCAAATCGGTTTATTTTATAAAATCGTTTATTAACATTAATAATTATTTGTTCATTTCTTAAATTAACGATTTAAGCATTTCTAGTCAAAAGGTTATAATTTATGTGATTTTAAAATAAAACAATTTGAAGAGTTGTTTTGAATGAGATTTGAGCTAAAAGTATTTTTAGTTTTGAAACCCATTCAGTTATGCCTTCTTCTTCGTTTAAATTTTAGATCTCAACATCATCACCATATTTTGTATTAACATAACCTGCTTCTGTTTAAACTTGAGTGTATAATATGACTATATTCCATGACTTAGACAACATAAATTGATTACGTGATTCCTAATTGTTTCACGTTTTAAATATCTAATTTACGGAAATACGATCACATCTCATAAGATGATTCAAAACTTACCTTATATCGTACCACCAGGTGAGTCGGTATAGGCAATCGTGATAAGATATCAAGCCGTGATGATGATAGAGGCTAAACCGAAATTTGTGTCGAAAAGGTTTAGTGTGTCGATCTTGTCACCGGTTACAATGGTTATTACGGCGATGGCGGTGGTCCATCAACGCCGGACGGATGTTGGTTGATCTAACAGATCGTGGAGCAAGGAGGTTTGAAGAAATTGATTTGAGGCGTATCCTAAGTCGGTTATATGTTCTTCGTGAACTAGTCGTCGATTAAACAGAATATGCAATTGGTTAGTATGTATTTTAAAGGGTACTTAAGAGGTTTAAAAAAAATAAATAGCAATTTAAGTGGCTTTCAAATCCTATCAGTTACAAGCGTGGCAGACTTAGGGAACATCAAATGAATTTGTCAATTAAGAATTAATATAACCACATAACTTGCATATGGGTGTTTAATCGGTTTGTTATTTAACAATAAATTATATTAAATGGAAAGTTATTTGAGCTTACAAATCCATTTTGGTTACTTTTAATTTGGAAAGGAGGCATGGACGTGATAAAATTAGAACTAGATTAGATCGAATATGGTTCTATATTAATCATATATTGGTCGGTTTGTAAATCGGGTTCTAATTTGTCAAATTTTTAATCATACATTACCAACATACGTTTTCTTTTCATGAATTAAATGATAGAGAAAAGTTAGCGTAACATATAGATCATTTTAGTTCGGTTTGTTAAATAATAACTGAATCGACAGTTTAAATAATTAGATTTATTTTCACTATAACTCAAATGTTCAGTAATTTTTTTTTTTTAACGAAACATATAACCACATTTGTTAGAACATTGTTATTTCATATTTATCATTAAATTTCTTTTATTGTATTTTAACATAGTGTCATTTATTAAATAGTATATTTATTTATTTAATTGTTACATTTTTTTCCGGTTATTATAGGTTTGGTTTACACTTTTCTCTAAAAATCGGTTGTTAAAAACCAGATCGTACCGTGTGATACACACACATATATTAGATAGCTAGATATGTTTTATGATTCAGGTGTCATTTAACCCAAAAAAAAAAAAAAATGGGCTCACAATGTAGGTAGCTTATCTCAAATTGTAAAACAATTCGTTTTTTATTTTTAGCGGGTCAAAAATTAAAATGCCCAAACATACCATAAAACAAACTGTTGATAACGGTTTGGTTTTCATTTTTAACGATTTGGCTTTAATTTTCATTATTCAAAAACCATTATTAAGATTTGGTTTATGATTTCACTCAAAAATCGTAAAAACCGGACCATAAACACCTCTGACTATAATTATCAACCACCAACTGATAACACAACATTGTGATTATAATTTTTAGTAACCAAAGAATTAGTACCCAAGTTTCTTGATTTGTAACAACGGAAATTTTTAAAGTAACTGACATTAAATTTTGATTGTTTTTTTTTTTTGTCAAAACTATTTGATGCAAAATTAAGATTGTAAGGTATCATTTTTTTTATTCTTAAAGTTAAGTGACCTAATTTGAAAATATTATTAAATATAAAGGATCAAAACTATAATTTTCCCGCAAAATAAGAAGATAAGATGCAATTTTTTAATTATGTCATAATTTGAAAATGTTATTAAACATAAAGGGTCAAAAGTGTAATTTTTACTATCATTTTTATAACCTTAGGTTTTTAAAGTATTTTTAGGCATTTCGTGTTAAGAACGTCATTTGTTTATCAAAAACTTGTTGTTTGAAATCTCTGTGTTATAGTGTATTACATTCGTTAAAAAATTGATGTTAAGAAAACTTGTCTCTTAGAAAAAAAATCTAAAAATAGCGATTTGAAATCTTTCTTGTCATTCAAAAAGTTTGACTTTTAGAAAACTTTCACATTTTAGAACTTTTTTAAGTATTTTTTTAATAATTTTTTTTATTTTTTATTTTATTCAAAAACTGTTTTTAATATTAAAAAAATAAATAATATCATTAGTATTATAATTAGTTAATAAGAGAGATAATTATGAAATTATTTAATATGAAAAAGAATTAAGTGAGATCATAAAAAGATGAAATGTGGCATAATTAGTCTAAAAATATGGCATCTGGCCAACATGTTTTTGTTTATTACAATAGTAAAATAAAATAAGATAAGATAACATTATTTGATTGAATACTTGTGAGTACCATGAATTTAAAAACGTTTTCGACATGAGTAAAATAAATAAATAAAACATACATAAAACTTTCATACCTCTTTATTATTCAAAAAATAAAAATCAAGTTACTCGTATTTTAATTTTTCATTTAGGTCCTTAATTGTACATGCTTTTAAAACCAAAATACTCCTTTTAGTGATCAAGCTCCTTATTACTAAATAAAAATGAATTTAATAAAGCAACCTATTTTTAAATTAAATAAGAATCAATATATATTTTTAAAGCATCCTAAAATATAATGCAAAACTATATGCTTTTGTAACTTTAGATATATGAATTAAGTTTGTCTACCCTGACTAATTAAAATTATATTTATGATTACTTAAACATCATACAAAATATAATTTCTGTCATTTTTATTAGAGTAAACTTCTCTTTTGCTCCCTGTGGTTTGACAAAAGTAACCATTTTCATCCAAATTTTGAAATTTTGCAATTTTCCTCCATTAGTTTCAGAAAATTAACCATTTTCATCCAAAGTCCATTTAAACTTTGGATGAAAATGGTTACTTTTGTCAAACCACATGGACTAAAATGGTTAATTTTCTGAAACTAATGGAGGAAAATTGCAAAATTTCAAAATTTGGATGAAAATGGTTACTTTTGTCAAACCATAGGGAGCAAAAGAGAAGTTTACTCTTTTTATTATTATACAATTTATTTAACATTAAAATGAAGTGGAAGAATGTAGTTCATGATGTGGTTTTAGTCGCAATGTGGTATATTTTGCAAGCAAGAAACAACAAAATTTTTAACAACAAATCACTTTCTCTAGTAACGATAAAGAAAAAGAAATAAAGACACTTGGCTTCTTATGGATTTGGGCTTGATTAAGGACACCCCAACTTACTTGGGATGGCAGGGATTAATTTAATCTTCATAACTTGGGATATAATCATTGGTGTTTTTGACATTTTCTCTGTTGGTTTGTACATAATTTGGGACTAATCTTTAGTCGTTAATAAAGGAAAAATGTTATACAAACATAATCAACTTTTGATTTTGTTCCAATTAAATCACTAGAACTTTGTTTTGTTTCAATTAGGTAACTTAAGTTTGATTTATGTTATAATACTAGATAAAAAAAAACTGGATATATAACAGGTAATATTGATTCATTTAGGCTTTATAAGTGAATTTTTAAATGATTTTAGGATCCGTTTGAAGGTTTTAGACGTATTTTAGTCTCATTTGGGCATTTTGTTTTTTTTCTAATCAACTAAATACTTTTACATTTTTTAAAAAAATTCAAAAAAATTTTAATTTTTTAAAATTTTTTGCAATTTTAAAAATATTTTGAGATTTTTTTTTTCAAAATCCATGTTATTTTCATGTTATCATACAATAAAAATATGAAATGAAAATAAAAAAATTATGGTTACAAGTTATATAAGTCACATATCTAAGATTGAAACATAAAAATAAACTTAAGTTATCATATTGAAACAAAACAAAGTTTGAGTGACTTGATTAGAACAAAATTAAAACTTGATTATGTTTCTACAAAATTACCCCTAAATAAAATTAAATGTTTGTTAGCTGTTAAAAAAAAGTTTATTTAAAGAGTGATTATTACACCTTTAAATTGACGCTAAAAAATTCCTTTAAATTAATTTATTAGAAAGCACACGTATTGGGGTTAGTTTTGTCTGGAAAGGAAAAGAAGTTTCAAAAAGTTGTCTCTTGTTTAATCGTTCTGTCAAGTTTCTAATTTATGGCGGTGATTAATTGTACATTCCTCCTTTGTGTATATATATGTTTTAATCAAAAATAATATATTAAGTATATAAATCACCTAAAATAATACCCACAAAACTTTTCATTTTCAAGAACACATAATATTTTTATAATTATAGTATACAAAGATATGTTTATAATTATGGAAATAGGGAACATTTTGTAATTTATTTTTTATTTGTTACATTATAATTCATTTCAAAAACTTGCTTAAAAAATAATAAACTTTAGAAGTAAAATCCTAAATCAAATTAGTAGTTCTTTTTTTGTTTTTTTATTTATTATTTTTTTAATGAGGCCGTGATTCTTAATGTGAAACAAGCGGCCCGACAAAAAAACGACTCTAGACTCTAGTCTAGTTATATGTTAAAAAATGAGACGTCCAAATTCTTCAGACACGTCACTTAATGGATTTACTTATATGCATAAAGTTAATCAGACATATTAATATACAGCAGAAACAAAAACCTTATTTATTAACCGAATGTTTATACATACATTCTATTATTACATAAAATCTGTATATTTACATTCAAACGTAAGTGTCAGTTGTAATCTCTTGGGTACATGCTTGATGCCTTTGTTCATTTCTTTCCTTTACCTCTATTGCTATAGGTCTCACCTGTTCCTGACACTACTACAAAAATGGGCAAAAGTGACCAAAACTTACGACCAACTAAAATAGTATAGCGACCAAAATCAAAGTTGTCGCAAAAGCAGCTACCAAGTCTAAATTAGTCGCGAAATTAGCGACTTACATAAAATATGTCGCAAAATTAGCGATGATTTTTATTTTGGTCACAAAATAGTCACAAATATAGCGACAAAATTGTTTTGGCCACAAAACGGTCGCTAATTTTGTGAAAAAAGCAAAAATATAAAATCAAAATTTATTTGGTTGCAAAAACGGTCGCAAATAAAGCAACCAAAATTACTTTGGTTGCAAAATGCAATTGTTAATTTTTAAAAGTAAAATATAACTTAATTTGGTCCAAAAATGGGTGCAAAATTAGCTACATAAATTAATCCGGTTGCGAAATTAGCAACTTACATAAAGTAGGTCGCAAAATTAGCGATTGCATTTGTTTTGGTCAAAAAATAGTCACAAATACAGCAACAAAATTGTTTTGGTCACAAAGACGAATGTTAATTTTGTGAGTAAAAAAATAAAAATAAAAATCACAAGTCATCTGGTCGCAAATAAAGTTGCCAAAATTGACCCACTCGCAAAACATTGTTGTTAAATTTTAAACGTGTAACTAATATAACTTAATTAGGTTTAAAAATGAATGCAAAATTAGCTACAGATTTCTTTTGGTCACAAATCACATTCACCAATTTTAAAAAGTCATAGAAAATAGAATAAAACCAAACCAGTCGCAAATGCAGCTACTGGTATTCTTTTGATCGCAATCATAGTTGTTAATTTTTTAAAATTATAATTGATGTTAAATAAGTTTCAAAAATGATTACAAATACATTGACCTAAAGAAAATTCGCAATCTTAGTTACCTAAAATGATTTCGTCGCATATAGGGTTAATTTTGCTTATTATGAATATATATGTTTCATATTTAGGTACCGATTTATCTACAACGATAAGTAGGTAAATATTTTGTTATTAGAGTTAATACTAATCAATTTGGGGTAATATTAAGATTATTATTATTTATTTTGAACGGAGAAGGTCATCAATCGTGTGAGCCTACTGTTTTCAGGCAATGTCACTAAGGTCTAGTTACCTGGACCTCCCATGAGCCCCCACAGCCACCCCAGGAGAAAACCTCACTGGAAAAACCCCCTGACCTCCCTCAGACCCATGTTCACTGCGGGAGGGTTTCAAACCCGAGACATCCCATTTGGAAGACTCCCGGGGTATCGCTGAGGCACTGCCTCATTGGTCAATTATTGATTAATTATATTGGTCAATTATGCTCAACTAAGAACAAATGGAGAACAAAAGAGAAATTAGCATTAGTTATATCAATTAAAGATCATTGGGCTTATAGCCTAGTGGTACTCCTTGACTACCAGCAATGGAAGGTCTTGGGTTCTAGTCTCGCCTAGAGCAAAAAAATGTTCTGGGTGAGCTAGGGGGTTTTCTCAGTGTTAGTTTCCTCCTAGATGGTGTGGCGGATCCTCGATTCGGCACTCGCCAACGCCCTTTAAATGTTTCCGGGGGTTGGTAGTGGTCTGTGGTCGCTGCGCGTGGGTTGTTGGGTACGAGGACTCGTTTAGTTGTTCAAAAAAAAAAGTAATATCAATTAAAGACCATTAGAGACATTAATGATTAATATTAGTCAACTAGGAGCATTTAAGGTTAATTAAAGGCCAATATTGGTCATTAATAGTCACTTAGAAAAATTGGTGTTAATATTGGCCAATACTAATTTTTTTTGAACGAAAATTTGGATTACTGACGGGTCATATACTCGCCCGTTCATATTCACACCCAATAAAATGAAACTCACCATAGGTAAAAGAAAACCCCTAACCTAGCATAAAACCCTATTTTGTCCATACCAGAACTTAAAGCCGTGACCTTTCTAATATTGAAGCCACATTTAGGGTAACTAGCAGTTAATAATAACAAATTATAAAATATTTTAAAATGCAATTTTTGGAAGTAAATAAAAAAACAAATTGGTAAATAACTTATGAAGATTCAAGATACTTAAAATATTAAAAATAATATAAATGATTAAATTAAAATAAAACTTAAATGAATAATTACGAAAGAAAATAAATAAATGATAGGAGCATATAGGGTCAGCCGTATGCTTCATCTTCGTTCAAAATTTGGGGAACCCTTATCGAATACCTGCGAGTTCCAACCATCCAAGCAACCATACACCGGAATAAATGGGGAGTTCCAACCCCTTGCTCCCCCACGTTTTAATCGGTTTATTCTCATTCGAAACTCACAAAATTTTCACAGCTCTTATCTCACATTCTTCGCAAGCACTCTTTGTACTGCATATTCCAATAGAGTTGTATTCATCAATCCAGGTACCAGTTACAACCTCCCACTCCTTGTATGTCTTTTGTTATGCATAAAGTGGTTAGACAACTAATTATACTTTGGGTTACCGATCCAAATTAGGTTCGGTTTAGGGCAGTGGCGAAGCTTGACCCCAAGCGTAGGGGGGTGAAACTTCAGGGGGGCGAACATAGGGTGTATTTTTTTTCCGGGGGGGGGGGGCGAAATAAAAATTTTAAAAAATTTTGCACTACGAATCAGGAAATGTACACCACTGAACGAAAAAACAGGGGGGCGGTCGCCCCCCTAGTCCCTTCAAAGCTGCGCCCCTGGTTTAGGGTGAGTTGGGTTAGAATGGCTCATATCTTCTACATTAGGTAAACTAGGGGTATTGGTTAGGTTTGTTAATCTGGTTTTGGGTTTCTTTGATTGGGTTAATCGGGTTTCTATACTATAAATGCTTACACATAGATACAAACAATCACATTTGTATGAAAGATTGATTAAAAAAACGCACGAATTCATATAATGTAAATTTACATTGAAAATCCTTAATTTATTTGAAGACCTAAGGTCAAAATTTGGATTTATTTTAAATCACATGTTTTCAGAAACAAACTTTGATAATGTAATGAATTTGTTGTAGCATTCGAGCAAAGTTTATCAAGCCCATTTAGGAGACTTAATGTATTTATGAGTTGTGTTGAAATAATCAGTTTTTCTTTATATCATAGCTATGATAGTTGTGGTTAAATACAATCAAAATATGAGACTAAATAGAGACTCTAGTAATTAAATTGGGCAAAACACATTGCTAGTTAACATTATATCTAATAGGTGGATCTTATATTTCTACATTATGTTCTACTGTACAAGATTAATTTACTATATATTCATTAGGGTAAATTACACAAAAGGTCCTTTATGTATATATGAAATTTCAAATTTCATCTTTAAACTTTAATAATTACGCCAGACGTCCTTTATCTTAGTGTTTTGTAACAATTAAGTCATTTTCCACTAACTGAAGTTAAATTTTCTGTAAACTTTTTTAAAATGACAATTTTGCCCTTATGACTAAATGATGGAATATGAAACTATATATAAAGTTAAAGGACGTTTTTTGTAATTTGCAAATTTTTTTAAATTTTGTTAGTTTCTTTTTTTTTCTTTTCTTTTAGATTTATTCTATTTAATATTCTATTTTTATAAATTTTTAAAAATAGTAATTAATTTATTAGTTTATTTATATTATAATCAAAATTTTATTTTTATGTTGTTTATAAATATTTTTTTGCTTGTTTAGTTTATTTATGATTTTTTCCTATATATTGTTAAACTTATCACAAATTAATTTATCAATTTATTATATAAAGGGTACCTATGATTTATTATCTATAACTAATAAAAAATGTGAAATTATTTTGTATCATTTTAGTTGCTAACTAGTTGACTAAATATTAGTGATATTCATGTTCTGGTTTTTAGATGAAACCATAAACCAAACCGTTAATAATGTTTTTTGAATAATTAAAATACAAACCGAACCTTTAAAAATGAAAACCAAACCGTTGATAATGATTTGATTCGGTTTTATTTTTAACGGTTCGGTTTAGATATTAACGGCTTGGTTTTTATTTTTAACGGTTCAATTTAGATTTAAGTATACGAAAAAACGTTATTCATGGATTGGTTTATGACTTTATGGTTCACCTAAAAACCGTAAAGACCGGAATGTGAACACCCCTAATCTTTAGTCAATTGGTTAACCGAAATGATACAAAATAATTTTTCATTTTTTATTACTTATAGATAATAAATCACAGGTAAAAGATTTTATTATAAGTTGCTAAATTAATTTGTGAGAAGTATAATGATAAATAGAAAAAATAAATAAATAAACTAAACAGGCAAAAAAATATTTATAAACAAAACAAAAAATAAAATTTTAATTATAATTATAATATAATAACATGATAAAATTATTACTAATTTATAAAATATAATATTAAATAAAAAAATCTAAGGGAAAAAATAAAATAAAAGAATTAAAAGAAAATAATAAAACTTAAAAATTTGGTAAAGTACAAAAAACGTCCTTTAACTATATATATAATTTCATATTTCATCCTTTAGTCATAAGGGCAAAATTGTCATTTTAAAAAAGTTAACAGAAAATTTAACTTCAGTTAGTGGAAAAGGACTTAATTGTTACAAAACACTAAGATAAAGGACATCTGGCGTAATTATTAAAGTTTAAGGATGAAATTTGAAATTTCATATATACATAAAGGACCTTTTGTGTAATTTACCCTATTCTTTATTAGTAAAAACAACAAGGAACGAACCCTATTAATTCAATTTTTTTTGAAATAATAGACAATTCGCTTATACACATTATGTTGTCTTCTTGTGATGTTTTTTAATTATTTGAGATGACTTCAAATTTAGGGCTTAATTTGACTTTGTTGAACATGGAGTGGTATACTGATCGAAAATGGATGTATAGAAAAACAAACAGTGATGGATTTGCTAATATGGACTATTGTGCAAATGTGATGTTTTTTTAGACTTTGCTTATTCTAATGAAGCAATTGTTGACAAAAGGGTAACTAAGCATGGCAGGACAGTATATGACATCAAATGTCCATGTTTTAAATGCCAAAATGTGTTCTATAGAAGTAGAGAAACTGTCAAAAAGCACTTACTTAAGAATGGTTTCATGGACAATTATACAACATGGCATGCGCATGGTGAAACTTCTATCCTTGAAGTAGGACAATCTTCTACTTTAATGGAAGTTGATGTTGATAATAATGATGATGGCTATAGACATATGGTGTTGGATAGCATGAATCCGTCTGATTATAATTCAACACAACACATTAATATAGAGCCAAATACTTTGGAAGATGATGTTCCAAATCCCAAAGCAAAGGGATTCTATGACATGTTAGAAGCAAAGGGGAATAAAGCCACAGATTGTTCAAAGTTAGAAGCTGCAACAAATTTTTTGAATTGGAAATCAATGTTCAATGTATCTATTGCTTGTTACAACCATAATATTTCCATGGTCAAAGCATTATTGCCAGAAGAGAATCAGCTGCCAAAAAATTTTTATGATACGAAAAAAGTTTAGAAAAGCTTAATCTTCCTAAAGAACGCATTGATGTTTGCAAAAACTATTGCATGCTATTCTATAAGCAAAACAAGACACTGACACAATGTAAACATTGTGGGGAATCTCGTTATAAGAGTGACCAAAACAAGGTATCTAATTTGGTGATGACGTACATGCCGATTGGTCCTAGACTTAATGTAACAACCAAAGATTTAGCACCTTTCATCGTTCTAGAAATCCACGTTGATGTGACGATTGAAATTACTACAGGTTGATAGCAAGGTCTAAAAAAGCGGAAACGAGCCTCGAGGCGTTTTCTGTTAGCCTCACGAGGCGTAAGCCTCGAGGCGGACCGAGGCGTAAGCCTCGAAACAACCTTGAAAAATAATTAAAATTACATATATATTTCATAAAAGCCACAATTTAACATAAAACAAAATGATAAAATTATCACAAGGTATAATATAATTGAAAAGGTAGAGCAAATTGAATTCGAAAATGCATTGTATAATGAAATTAAGTACCATCAACAGTTCCTGTTGTATATTTTTAGTGTAAAATGGATGCAAAGGAATTCTAAAGAATTTGGAGGTGTAAATTACACGCTAGTTAAGATTTCTAAGCTCCCGACCAAGCGGGGGTCAAGGGGGCCGCGCCCCCTTGCGGGGTCCTAGGGGCAGCGCCCCTAGCGGGGTCCAAGGGGCAGAGCCCCTGGTGGCGGTCCCTCTGGCCAGTCAGCGGGCGGGGGTCAAGGGGGTTGCGCCCCTTGTGGGGTTCGGTGCGTTGCCCCGAAACCTAAACGAAATGTTATAAGTTAATATGTTCGGGATTAACTTTCGTATGCTACATTTATTGTATACGCGTGCTTTAGGTTTCTTATTTTACCTAAACGGGTGAAATAAGGGTCAAAAAACTCAAAACAAGTTAAAAAAAAAAGCCCAAAATAAAAAAATACCATCTTTAGTGAGGCTTAAGCCTCACCGCCTCGATCCGGCTGAGGCTTACGTTTCAATTCCCCCTACTGAGGCTACGCCTCTTATGCGTTTTTTTAGACGCCTCGAGGCGCGCCTCGGAACGCCTTTTTAAACCATGGTTGATAGTACACGAGAAATGATGAACGTAGGCGAAAACCGCGTACAAAACGGAGTTACGGATAGTCCGGAAATGAGAAACGAAGAAAAATTTCTAAGTATTGAACTCTGGGGCTCGTCGCGGTACGCTAAGGAAGAATTGAGGATTCTTCGCGGTACGCGATGGACCAAAATATCTGAAATTCTCCGGATTTCTTCGCGGTACGCGAGGCCTTGTTTTGACCCCCTTCGCTGTACGCGACGAGTGAGGCGGTGCAATGGATCATATTTCTTCATCAGTTTCATGCAGAAGTTTAAAATTTTTACATATCTCGAACTCTCTTTACCTTACAGACGAAGAACATCCATTATAGACCTCCAATCTTCATTCTAAGACCATCAGATTGTGTGGATCGCACCAAGGGACGTGTTTGCAAGTTCTGATCGTTGTTGTGCAGTCAGATATCCGTCAGATTAGGTAATGATTCGTTTTAACCTTCTAGTTCAATTTTGATTGCTTAGATCTTGATTTTGAACGTAATGACATAGTTAGGATTGTTGATTATTGCCTAGATGATGGCTAGGATTGATTATAAATGAAGAACACGATGTTCTAACGGTTAAATCCTTGTTTTGATCCGTTGTAATGCCCGGTTTGCATGAAATCACAACTATGGTTATAATGGTTTAATCCATTTGATTATGACAATGTAGGTGATTAGTTTGGTTAATCTTTGACATGTAAAGGTTAAATCTAAGTGTTTCAAACTAATCGCAATCATTAACATACTCATTGGAACGATTATCTGATGTTTATGATAACTGTCATATTAGTATGTTAGACATGGTTATTAAACCTATTCTAATACTACATTGTGATATTTCATGATATCTGGATAATCAATGATAAGGATTGATTATTTCTAAACCATTAATCTGTCTAGGAACTGTTTTAGCATTATAATCAACAACATTAACTATTTGATTAATCCGAGATTATTTTGATTAATTAAGTGTGTTATCAACCTAATATCGGCTTGATGACTTTCAAGGCAATGTCTTTGACATTGAACGTTCAGAAAGATCTAATCAGTAAGTTAAAACCTAAATAACTTATTAAACATAAACTAATGCAGAATTACACCATTAGTACCAGTTTGCGAGTGATCTTGCTACCGTAAGACATCAGGTGAGTTCTTTGTAGCCCTACTTTAAATATTTTATCATTTTGGGCTGTTATGCATGTTATAAAGTTATTTTTTGATTGAGGTTGAATTTTATTCTTTCCTTCAGCTTTTCTCAAAGCAGCTTCCGCTATTTCAAGAGTTTGCTGAGTTTCTTGTGGATCAATGTCACTAATTTTCTCTGCATCATTTACTAAAACAGTGATTTCATTATTACGTATTCTAGCAAAACCGCCCATCAGAGCCATCGTTAGCCATTGGTCGTTAAGGCGTATTCTCAAAATACCTATGTCTACTGCTGTGGCAATAGGAGCGTGATTTGGTAATACGCCAATTTGTCCACTATTAGTAGATAAAACGATTTCTTTCACTTCTGAATCCCAAACTATTCGATTAGGGGTCAGTACACAAAGATTTAAGGTCATTTCTTCAAATTGCTCTCCATTTCTAAGTTCATAGCCTTCGCCGTAGCTTCATCGATGTTACCTACCAAATAAAAGGCCTGTTCGGGAAGGCCATCTAATTCTCCGGAAAGGATTAATTGAAAGCCTCTAATTGTTTCTGCTAAACCAACATATTTTCCCGGAGAACCTGTAAATACTTCTGCTACAAAAAAAGGTTGTGATAAGAAACGCTCAATTTTTCGCGCTCTTGCTACGGTTAAACGATCTTCTTCGGATAATTCGTCTAATACAAGAATAGCTATAATATCTTGAAGTTCTTTGTAACGTTGTTAAGTTTGCTTAACCTGTTGTGCAGTTTCATAATGTTCGTCACCAACGATCCGGGGTTGTAGCATAGTTGACGTTGAATCTAAAGGATCTACTGGTGGATAGATACCTTTGGCGGCTAATCCTCTTGATAGTACGGTAGTAGCATCTAAATGTGCAAATGTCGTAGCAGGAGCAGGGTCGGTCAAATCATCTGCAAGTACATAAACAGCTTGAATAGAAGTTATGGACCCTTCTTTGGTAGAAGTAATTCTTTCTTGTAAAGAACCCATTTCGGTACTAAGGGTAGGTTGATAACCCACATCGGAAGGCATTCTACCCAACAAGGCAGATACTTCAGATCCTGCTTGGACAAAACGGAAGATATTGTCAACAAATAAAAGAATGTCTTGTTCATTAACATCTCGGAAATATTCCGCCATAGTTAGGGCAGTCAAACCAACTCTCATACGAGCTCCCGGCGGTTCATGTGACACCCGGCAATTTCAGGTAAATTGCAACTCTTACATTCTTTACATTTCACATTCATACTTGTTGCATTTCATTTAATTATGTTTAATTAGATGAGTTGAACACAAACTACTGCGAAACGATAGTTCGTGGAATTATCGAATCGTACATTGCACATTGGTTTTGGAAACCAAGTGTGGCAAACACAACGCACATTGGTTTTGGAAACCAAGTGTGGCAAACACAACACTAACACAAAACAATAATTCGGGGAATTACTGAATTGTGCATTACACGTTGATTGGAATTAATCAAGCGTGCAAACACTTCGTAAAACACAAACACAAACGATCACCGATAATTCGAGGAATTATCGAAACACACACGAGTCTCACGAAGTTGGTGAACAAACAATCGAATATTAATTGAGCGCAGTTGATCGTGTTTAGAATCCACGTGGAGTTGACAACCGAAATTAATATGGGATGATAGTATGCGAAAAATGATGAACGTGGGCGAAAACGGTGCGCGAAACGGAGTTACGGATTGTCCGGAATTGCGAAACGAAGTTTCCGTCGAAAAACGGGCGAAATTACCCCGGGGCGGTACGCCCCAGGTCAGGTGATGGTGCCAGGCGATGCGCGCGGGAGCAATTGAAAATATCTGGTGACCCTTGCCAGCGCGGTACGCCTAGGTTGGCTGCGGGTCGCCAGGCGATGCGCCTGGGGTGATCTGGTCGAGCAACTTGATAAAATATCAACTTTTTCATTCTTATCTTCATTTCTATCATCCTCACGACAAAACCAGCTTCCAACCCACGAAAATACTCATCCAAATCATCAAATATTCATTTTAAAGGTCTCACGACGTTTAGATCGTATCCAGAAGCGTTAAAACAAGTTCTGATCATCATTTCATCCGTTAGAATCCGTCAGATTAGGTAATGGTTTATTTTAAACCTTCTGGTTTGATTTTTAGTGATTAAATCTTAGTTTTGAACGTAATAATATAGTTAGGGTTGTTGATTATTGCCTAGATGATGGCTAGGATTGATTTTGAATGACAAACTCAAACTGTTAACGGGTAAATCCTTGTTTTGAGCCGTTGTAATGCCCGGATTGCATGAAATCATAGCAATGGTTATAATGGTTTAAACCATTTGGTTATGACAATGTAAATGATTAATTTGATTAATCCTTGACATGCAAACATTCGGTTGGGCACACCGACACTTGAAGTTGTATGGGATACAACACACCACAAAACACATACTCACACCTATATGGTTATAGGTGCCTACTAGCAGGATTGCTAGCATTCGTAGATGCGAACACACAAACACACCGGAATTGCTAATCAGGTGAGTTCACGGCCCCTTTTTACTATTTCTATCTTTGGGGGAGAAAACATTGCATGATAAACTGTTTTTGGAAAACAACTCATTTCATTTATGTATGGACATGCTTTATCATTATATGTATATGTGTGGACCACATCACAACTAAAAGTCCTCACGATACTCCACGGACCGTTAGTAGTGCGTAGCGCCTAGCGTGGTAATCTTGAATAGTACTATTTGGGCCTGACAAGCCCCACCCATCGCGTCTGGGAGGCCAACCCGACTTGAGGTCGGAATGGGTGCAATATTGACCAACACTTTGCCATTGTCTTGTGATGGACATGGCGGGAGGCACAACTGTCAGCTTCGGTACGACCCCGCATATAATATAACTGTATTGACTAGCTATCAATCGATACTGCATTGTAATGATACATAAATAACAACTCTTACTGTAAACATTGGATGTTTACTGCTTATGATAAACCTGTGCTCTCACCAACCTTTGTGTTGACCCTTTTACTCGCATGTTTTCTCAGGTAACTAAGACACGCTCACAAGGATTAGGATGCTAGGCTGGAGTCGCATGCATCTGCTTAAATGTCTTAGTATATTTTGAGAACATATATCTATTTGACATGTTATGTAATATTAAACACCTTTTAACGTTTACGCAAACTGAAATCTTATGTTTTGTTTTGAAAACCGTTTCATGAATGCTTCCGCTGATCATGAATTTTAAATCTGTTTTGGATAACTTATACTTTACTTCCGCAACTCTGATATTACTAAACTGTTTTATCCAAATTCTTGGATGTGCGTACATAACCAGACATATAGGTCTCGCATGTTGTGTGACCGGAGACTGCGATCCTGACAATCTGCCGATGATCGCGCCCCGGAAAGGGACGGGATTTCTCGGGGTGCGACAGTTCATTCATTTGACCGTAAACTAGAGCCACTTTTGATTCTGCAATATTTTGTTCATTAATTACTCCAGATTCTTTCATTTCCATGTAAAGATCATTTCCTTCACGAGTCCGTTCACCGACTCCGCCAAATATAGATACGCCTCCGTGAGCTTTGGCAATAGTGTTAATCAATTCCATAATGAGTACTGTTTTACCCACGTCAGCTCCCCCAAATAGTCCGATTTTTCCTCCACGGCGATAAGGGGCTAAAAGATCTACTACTTTAATTCCGGTTTCAAAAATAGATAATTTTGTATCTAACTGTATAAAGGCAGGCGCGGATCTATGAATAGGAAATGTTGTGCTATTATCTACAGGACCTAAATTATCAATAGGCTCCCCAAGCACGTTGAAAATTCGTCCGAGAGTCGCTCCACCGACCGGAACACTTAGCGGAGCTCCCGTATCAATTACGTCCATTCCTCTCGTTAGACCGTCTGTAGCACTCATAGCTACGGCTCTAACTCGATTATTTCCTAATAATTGTTGTACCTCACAAGTCACATTAATTGGTTGACCAACAGTATCTCGACCCTTAACTACCAGAGCGTTATAAATATTAGGCATTTTGCCTGGCGGAAAAAGCTACATCTAGTACCGGACCAATGATTTGGGCGATACGCCCCAGGTTCTTTTTGTCAAGCGTGGCAACCCCAAAACTAGAAGTAGTAGGATTCATTCTCATAATAGAATAATAAAGTAAAAAAGATCTAATTTTTTTGCGAAAATGATCGCATTCAAAAGAAATGTCCGATGACAAGTTGATCGGTTAATTCGATAAGAAATGGGAGTTAGCACACTATTTTGTTAGTACCATCCAACCAAATCCAATTGAATTGTTTACTTATTCAATGAATGAATTTTCAAGTTCAGCCAACCCATTTTCAAAATATCAAGTAGATTATGAAAAAGAATCTTGAGAAAATCTTTCATTTGTCTATCATTATAGACAATCCCATCTATATTATCTATGGAATTCGAACCTGAACTCTATTTACGATTCATTATTTCTATATCATCGGCTCTTCTTATTTCTATTGATTTACGTCTAGTCTGTTTTTTTTTTTTTTTACTTTTTCATAGAAATATTCCACATATTTTCACATCTAGGATTTACATATACAACATATATCACTTACAATATATATCACTGTCAAGGGGGAATTTCTTAGTATTTGGGTGATTTTTAGGTATTTCGATAAAAAAAAGAATTGGGTTGCGCCATATATATGAAAGAGTATACAATAATGATGTATTTGCCGAATCAAATACCATAGTCTAATAATCAAGCATTCTGATTAGTTGATAATTTTACTATTAGTTGGGAATTTTGTGAAAGGTTCCTGTAAAAAGTTTTATTAACGCCTAATTCATGTCGAGTAGACCTTGTTGTTGTGAGAATTATTAATTCATGAGTTGTAGCGAGGGATTTATGTCACCACAAACAGAGACTAAAGCAAGTGTTGGATTCAAAGCTGGTGTTAAAGATTATAAATTGACTTATTATACTCCTCAACATTCATGTGTGTCTATATATATATATGTATATATATATAATATTAACGTGGTTTAATGTGAACATCATGTACTTTTTCAAGTTTCTAAATTAAAGGACTAGATTAGTTTAGAATAAGAAGATTTATATTTTTTTTTAATATTTAATTATATAATTTAATTACTAAAATTATTAGTCTGTATTAGAAGGGAGATAGAAGAAAAAAATTTAGATTTTATCATAATGTGACATATGAGATTTCTAAAAGGCTGCCTCTAATTTTAAAATGATGCAACCACAAGGAAAATCTATGTTAATTAGGCTTTAATTGTAAAGCCTTTAACTTGATGTGGTAAATAGCCGCCACATAATATTTGTGATGTTTTATTGTTTTGAGTTGTTTAGATTCTGAAACAATGTAATTCATTGTTAAAGCTATGATATAATTCTTATTGTTTTGTTGTTTTTAAATCATTCATATAATTTAGGTGTAGAAGATTTATTAAATGATCCAAAACCCAAAATATATGGTGAAATCACATTCAATTCATTAGAATAAAAGTAAAATATAATCTATACAATATGTGACTAAACCCGATCTAACCCGAATCAAAAATCTATAATTTAGTGATAGACATTAGAACATTAGAAATGACCTCAAATTTTTACTTCTTATAGGATTATTAAAATGATTGAGTCGGCCTTGATTAATGTAAACACTTATCTTATTGCTTTAAATCTGAAAAATAATACGTTTGTTATTTAACCCATAACTGTCTCTCTTCTATTGCCCACTATATCTTTGAAGCACTACACACAAAAACAAAAGTATATGCGATTCTCTACTTAATATTGATTATGCAAAGAGCAGGTCCATACACATACACAAATTATGCCAGAAGGGTGAGAAACATTCCTTGACATTATAAACGAACGGGCATGAATGGTATCTCACATTCATAACTGTAAATACCTTTGTTTCCCATGGCCAAGAATGATTTTCAGAGAAAAAAACTTCTTTTTATCCCAACTCTGTGCGTTGTGTGTGTGTGTGTGTGAGAGAGAGAGAGAGAGAGTTACTCTTATTAAGCAGTGAGTTGTAACATTATAGCATACATTTCATTTACATTAGATCAGATAAAAAGAATGGAATAACTTTATAATTTATGTAGGGTTTTAGATATACAAATTGAAGACTCGGAAACAGAATAAACAAAGATGAAAATTACCTGTATCTAGGCAGCAGCAAGAATTGGATTTCTTCCTTCATCTATTTCAACAATGAGTGTGTGTTCAGAATCTGATCCTTTTGGTCCTTCTGTGTAGAGTGTAGGAAGGTATGCATTGTATGCTGGTAAATATCTTGATACAAAATCCATCACCTGCAATTTAAACCCATTTGATTATAAATTCCATATGTGTGGCTGTTCCGACCGACACTGAGTAAATGAGTTAGGTTGGGGCTAAACATATTTGGGTCATGAACTGGTCGACAGGACTAACTTGTTTGATAAGCGGGTCAGGCTCAGACTGACTGGGAAACTCATTGACCTGACCAAACTGGTTACAACCCATTTAACCCTTCTTTGACCCATTTGGAGAATCGGGTTACACCTGTCTGGGTTGGTGTACAAAATTTTGACAGAGATGGTTAATGGACTTGTGTTCATGTTGGGATTATGAACCTGCTGACTTAACCTGACACAAAGTGACACCTTATTGGACACATCAATATGGGTATGTTTGATCTCTAATGGATCAAAGAGGTAATATAGAAAAAATGCCTAAAAGGAAATAGGTTGAAAACCCAATGTGTATATTTTAATGGATAAAACCTTCTAAATTAATTTATTTAAAAAATTAGATTACTGGAATATTGGCAACACTAATTATCTAAAATTTGGACCGAAACATTTAGGACCAAATTGGCTTGCACTAGTTTAAAATTGATCCTTTTCACTTGAGCCCTTTTTGAACCATAACCAGACTCGCCCAACCACCCATGCTTCCACCTCTAATTAGTAAGACTTGAAACAAGATGAATATAATATTGCAGACCTCCTCATCAGTCATCCCTGGGTTTCCAGCTTCTCTCATTTGAATCTCAGCCTGCAAGATTTTCCCAAATAATATCACCTAAAGAAACAATAAAAACATGGATGGATGATGATGATGACGACAAACCTGTAACCGCCATTCGTAGACACAACTTGGGTTTTTAATTTTGATAATTATCCATGATTTCACAAACTTGTCCCAAGCATCATAATAAGCCTCTAGATTTTTATTCACTATTTCTAGCTGCAAAAGAATTTCAGTTTGTGTTGATTTTTGTAAAAAAGAAAATACAGTGTGATTATAGTGGTCTAACCTGCGGGTCAATAGATTTGACCACTTCAGCAGGAACAGGCTTAAAACCAAGCATCCAACCCTCAAAAAGTACTACCTAAATTGTGAAGCATAAGTAAAGGCACAAGAAAGTCATTAGAATATAATTTAACCTGTAAAAATTTCAAAATTTGTAAAAATAAAAAAAAAATAGAAAACTGATTACCACTACTGAAGTTTTACTTACTGTTAGAGGTCCTTCAACTTCAGGCCATACCGAAGGGTCAGCTCTATCACCCCTCCCATTGTAGGCAGACTACATTGGAGAGAATATCCAAGTTAGAGGTGGACAACTTAACATTACAATCTATTTATTTCTGAATGGGTCAAACAGGTAAAACTATATATATATATATATAAAAAAAGAGACAACTGAATGGAAACAGGTCAAAGTCTAAGGATGACAATTCTTGTTGGGTTTGGGTTGGCGGGTCGGTATCACCTAACCAAAAAACGACAAATTAAGTCAACTGAGTCAGAAAACTGGACACCTTTAACTCATGCAACTCAGACATGACCTGCGTAACCCATTTATCTACACAAGTTGTAAACTTGGTTGGTCAAACTTATAAGTTGTATATATTTTTTACCTTAAATTTTAAACAGGCAGCTGGGTCAACCCATTTATCTACAATCAAACCAAACAGTGTATACAACCCGGACCAGTTTATTTTCGCGATGCAACAGGATTTGCCACCCCTATTTTTAATGCATAGAGCCTCATAAATCATTTTTATTGAAAGGATATCTTTTATAATATCATATTTTACACACCAGTTGATTCTTAAAAAAAAATTGTAGAAAAAAGTGTTTCGGGGTTACCCAATTCGTTTTACATACAAAGTTACCCTTTTCACCCTTGATCAGTTGATCACACCATTCTGAATTTGCCACCTCTATTTAAAATCACGAGTTGAAAACTGACACAAAGTAATTCAAAAGATATGAATATGAAGTGTACTTTATCATATCGAGGTAGCTTCATCTTCATGCCTGGAGAATTTTGTGCATCAAAATTCAGTTTAAAAATCGAGTAAAAGCAAAAGATAGGATACAAGTTTAGGACAAAATGAGTGTCAGTCAACCTTCTTTAGTCAATTTCCCAAGAGCTGTTAGTGTTTCAACAGACAGAGAAAGATCATGGCTTCCAGCATTTCCACGAAACTGTGGGTAAAGAAAAAGCCTCCTGTGAACTATTTACTTAAAGAGTACCCTTAATCCTATTGTTTTCAAGGTTTCTGCTTTAAAAGAATAATCAAATCAATTCAAATTTTTACCTCTAGAAGAGCATTTCCAGGATTGGTCTCTCTCAATTTAGCCTAAATATAATTATAACTGCATTAGACAGGAGGGAAAAACCTAAATATAAATTGGGTTTTGTTTCATTTCTAACGGGTCAAATAAATTGCTTTAGCTAGAAGGGAATGGAGCAAAAGGCTTAAAAGAAGTCCAAGGTCTATTTTTAGTGCATACATTATTGTATAAAATATTGTTTTGTGATCGTAGTTACACATCAATCATTTATTAAAAAAATAAAAAATGGAAAAAAGGTATTTGCAGAATTGCAAGTCAAACAAGCCTGAGCCTGAGCCTGATCCGGCGTGTTTTAATTTTACTAAAAGTGCTACATTTCAACCTCACCCATTACCCTTTGCCCAATCTGCCAATTATGCCACCTCTTGAGTTAGGGAGGGGCTTGTAGATGAAATCGCCCTCACTAATTTTTGTGATAAATAAAGGGGAATAAAATTAGTATAAAGAGAAAACTTGAATATGCCCCTGAAAAGAAAGAAGAAATCAATATATAATATTCACTCTCTTTGAGTAATACCTGATCATCATATGTTAGATAGAAATCATCAATGGAAATAGTTGCAGACTTCCTGATACATAGAAATGTTACTTTTCTCAGGATTAATATGAATTCATGATCATAAGTGCATTGCTATTTGACAAAAATGTATCATTCTTCTGCACTCTACCTCCCTGAATTGTGAAAAAGAAAATCTAGAGCAAAGACAAGTGTAGTCTTCCCACAACCTTGTGGAGCACTAAAGCCAATCTGCATAACAACAGAGAATGTCAGCTAACAAGTTAAGGGGGAGTTTATGTTCTTTTGACTATTGCATTTAAATCAGTTTCTAGTGTTTGGATATAAAAGTCTGGAACAAATTCAGATTATCTGATTATTTAGGAGTTGAATACTCAGCTTTGGATAATCCATTTAGGAGTAGCTGCAACAAACTAGTTTTAATTATTTAAGGGTTATCCTACATGAAAATATTTAAATAAACGAGAATTTGCCAAACACTCGTTTAATTTATTGATTATCTCGTTATCATAACTTCAAACAGCAAAAGCACACCTAAACACTATCATCTGTAGACTATTTTGTTACAGGGCACTTCATCTGTATGCATCTTTTAGACGGAGTTGGCATGAACGAAACTGGATGAATACTTGGGTGATCTATTAAGCAGTTTCAATACATGAGGGCCTTAAAGAGAAGAATGAATGCACATGATTCTTCCATGCTACATATACTAAAGTGAATTCTATTATCTACTACATAAAACACCTAACTGCCTAAGAAAATTCTCCTTTAACGTGTAAGATAGAAAACATATATGGTCTTCCTAATTTTTTTTGGTGATATTTTTAAGTATATTAGTTGTATATCTTATAATGCCTAGATAATGTATACATAGGCCATCCAAGTCTTCAAAATTTTTCGCTAAGGCCTCCCAAGTCTTCAAAAGTTTTCACTAAGGCCACCCAAGTATTTAAACAACTTCAAAGGCCATCCAACTCAAGAATACTCACACGTATTTTTTACAATCCATCAAGAGTTTGTTATTTTGAGTAGATTCAAGGGATTTTCTTGTCATTTCTATAACTCTAGATGTGACAAAATCTTTAAACTTAGGACATTTTGTCGCTTTAGGATTTTCTGTCAAGTTTTTGTCATTAGTGTATAACGAAATTAAACTGACATCATGTTGCCTCACTTGTTTTAAAAGTTAAGTAATCCTTAAGAAAATTTTTGAGTACTTGAGTGGCTATGTATACATAACCCAACAAACAGGGATAGAGAAATAAGAAGGATAGGAACATACCACCAAAGGAGGGATGTCATCTCCATCTTTAAAAGTAGATCTATGATCTGCAATCTGCTTTTCACACCACAAGTAAACCGGGATATAATAGTGATAGATTCTAGCTTTTTGGGGTGTTGTCAAATACAGCTCATTGAGCTTAAACAATTTACAAATGTGAAAACCGTTTTTTAACCACTTGTCTATAGACTCAGCTACTATTTCTGGGGTGAACCCAAGTTTATCTATAAGGGGGCCTTCGCAAATAAATTCAAAAAGATCCTTCACAGAGGAAACTTCTGCAGGTGTAGGTGGGAACACTGACTGTAATGAACCAGGGTTCCTTTTGCAGTTGGTTAGATTATCTTTATAGGTTGAGTTGTCTTGCATCCATGAACATCCATGCCCTGCATTAATGATGTCTCAATCATGATATAAATACATATATTACACACACATATATAGAGAGAGAAAGGAAGTGGAAGAGGTATCAACCAGATATAGAAGAAATGATGGTAAACATTGATGTATCACTAAGTATTGACATGTAAAAGAACTTGAAAACTCAGGTTTTCAACAGTTTTTAATGTCTTTGACATAGTTGTCAAAGGCGTAAGCCTTACTCAAAGCACATAAGCCTTGCCCTAAGCTTTGGCGCAAGGCGCAAAAAAAGCAAGGGCTTTTTTAAACTAGGTATAATATTAAATTTCCATTTTTAAAGGTTTTACATATTTTAGGCTTAAAATGTTTTTAAAAAATATATATTGTCTAACAACAACAATAACAACAACCTTACCCGGTATATTCCCACTTTTCAGTAGGGTCTGGGGGGGAAGGATAGATACAAACCTTACCCCAATTCATTGGGATAGAGAGGCTGCTCCGAAAGAGTCCCCAACTCAAAGTTATCGTTTGAAGTTGATCATTCCAATGATTTTAACGTTATTTTCACAAATAACTAAAATAACGTTAAAATTAGTGTACTTTTACTTTTGCTCCTTAAGGGCCCACACATATATACATTATATGTGTGCACTGCAAATGAGGCGTATATATTGTCTAACTATAAAAAAAATTAATAATCTTGTTATGCAGAGATTTAAAATACAAAAACATTTTTATGGTGGTTTTAGAGAATTTAGACTGGATTATAGCTATTATTATTTTGAACTTTGCCGAATTTTCTAGAATTTGAATCTCGCTGAAAAGTCACCGGAGTGTGCCTAGGCAACCATGAGTTGCCTTTCATGCGCCTGGGTTTTTTTGCACCTAGGCGAGCGCCTGAGGGCTTTTGACAACTTTGGTATTTGAACTTTTACCCAGTATAGCAACCTAATTCTGTCTTTTCCAACAACAAATGAACTAGTGATAAATGAAGGATAATAGCATAACCTGACCATCACCACATTAATAAACCTATATGAAGTAAAAGATACAAATAAATAGAAATAAAAAAAATTAACAAAACAAATAATATACACAGATCACCAATACTTTTTTGAAAAACAAGCAAACAATGAACTTCTATAAAGGGTTTTAAATCATAACTTTTCAAATATGTAAATGACATCATACTTTATTGGTGGTCGCTAAAAATGGGAAAAGGGTTAAACGTGTTTCTAACTTATAAAGTTTCCCCCATAATAAAATTCTAATGCCATGAGCATCACCGACAGTATTCTGATTTCTGAAAATCATAAATGATGTTTAAGCTCTCTAAATGCCTAGTTGCTAATTATTAAATCTCCATAAAGAACAAGATCATCTGATGGAAGGATGTATTTGACTCTCAAAGATCAAACCTTCTACAATGCCCAACCCTTTTGCAACTTCTAATTAAACATGCGTATCTGATTGCATTATTCGTTATATTTGTCCACCTTTCTGGCTTTGATGACACTTACTTGAAACATCTCTCTTTTGCTTTAAAGGTCTACTAAAATAAACAAATGATAAAGGTTCTTCTCATTTCCAAGTAGTCAGTGACTCTGGTCGAAAAAATAAGTAATGGACATCATGACCAACTTATTCCATATTGCATCCACAAGCAATATACAATGCACCAGAACCCTATACTTGGCTGTCTTAACTTCCTAGTCACATGTACTTCATTCCATTATCATCATATCATATTCAAGTATTTCAAGTTTGCATGCCACTTAAGTCCCTCACTTGGAGCATCAAATGAGATGTTGGAAAACACAGATGGTTGGAAAAGTCAATTTGTCACAGCATGGCATTTTGGTTCATAAATCACAATAAGAGGTCGATTCATGAATTGAAATTTCAGATTATGATATGTGATTAATATAAATGCCATACAGCTACTTCTCACTCCATATGAGAAATAAGAATTGATTATTTGACTACAACATCTTAGTTATAGCCTGATAAAATAAGATTTCTATGTTTTATTGTTTTTATTAAAAGGTTCTGCTTACCTTTTTTGGAAAGAACAGACTCTTACCAAAAGCATCATATTCTTCATTTCTTTGTTTTCTTTTTCTCGTAACCATGAGAATCTATCACTAGAAAACTCACCGGACTCATCAATGCCCTACTAACCGATAAGATAAGGTGCAAATGGAAGTTGGAATCGAACCCAAGACCTCAACTATATGGACTCAAGAGCTTACTAATGTGCCACCCTCTTAAGCTTATGAAAAATCATAAGGTACTTCATATGTGGTAGATGGATAGATCCCAGTAATGAAGGAAAGGAAATCAAACCAACCGCATTGTTCTCAGGGGCGTGCCCCACATTGGTGGGTGGGGGTCCTTGAAAGTTTTTAGTCAGTAGCGTGTGTATGTATGTTAAAATCCTGACCGACCCCTTTAATATTTTGCAATCGCCCCCTTTCAATTTGCATGATCAGAATTATGATGAGAATTTAAGTGATAGTTGCACTTGTTTTTGGGTGAAAAAGTTACTTAAAAAGGTCTACGTAAATTTTGTTTTGAATATATTTCAAAAAATAAAATCCCGTAGAGAACAACTTTAAATGTATTTTTATTATGCTTTTATATATTAAAGTTAGTTTGATTGTCATTTTTAACATGTCCCGACGTTATTCGATTCAACCCAACAAGATTAAAAAAATTATTATTTAATAATCCTAAAACAATTATAAAAAAAATTCGAACCCCATAAAAAAAAAATCTAGGTCCGCCACTAATTGTTCTCCCATTGTAATCAAATCACTGGCAAATTACTTAACACAGAGAAACAAGTACATAACTCAACAACCTAATTTGCATTTTGAATGTGTACTGTTTCATACAAGAGACCTCCAACAAATCACCGTTATAACATAGAAAGCGACCTAGCATCAAATACTACAAACAACGAAGACATCAATCAACGAGATAGACAAATTGAATACAAAATGAGCGTAATCTACATACAACGGTGGAAATTAAGAACAAATTAAGTAAAAAAATCAGTAATACCTGATTTAAATGAATGCAGGGGCAATTGAGAAGTGATTCGATGCAATCTGAAGCTGTTGCTTGTAGTAATTGGGCATGGAAGAAGCCTACTCGACACATAATTGTAATAGTTCGGATTCCGGTCGTGTGCGGCGTTGAACGACGTGATCAACGGCGTCGTTGGCCGGAGCAAAGCATCGGTAACCACCGCCATAGATACTGGCTTTGTGCAGTGTGGTGCAGGGCACCATAAACGGTTTGAGGTTATCTATTTGGATTTTTTTTAAGTTTGTGGACTACTGCCAACTGTCCAAGAAATTTATCGTCATGTTCCCTATTTCTGTTATAACAATCAATAAGGTGTCCCGGACTATTTCTCATCATTAATCATTAACTAATGATATAGAGGGTACTTGGTTACTTTATGTTCAAAAAAAACTTTACAGTTTGGGTTATTAGTATAGTCGCAGGTTCAGAAAACTTTTTCATAGGGGAGAAATTTTTTTAAAATTGTTTAAAGTTCGGTATATAATAAATTTTTTAAACCTGTTCAGATCGGGTTAGGTCGAATCAAGTTGTGTCATGTTAAAAAAATAAAATTAAATTAAAATTCATATATACAATCATAATTAAAATACAATATAACTAAAGTTGTTCTTATGTCTGGCAAAATAGACGGGTTGGGTAACATGTTAGAACGGGTGACGGTTAGGATGCGTGCAACTTAGTTTGGGTTTAAATGACTCATTTTATAAAACATCAATTTCGTTCAAGTTAAAACTAATTGTAACTAAACCAACATTTGGCTTGATTTTGAAAATCCGAACCAAGCCTAGCCGCTTGGTTTGTAAACGACCCGATCATGAGAATACCCTCGCTCGGTTCGGTTCGTGAAAAGCCCTAAGTATAAGTATCACTTAAATTCTCATCACAAGTCCGATTATTCAAATTTAAGAGGGCGGTTGCAAAATATTAAGAAGAGCGGTCAGGATTTACACGTACATATAATACTGGGAAAAAAATTTCAAGGGGGCGGCTACCTCCAACCTTCTACACAGGTCCGCCCCTGGGTATACCAACACGTACTATTTTTTGTATTTTTATTGTTAAAAATATTTTTAAAATATGTATAAGTAAAAGTTATGAATATATGATGTGATTGATTTGACCCAAGTATTTAACACTCTATATTATTGTGCTTCTAGTTTATTCAGGCGGTTATAGTATTACAATTTAATTAGATTGGTGCTAGAAAAATTAAGTTGTAGATTTTTATTAAAGTATTAATAAATATAAATTAATTACAAAACTAATCAAAGGGTAGCTAGGATTGCGTTTTGAGATAAATGGCATACTCAATACTTGATGTATGTAGTCTTACCTTACATAATGTGTAAAAAGTTGTTTCTTACGGTTTGAACTATGACCTCAAGGTCACAAAACAACAAATTTACCAGTTGCTATGAGGCACATCCCCAAAAGCAAGGTTGCAAAAGTCGTTAGGCGTTTTCAGGTTAGAACAACTAATTGGAGCAAGTAATTGGGGAGTACTCATCCTAGGCGGGTAATACTCGGAAGTACTCAGCCTCGGAACAACTCTTTGAAGCGAGTACTCGGCCTTGGATGCCGACTTTTGCAACCATGCCCAAAAGGGCATACCCGATGCTTGATTTAGCTCTCGCTTTACGTAGTGGCCGTGAAGGGATCATTTCGCATTCTGATGTACACAACCTTACCCTATATATTTGTACAAATCTGTTTCTCACATTTGAATATATTGAGATACATGATTTATTTGTTTGTAAAACGTAATTAATCTCAAAGTTATTTCAACCTTCAAGTATTTAAATTGCTATTAAATTAAACATATAGCATCATTCGTATTAGCCATATATATCTATATACTATATTACATCAAATCAAAATACACGCACACATACGTATTAATGTATTATGGCTTTTAATTCGAATTAATAAAATATGATAGATATTACAAATTGATTGACCTAGTGTTCTTAATTTATTTTTTTTAAATACATCGTTTTGTTAAACTAAGGCCCTATTTGGAATTGTTTATTTAACTTCAAAAAGACTTTTTGTCAAAAGTGTTTATTAACTTATGAGTTTTTTAAATGAAGTTTTTAAAAAAGTGTTTAAATTAGCTTTTTCAAAATTAATTTTCAAAATGACCAAAAAGGACATTTTTTATTGACACTATTTAATGTTATTGGGTAAAGGGTAAAAGTGGGGTAGATTTGTAATTTTATATCAGTAAGTCATAAGTCATTTTAAAAAGCTATAATTTTTAGCTTTCTAAAAACAACTTATCAACCTTATACAAAAAGTTATTTCAAAAGTCCTTTTAGGTTTGGCAAACAACTTATTGACTTATTGGTTTTTTGAAAAAGCCAATAAATCAATAAGTCATTTTTAGATGAAATCCCAAACAGGGCCTAAGACTCCTGACTTCTAAAAACTAGTCGAAATTACTGATGCTATAAAACTAAAGGCGGCAATTTTTACTCATATCAAAGAAAATGAGTTTGTTTGAGTAACAATTGTAGTATAATGAATTGAAATGGATAACATCATAATATTAAATGGGTTGAGATGGGTAGCACTTAAACACAATGCGAGTCAAGACGTGTAACTAAAAAACTATGTAAATGTAATATATTCAAACATTTAAGAATGATTAATAACATATTTGATGATAATATCACTAAAAATTATTCAAATGGACTATTTGTTTACTTATAACACATTAAGTTAAACTAAATTGATGTTTTTTAAGAACAATCTATTTAGATCATAACTGATTTTGCTTAAACCTCGTTCTGACCCGAACTCATTACCCAACCCACCCATTTTGTCAAACATATATAAAACCAACGTGGTGAATAGTAAGACATGTTAGCTTGTACTGTTTAAGTTTAACTGAGTACTATAGTACTATCATAGACACCATCGTGATACTTTATTTGACATGCGAGAGTTTCTATGCGTTTGGGCTTAGATTCTCTTTAGACTGCAAGATTTAGGTTCCACAATCGGTGGATCTGATTCCTGCACACGAGGATGTCAGCCAGATGGGACATCGTGTGGCAAACATGCATAAGGCACAAATTCGTTTTGTTTTTTTTGTTTGTTTGTTTATTTATTTTTTTGAAATTTGTTTCGAGTAGTAACCAACTTTTGGCTTTCGAGTATGCTTGAACCGGTTTTTGGTGAAGCAATAGGTAGGAACCAGAACTGGTTTTGGGTTTGGTCTAGCCTACTCGATATAACCGGTTAGGGTATGTCGGTTTTAGTTCAGATCCAAGACCTGATTCCAACCAAGTATTTTTTAATACAATTTCAACCAGTGGTGTATCTAGCAAAATTTTCTGATGGGTTCACTATTTTTAGACACTTCAAATAGATAAAACCAGACGTAGAAATTTTTGGGTCGGTTTTACAGTTCGGGTGTTGTAAGATATATCACGTAATAACAATGTGATATATTAATTCAATAATTACAAGAATATCATCATTAAAAAGTTTGGAGGCGCGGAGTGCACACTCCTTTAAAACTTATGAGCTTCGGACCAAGGGGGTTGCGCCCCTTTGTGGTGTCATTGTTGGCGGGGTCTAATGGGTAGACCCCTTGATAGTGGTCTCACGGGCGGTTGTCATGAGGGCAAAGTCACTTGTGAGGTTTGGGGAAATGCCCTAAAACCTAAACAAAATTTGGTAAGTTTTTATGATCGCAATTAATTTGACCCGCGAATCTAATGGTCAATTAACTAGCATTTCTCTTGGTAAACTAATGGGAAAAATACATTATGAATTTATCCTTAAAAACATTAATGGGTTTTCTTTACCGTTTAAACCTTTAAAAAAATCCTACTAAATATACGAAACACGGTGGGTTCTTGTGAACTTGGTACCATGGCTATAGATCCGCCCATGATTCCAACCATAGACACAAACGGGTCGGTTTTAACTCGAATCCAAAAACTGGGTTCCAACTAGTTCAACTGTTTTTAATAAAGCCACAAACAACCTATGCTTTCCTACCACTAGAACTTGATGTTCTTGAGCCTGTACATTAGGTATATATTTGTTTAAATAAAAATCATATATGAATTTTAAATAAATTGAAAACAATAAATTGGGGTAGGTCACTAATGGAGTTTCCTATCCACGATTGTGTTATTTACTGGATTAATTTGACTCGATTAATATATAGGAATATAGGATGAATCTCCGGGATGGGGGATAACTGCTGAAAGCATCTGAGTAGTAAGCCCACCCCAAGATGAGTGCTCTCCTATTCCGACTTTCCCAAAGCCTCCGGTAGCACAGCCGAGACAGCGACGGGTTCTCTGCCCCTGCGGGGATGGAGCGACAGAACTTTTGAGAATTCAAGAGAAGGCCACGGCGAGACGAGCCGTTGAACACTTTCCGTTTTTTTTTTATTAATCTCAAAGGAGAAGGTTATTCTCTTTACCAAACAAATCTTCCTACATCTATCTCTATATAAACGCTGGTTTATCAAGAAGACGCAAGAAAAGCACTTCGAATTGTTGATTAATCGCCAGAGATGGCTTAGAACCAATCGTTCATTATCTAATGGAACTTTCCGTTCCTATCTAACGGAACACTATTGGATCATGAAAACGTGACTAAATTGGTCCTAGTTACTCTTCGGGACGGAGTGGAAGAAGGGAGGGGATTCTCGAACGCGGAAAAGGATCCAATCACTTTGAAAGAATTGAACGAGGAGCCGTATGAGGTGAAAATCTCATATACGGTTCTGTAGAGTGGCAGTAAGGGTGACTTATCTGTCAACTTCTCCTCTTTCACAATAAAGTGATAGACGGAACTGCCATGAAACGACTTATTAGTCGATTTATTGATCACTATGAATAGAATATACATCACATATCCTCGATCACAAAATTGCGGGTCTTCCTTTTCATCTCTGATTACTCGATAATTTCCACAAGCACAAATTCCACTTTTGATAGGCCCAAAAATTCTTTCACAAAATAATCCATCTTTTTCTGGTTTATTGGTTTTGTAATGAAAGGTATAAGGTTTTGTCACCTCTCCAACTATCTCGCCATTAGGCAGGATTTTTTTGGACCAGAAATCCATAATAGAGTTCGACCACAACGACCGAATTAATTATCTTCATACATAAGGATACTAGATTACCTAGTAGAAAAGATTTCAAAATCATCACAAACCTCCCTTTTTCTTTTCGATTGCAATTTCTGGATTATTTTATGATGATTTTGAAACTTTCCATATATAGAAAAGAAATAGAAAGAGATAGACTATAACAAAATGAGAAGTAGCTAACCAACTTCTAGGAGACACATAATTGACTGCATTGATCTCGGTAGCTACTCCACCCACGGAATTTAAAGACCCTAAAGAAGCATGAGTCATATATTCTGCGGAACGACGTTCCATATTTTTTTGCTATAGTTAAAAATATTGAATCCGTGCCACGAGTCGAGCCACAAGCCGAGCTCGATCTGAGCCAACCATGTCCTGGGCTCGTTTTAAACGAGTTTTTGTCTAGCCAACATTTTTTCAAGCAAGCATCAAGCTGTGAGCTTTTTGAACAACCCTAAATTAAATGTTATTATATAATCAAAAATTTGAAACAAATAATTTTCTATATGTGAATACGAGAAAAGTTCAAACAAAATCATACATTTCATCATTTGTCACGACTTAAGATTTATCTTGTGACACCCGGCAATTTCAGGTAAATTGCAACTCTTATATTCTTTACATTTCACAATTCATACTTGTTGCATTTCATTTAATTATGTTTAATTAGATGAGTTGAATACAAACAACTACGAAACGATAGTTTGTGGAACTATCAAATCATACATTGCACATTGGTTTTGGAAACCAAGTGTGGCAAACACAAACACTAACACAAAACAATAATTCAGGGAATTATTGAATTGTGCATTACACGTTGATTTGGATTAATCAAGCGTGCAAACATTTCGTAAACACGAACACAAATGGGTAAAGATAATTCGGAGAATTATCAAAAACACACCAGTCTCACGAACGTTGGTGATCAATCCAATTATGTGTTATTATGTGATTATGTGCTAAACATACGCTAGATGTTTAGGATAAACGTTAGGAATCAAGTACGAGCGAAATCGAATCAACGAAATCAGAAAACAAGAAAAAGGACTCGTCGCGGTACGCGATGTCCCAACAAGAGGATCCTCCACGATACGCGACAAACATCGCGGGGATTTGACTCCCGAAATCCTCCGCGGTACGCGGAGAGGATTTGGAAGCTCCACCGCGGTACGTGACAGAGTCCTGACGACAAATCTTTATAAAATCAAGAACACCATGCCTATTAACTCCACCTTTATCATTTCTCCGGTTCTACAAGCCACATCTCGACCATACCCGTCTGCAATACCCTGATTTGACCTCTTGGAAGCCATTGGAGACCTTTTGAAGCTCAAAGCTTGGAGGTTTGAAGGTTGGTGACTACCTAGACCACCACCCATCACCACCACCTTCATATTTGTTGAAGAACCTGCTGTCTAGAAGCATTTAGGAGATTTCTAGCTTGATTTCATCACCTTCTCAAGATCCTTGAAGCTTTAGAAGGTAGTCTCTACATCCCTTGTGGCTTAAAACCACCATTACACACACATGCAAGGCTTTATACTCACATACAAGCACTTGTGATGCATGAACACGAATTTTGTTTATGGGTTTGTTTATTTCACTATGATTCTTGATGATCTAGGGTGATAAGATGATGTTTTGTGATGATCCATGATGATGGGTATTGGTAGAACTTATGATTTGTATGCAAAAATATTGAAATGTTACCATGCATGTACGATCCATGAGTATAGGGATGATCTTGAGTATGTTGGTATGCTTATTGATGATATTAGAAGGAGTACTCATGGTTAGATTGGATTAAAATGGTCAAAATGTTGATTGATGATGAACTTTCCATTTTTAGAAACTTTATTTTGTCAAAATGAGGTTATGGATGAACTTTGATTGATGAAACATGTTTAGAAATAGTTTTTAACATATTTAGAGACTTCATTTTGTGAAAACAAGCTTTTAAACGGATACTTTCAAATAAGGAAACTTTATTTGGGCAAAACGGCATAAATGGTGATTTATGCGCAAACGATGTGTTTTAAGTGTATAGATGTGTTTTACAAACATACTAAAGTGAATTGTTTTATGAAGTGGGATTTCATAACCACACTTTCCTAAATTGGAAACTTTCTTAAAATGGTAACTTATGTGATTAGAGTCATAGGATGCATTTTGGTGTCTTATGTGCATTAAGGCGCGTAAACACAACAATCGTGTCACCAACGATTCGTAGAGTCAACACAAGTCAACACGCACGCACTCGGATGAGCACACCGACACTTGGAGTTGTATGGATTACAACACACCACAGAACACATACTTACACCTATATGATCATAGGTGCTTACTAGCAGGTGCTAGCTTTCGCGGACGCGAACACCACATACACCGGGACTGCTGTAACAGGTGAGTTCACGACCCCTTTTTACATTTTCTACCTTTGGGGGAGAAAACATTGCATACAACTGCTTTTGAACAACTTACACACTTTTGGTTATTTTTGTACATGCTAATATCGTATATGCATATGGGTGGTATTCATCCACAAAACTGATAAGTCCTCATTAAACACACCTCGAACCGTTAATAGCGCGTTGCGCTTAGCGTGGTAATTCTGAATAGTACTATTTGGGCCTGACAAGCCCCGCTGTTGCGAGCCGTATGGCCACCCCGACTGGAGGTCGGAACAGTGCAAAATTGACCAAACAACATTTGCCATATCTTGGATGGATATGGTGGGAGGCAGCATGTTAGCTTCGGTTGCGAACCCGCATATGGTATAACACATATTGACTAGCTATCAATTGATATTGCATTGTATTGAAATGTAGACCTGCAAAACATTTACTTTAAACATTTTGATGTTTACTGCTGATTACAAACCTGTGCTCTCACCAACCTTTGTGTTGACCTTTTACTCGCATGTTTTCTCAGGTAACTAAGGCACGTGCACGAGGAGTAAGATGCTAGGATGGAGTCCATGCATCAACTTATGTGTCTTAGGCTATTAAACATTTGCTATCATTTTATTTTGTTATGTTATGTTAAACAATTGAATCGCTTCCGCAACTGTTGTTACTCATCATTTTAAAAACTGTTTTAAATTAACGCTTCCGCTATTTATGAATGTTAATCTATTTTGATAGCCTATACTTACTTCCGCAACTCTGATTTTACAAACCGTTTTATCCAAGTAATTGGATGTACGTATACAACCAGACATGTAGGTCTCGCATGTTGTGTGACCGGAGACTGCGATCCTGACAATCTGCTGATGCTCGCGCCCCGGAAAGGGACGGGATTTCTCGGGGTGCGACATATCTAATGAGTGATGACGCAAATGCATGATTTGGGTAAACTATGTGGAACGATCAAATATCACTAGTCAAATTCACACTGGTCTTTAAATTTTAAAACATATAATAATTATTTTATTTATTTTTTCATATTTTTAAACAATACAACCTTAGTGGAGTGCAACTTACATATAGGTAACAAGATTGAAGCGTCACTTGCATCATAGTTGTTTAGGGACGAAGCATATGAAGGACCGGGAGGGGCGACCGCCCCCCTCTTTTTTTCGTCAGTAGTGTTAATTTTCGGACCGTAAGGCAAAAAAAAATTTTAAATGCTGGTTTCGCCCCCCTCTAAAAATTTTTTTAAATCAAACACATTTTTAAAAAATACTCATTTCATCCCTCTCATTTGTTTACCTCATTTCCCTCCCTCTCATTTTTTTATCTCATTTCTCTCAAATTACCCCTTTCTTTTCTAATTTTCCTTAATACCTATTCCCTAAAATACTTTTCCAAACCTTGTGGAGATAACCTAGTGGTAAAAGTGTTGAGCTTTGAAGCTTGAGGTCATGGGTTCTACTCATGGAGGTGACAATTTCTCCACAAGGCCACCGACCCGGATGCTTGCGCCCGCGGTTTACCCGTTCCCCCCGGTTAGTCGGGTATTGGGGGGGCCCGGGGTTTACCACGCAAGTGGGTTCCCCGGTCATCAAAAAAAAAAAAAACACTTCCAAGTTCCAGCCCTAATTCTCTCAAATTGAATTCCCATCCCTTTCCCCCTTCCATTTCCTGTTCTCTACTTCGCTGCTCCAAGCCTCCAAATCCAACCTCCAAGCTGGAGCCGGGCTCCGGCAGCCCTCCTCAGCGGCGACCACCAACACTCCAACAGGCGACCAAGCAACAACCCTCCTTGGCGACTTGACGAGTTCCAACTTTCGACAAGGCGACTATCCGACCGGCGACCACCAACAGGCAACAGGCAACATGCACGTCTTCCCGTTATCCCGTACCTACTTCCGAGTTCCGACCAAACAACCGGTGAGTTATTCTGCTATGGATCAATTGATTTCGTAAATCTCGAATTCTTGATCAGTTTTCAACTTATGTTTTTTTCTCGATCAGTTGATTTATATGTCATTTAGGTAATTAGGTATAATTTTGTATCTAATATTTGATGCCCCTAGTGAATTTATTTGTGATGATTTAAAATTGGTATGTTAGTTGGTATTAATTGTTATTATTTTGTTTGTTTAGACATTTAGGTTTTAGTTTCAATCAATGCATCATGGGAAAGGTGAAAACAATTGGCTCGTTTTTCAAAAGAAAGATTATTGAAAAAGAATGAGATGCTACAAATCAAGATAAACGTTTAAGGTACTCGCTCTTTTAATTTTTTTTACATATAATGATAATTATTAGACATTTTAATGTTTATTGTTTGACCCGAATCGCTAATACGAACATTTAACCCAACTAACCGAGACATACCGATTGCAAAAAAAAATTCTTGGATCACGAAAGTTTTCGCCCCCCCTTCTGATATAGTCAAGCTCCGTCACTGTAGTTGTTAACTGTTGGTTGTCAAAGTGGTTAAACGACAACGCCCCTTGATTCATTAACTTCACCATCGATCCCGAATGTCACACTTCCGCCAAAGCGTAATCGCAAGAGTATGCCTGATCTCATATCATAATATATAATAAAAAGAAAAATACAAAAAAAAATCATTGCCGTTAAATGTGTTGTGACATGTTTGAACACCAAAGTTGAAGAAAACATAGTCAAACATTCCAAGAAAATAATCAACATTTAAATTTAAACATAATAGAAACGATTTTTTAGTAAACCAAACAAGTTCAAGAAAACAATGCAAGGACATTGTGTATTATCAGAAGCAATTCAAGCAATATTTAATTATTACATGAAAAACCACATCGAAAATATTAACTAAAAATAGTAAAGTAAATATATATGTTTAAGATACAATTAGATGTGATGTGAGGTAAGTGTAGTGACTTCTCTTTATAACCTCACTAGGTTATAGACTATAACCCGTGAAATACACGGTTTTGAGAATAAAAAATAATGTGATTTTATAGTTATGTCTTCATAAATTTACATAATTAAAATAATTTTATTACATCTTTTTAAATTTACATGATTATATTAACACTAATAATATTAGCTATACCTTTTTTTTACATAGACGTATTAAACATTCACACATGTTAAATATTTGAATTTTAAAATCATTTGTTTAAAATAACACAATACATATTTTTCAAAGATGTTTTATAAAAAAATTAAAGAACTGATTCATAATCTAATCATATTATTTACTAAGTTAAATAAAATCATTAATATTTAATAGAAGAGAGAAGATAAAAAAACAAAATTTAATAAAAACATGGCATAAAAATATTTATTATGAGAGAGAGGAGGAAAAAAAATCTTTTAAGTGGCTTAGAGACAAGTGGAATATAAAAACTTTTATTTATTATATAATATAGATATAGATATAGATACGCTTTTCCTTACGTACTTAACAACATCAACATCCATGTTGTAACGTGCGGGCTTAGTTACCTAATTTTATAAAATATTTTGTAAATGCAGCTTAGATAAATATTTTTTTCATAAAAAAAGAGTAAATTACATAAAAGGTCCTTTATGTATACTTCAAGTTGCAGATTTCATCATTAAACATTAATAATTACATGAGACATCCTTTATCTTTATGTTTTGTAACAATTAGATCCTTTTACACCAACCAAAGTTATCTTTTATAGTTAAATTTTAAAAAATGACAAATTTGCCCTTATTTTTAGAGGATGAATTATGTAACTATGTTTATAGTTAAAGGATGTTTTATGTAATTTACTTATTTGAGTAATTTCTTTTTATTTTTGTTTTTTATTTAACTTTTATAATTTTCAGTTATTTTATTTTATAAATATTTAAAGCTTATTAATTAGTTAATCAATTTATTTATTTATTTAATTAAAATTATTTAGTTATACATTTTTGTTTATCATTATCATTTTCATTTGTCTAGTTTATTTATTTACTTTCCTATTTTTTATTATAATTCAAACAAGTTATTTAATGATAAGCTTTATTTTTCTCTAAAATACATTATTTACAAGTAATAAAAATAAAGTTGGCTACTATCTCTTTTAGTTATCAACAAGGTTAATTTAAAATTTAGGTATTTTAATATAAATTAAAATGCCGTTTAAAGTTATTTTAATACTTTACAATAAAAAATTAATTGCAAATATAACTCCTTAGGAGCCTTGTTTAAAAACCTTATCATTTTATTAATCAAAAGTCGTTTATCATATTATTTATAGATTGATTATTAGGCCCTACGATCATTTCTTTTAATCTAACTCCGTATGACTTTATGAGCCTTTGAATTTATATTATATAATAAAATCATATTGAAATACCTAAAATCCTAAATTTAATAGTTAACCTTGTTGATAACCAAAATTGGTATTAGCCAACTTTATTTTTATTAATTATAAATAATGTATTTTAGATAAAACATTATAATAAAATAACAAATAATTTGTTTGAATTATAATAAATAATAGAAAAGTATACATACTTAAATAATTTTTAAATTATAAAAATAAATAAATTGACTATTTAATTAATAAGCTTTAAAAACTTCTAAAAAAAATAAATGAAAAGAATAAAAGAAAAAGGGGAAATAAAAGAATTACTCAAATAAGTAAATTGCAAAAAACATCCTTTAATTATAGACATGGTTACATTTTTCATCTTTTAAAAATAAGGGTAAAATAGTCATTTTTTAAAAAAATAACAAAAAATATAACTTTGGTTAGAGTGAATGGACCTAATTGTTACAAAATATGAAAATAAAGGATGTTTAATGTAATTAATAATGTTTAAAGATTAAATCTGTAACTTCATGTATTACATAAGGACCCTTTATGTAATTTACTGTAAAAAAGAAATCTTTCCACTGGCACCGGGTAAGGCACGTGACAATAGCGTCAACCAACCACACTAGATTGCAAACCCCGTTTAAACTGCCGTTTAAACGTCGCCGTCATCTTTCAAAGACTCTTCATGTTCAATCATTCGATTACTGTACATTCAAATGCCGATTTGAATCTGGTTTCTGCTAACTCGAACATCTTTCAATCATGTATCCCTTTTGTTTTTGTATCAATTTCTTCTTAAATTGATAATAAAACCCTAATTTTTCACTTTTGCTTTTGTGGTTGCAGAACGATTGATCATACATGGCAGGCGCTTCGCTTGCAGGATTACAAGATCACTTGAAACTAGCGAGAGAATATGCAGTTGAAGGCCTCTATGACACTTCGGTTATCTTCTTCGATGGCGCTATCGCTCAGATCAACAAGTATTCACGTCTATCTATCTTGTTTTCAGTTCAGATTTGCACTCAATAACACGCACATTGTTGTTATATCTTGAAATTGTGTTACTAGATGTTAGCTCTTAGAAGAATGATGAGGTTTTTAATTCAGAAGTAACAAACTGTCGGATTTACTTGACAAAAACCTGGAGGTTTGATATGAAAGTAATCATAATCAGCTGATCAAGTGTTTGCCAAACTACGATTAATTAAAGATCTACATGCAAAAAGATACTAGATGATCATAATCAGTTTGGTTGTGACTACCACTAAACTGATTACCCAAAGCTGAATCAAATGATATACCACTTATGGCTGTATAAAAAACTAATTTTGTTGTACATAGAGTGATGCCTCATGTATGTGATGTGTGTGCCTTGTGCCGTGGCTTTTGGGACCTATCTTTTCTAAACAATGTATCAATATGTCTGTCCCCAAACTCTAGACATGAATTATATGCCATTTGAAAACACATAGTCAAATACTCAGTTTTAAGACACAATGCCAAACATTCCCGAATCATTTCATTGTTGATGCATTTGTTGCTAGATTTGATAGTCATTTACTGCATGCTCATATAAAACCTAATCATATGGATACACTTTTTATTTTAAACACATTTTGTTTCTTATTCTCATTTTAGGTACTTGAGCTCCCTTGATGATGATCCGTTGGTTCGTTCAAAGTGGATGAATGTAAAGAAAGCTCTCTCAGAGGAAACTGAAGTTGTGAAGCAATTGGATTCTGAAAAGAGGTCTTTTAAGGATACTTCCATGGGAAGAAGACCATTTTCACCTCCTATATCTACCAATAAATCATCATTCGTTTTTGAACCATCAGATGAATACCCTACTTCATCTGGTGCTTCATTCGATGATCCAGATGTGTGGAGACCACCTAGCCGAGATTCAAATAGAAGATCTGCAAGAGTTGGAGTAGGTGGTTCAAAGAAGTCACAAGACGGGGCTTGGGCTCGGGGTTCTACTACTAGAGGTGGAGCCATGACTCGTGGAGGAAAAACTGGTGGTTCTAGTAGGGTTAACCCTGGGGCCCGAGCATCAACGACTGTGAAAAGAGGTACTGGTGCAGGGAAACCAAACTCTGCCAAGGAAGATTCTGGGGTAAGTTCTACTGCATAACATTTTGGTCAGAATTTTTTGTGCTTACTAAAATTTTACGCTAAATTTAGTGTAAAAGGAGAGCCTTTTTAAAATATTCTTGCTCTATTTTTTTTTTTGGTCCAATGTTTAGTCTAAATCTTCTCAATATTTTTCTTGTTAATCTAAAATACTTAACAGAATGATAAACTTTAATCATTTTAGTAGAGTTAACTATTTATATTTACTTGGTGGTTAAAATTTTATTAGTTGTAAAGACTTGTATCGGAACAGTTAATCATAGATGTATATTAAAAAACTATAAGATATCATTACCAATAGTTTTTACTGATTTTTGTTTTAGCACAAGCCCCTGTATAGAAAGAACTTAGAAGAAGTCTAGAAAGTAAAAGGACGTGTTGGGTTTTAAACTTTTAAAAGTTGAAAAAAAAACATAGTATTCAGTTTCGTGTATGTTTGTTCATTTAAGTATAACTATATTAGTGAAAACATTTAATATATGTAGTATGTGTACATGAACGAACATACATAAATGAAGAGTTTACCTAAGAAGCTTGTTAGTGTTTGTTTATTTAGTTAATGATTCAAGCTCATTTGTTTAACAAATAAATGAACATAAATGAACTTCGCGTCAAATTTACCACTTCTATCTGGTGTTCACTTTGGCTGTGGCTGAAAGGATTAAATTACTTCAACATTTATGACCTAAACTTTGAGTAACACTTTTACAATAAAAAAGAAAGAGAAAATATGCTCTTAGCCTCTTACCAAGAATTAATGCTCATGTTTTTAACACTAGTTAACTATTACTTTTACCTAAACCTTGAAGTAGAGTTTTAAATAGCATTCATAGATACTTTCACATAGCAAAAGTTTCTAATAAATTAGGGAAGTAGTGCCAAACATCAAAAATGTGTTATTTTACTGCTTTATGACACTAGTCACTTTCACGTTCCCATTATCTTGCAATCATTAGAATGGAGATTCTGAAGAACACACCTCAAAACGTGGGCAGTATGACGGGCCTGATCATGACTTGGCTGCAATGCTTGAGAGGGATGTCTTAGAAAATACCCCGGGAGTGAGATTTGATGACGTGGCAGGGTTGATTGAAGCAAAAAGACTTCTAGAAGAAGCTGTGGTTCTACCTTTATTGATGCCTGAATTCTTCCAGGTATGATGTTGGTTTGACTTAAAAGTAACATTTTTGACCTATTTGCTTACAAATGGATCAATTTAGCCATTCAGATTGTGTCGTTTCAAAAGGTTAAAACGGATCAATATGGAGTATGAATGAAAAAGGTTGAAAGTTTCTCATGTCTATTTTTATGTATACATCCACTTAAACCATTTTATATAATTATTATGGTAGTTAATAACTTAATATGAATCAGACGGGTAGTTTTGGCCCATTTAGTTCTATTTAGGGATTTAAATTATTATTATAACAATATTATTTACATAATTTTTATTAATGCATAATTTTATGATGTTTGCGGTCTTGCGCGTCAAGCCATCTCTACGTAATTTGTTTCAAAAAAAAAAAAAAAAACTGCTCATATTGCCACTTACAATTTGAATGTGACAAGACATCTATCAAAATCTAGTTTTTTATTGCCCTTTCCACATTAGCAACTAGAGTTATTTTCATACCTCCAAGTGTTTTTTTAGTTGCTGACTGAGTCTAGAGGTAGTAATTATGAACCATTTACTTATTAATGGGTTAATAGGATTTTAATTTATCTCTTAATGGGTTGAATAAAAAATGTAACTAAAAACATGTTGGATGGGTCGAATGGCTAAAACAGATCAAGAGTCATCCTAAGTGTATTTTTAATGCATACAACCCTCAACATTGTTCTATTTAAATATCTAGGTTGCTATTAGAATTTTTTTTTTGTAATCATATTATACACAACTATTTTTGAAAAGATAGAAAAGTTTGGGACAAAAGTGTCTTGGGTCAATCCAACCAACCAAACCCCAATGAACTGGTTACCCCTCTAGGCAATGTATGTGCTTTCCATGAATCCTTAAGGTTGAATCTTATGATACATTGATAATTTTAGGGAATTAGGAGACCATGGAAAGGTGTTCTTATGTTTGGTCCACCTGGCACTGGGAAAACACTACTAGCTAAAGCTGTTGCTACCGAGTGTGGGACCACCTTTTTTAATGTTTCTTCTGCCACCTTGGCTTCAAAATGGCGTGGAGAAAGTGAACGCATGGTACGATGCTTGTTTGACATGGCCCGTTCTTATGCTCCAAGCACAATATTCATTGATGAGATTGATTCTCTTTGCACTTCTCGTGGGTGAGATTTTTTCTTTTAATTTTAAATTTAAGTCAATAGATTTTGTTTACTAGAGATAGAAAAATGATTAGATAACAGGTCAAAACAGGTGACCTTTTCGTAGCTGGAACATACCAGGTCAGCTCAAAACACTTTTGAGTTATCTATAAATACTTTGTGTAGAAGTCTACATGTAGCCACTGGTTCTCAACTGAAGCGATGTTACAAGACTTCTAGAGTTCTAGTATGTTAGTAGTAATCTGTTTATTTCGATAAAATGATTAAGGGGGTGTTTGGGGTTACTTGCTAAGACTATTTCTTATTGTGTTTTGATGCAACATCAAGGGCATGTTTGGGATTGCTTATTTAAGTTTAAAAGGATTTTTTGTCAAAAGTACTTATTAACTTATAGTTTTTAAAAAAGTGTTTGGATTAGTTCTTAAAACCCATGCTGACCCGTAGCATCCTGATTTGAACACGTTCTGACCCGTGGCCCAACCCAACCCAACCCGCCCATTTTGCCAGGCTTATGTATAGGGTATATGTAAGACATAATGCTTAGCTGCCAACACATCATCCCTTTGATACATCATGATTAGGCCCTTGTAAGTATTAAGGGTTTTTGACCAACATCTATTTCAATACCTTGGGTTGCTCTTTTTAGTTTTAACATTATAACATATAGTAAATGAGCATCATCCTAGCATAACATGATATAATAAAATATACACATGTAAAATATTACTTTAAAACTAGCTTACACAAGAGCTCAAATAATTTTGAACTCAGCTTAGCCTACTTTAAACTAAACTGGTACTAGTGTTGTAAAAATTGGCTTAGGTGGCCGATAAATTGTTGATCGGTTGTCTGCTGCTTTGATTTCCCCTAATCGGCCAATTAATCGTTGATCCTTCAACGCCGGTTAAAATCAGGCCTAGGCGATCTGGCCAAATTCCAGCCAACTTTTATGGTGATCTGGCCAAATTCCGACAAACTCCTATAGTTTATGGCCAAAATCTGTAAATCGGGCCAAATTTAGACAAAATTTCGGCCAACTTTTGTGTGTTTTTATAAAACTAAACATTTTTTATAAAGTTATATATAAAATCTGGCATACATATATATTTTTGTAAATTCCATATGAAATTCCAATCTAATTAATCGTTAGTTGGTACCCCATTGCTAGAACAATATCCCTACTTGAACAATATTTATTTCCACAATCTGATCATCTTCGAGTACCCAATCCTAGCTTTTGCACTCGTACATGGCTTAAAATGTTATATAGTTCGAGAAATTTGAGCTCTCAATGTGTGGATTGAGCTCATGGCCGAAGTCCTGTTTATAGGTGAGTATCCAAGTTGGGCATGGATCGTGAGAGCTTGTCTTAGCGATCCGCTAGGGCCACGTATTCCGATTTTGACGTGTGTTAGCATATGGCAATTCTTAGGCGATGTGTGGCATGAGGTGGTATGAAAAATTCTAAACTTGTTTTCGCGATTCCCACTTCGTTTTAACTTCGACTTGCACACCGTCTTCAAGATACGTTTCTCATTTTTCAAGCTCTATGTTCCCATAACAAGTGCATCTCCAGAAGTTGTGCCAATTATGGGATTATGTTCGATTGCTGTTCGAAAATCGTTTTATCATAACTTTCACATCACACAGCAATTGCCCATTTCATCTTCACACATGATTATCATTTTACTACATCAGCCTACTAGGATCATTAAACCCTGTATTCATTGCTCGGATAAGTAAACTTGTTTCATAGGTAAATTTAAAAATTTTGATGTTATATTTGATTTAGTGCATAATTTAATTTCACATTTTTACTTAACACATTTACATAGCCATTAAGCTTGTGGAAACATATTCATTAAGATAATGGATCTTTTACAAGTCATAATCTACTTGGAAAAACCAGATTTTACAGAATAAGCATATCTTGTTTCTAATTTTCTCATTATTTTGGGGTCAACTCATTAGTTCTGGATAATCAGTCTCATATGTATGTATCAATCCCACAAAACTGATTGTCAGTTACCTACTTATCCTTTCTTTTAAATAATTAGAATTTGCTAACTCTCAAACCTTAGTTTACCCTATACAACTTTAAAAATCTAAACACATTCATACACCATCTTATACAACCCATTATATTACTGCTTATTATCTGAACCTGATAGTATCGCAGGTCACTTTCAAAACACTCACAAACAATTCCAACATGTAACATCTCACTGTTGGCATTCTCTTGTATGTGTAGTATGTACAAATGATATATTTCATATTTTCTTGTGTTCAGAGCTTCAGGGGAGCATGAGTCTTCAAGAAGGGTTAAATCTGAACTTCTAGTTCAGGTAGACGGTGCAAACAGCTCAGGGACTAATGAAGATGGTAGTCGTAAAATAGTGATGGTTCTGGCAGCTACAAATTTTCCCTGGGATATTGATGAAGCACTTAGGTTTGTTCTCATATTATGTTACTACCTCTGTCCCCTAATTATTTTCCACGAAATAATAATAATAACAATAATAAAAATGTGAACAAGAGTTGATGATAAAGGTAATCAAACTTTTGAGTTGTAAAATCACGATGAGAAAAATTTTAGTTGAAGAATTTGCAAGAGTTACTGATTAAAGGTAATTAAGGGTACAACTTTTAATTAGTTAATTATAACAATGTATTTTTTATAGAGGACAATTATTTCAGGACATATTTAAAATAGGACTATGGATAATTTTGGGACATAGAAATTATGTTTATTTGAAACTTCTTTGCTAATTTCTGGGGAATGCAGGCGGCGTTTGGAAAAGCGTATATATATTCCTCTCCCCAATTTTGAGAGCAGAAAGGAGCTTATAAAGATCAACTTGAAGACTGTTGAGGTAAACTTAGACCTGACATTCTTGACCCAAAGCAATGTATATGAGTTGGTTTGGGGGAACAATTATTGTATTTTAGGTAGAAATGGGTAGTATCATAACATAGAACGAGTTGAAATGAGTAACAACTTAACGCAATGTGGTTCAAGATGAGTAGCCTAAAAACTATGTAAATAAAATTGATTAAAACGGGTAAGACTTATCAACATGTGTTTGATGGTAAACTCACTAAAGATTATTCAAATAGACTATTTGTTTAGTTATAAGTTATAACTTATTTTAACATGAAATAAATTGATGCTTTTAAAAACGACTTATTTAGACCCAAATTGATTTGACTTAAACCTCATCCTTACCTACACACCGAACCCATTCTGACCAGATACCTGACTCGACCCAACCTGTGTTCATTTTGCTAGGCTTGGGTAAACTCACTTATTCGATCAAGTATCTACTTGTTTCAATTAATGTTTTAGGGAATTTTCATAGGTGGCAAATGATAGGTTGAGTAACGGGTCAAAATGATTAACTTTTAAATTAGATCAAAATGTGTTAGGGTTGGGTTGACCTGAACCATTTCTTTGCAGTAGTTTTAGATATTATTACAACAATCTATATCTTGAAAAAAAAATCCATTTATTAAAGGTTTTACCTATTAATTACAGTTGTGCTACTTTATACCTTATTTGACCCTTTTCTCTTCTAGCAAATTATTGTAGTCATACTTAGTATATTAGTTTTATCCATAAAATTGAAATAGCTGACAATAAGTGTTGAATGAATTGGCGGACACCACAAATTTTACATGTTTGACCTGCTATCCAACCCATCCATTTTCCCGCCTATCTAAACAGAGCTCAGTTTCCGTGAATAAGTTTAAAAAGCATACACAAAAGAATATTAGTTCTTCAATGATTATTTTATCACATACGATCTCTAAGGTAAGGCTTTACACAAATCACATGTCAAATCAGGTTGTAAACGAACTATACAAACACAAAAAGGGTTTTGTTTGTGTTTGTTTATTTAACTTTAACTGAATAAATGAACTAATATAAACTCGTAAACAGAAATATCTTTTATGGTCATGTTCTATTACAAAGTTTTCGTGTTCATCTAATCGTTTATACAATAAACTCTCTCACACATACATGTAATTGAAGAACATAAACAAACAAATAATGAACAAAGGAGCATAAAATTTCGGTGTTTGAAAGATGTTCATGTGGTCAAACATACACAGTCTTTCTCCTGCCAAACGTCGAATGGTTCATGAGCAGTTCATGTTTGGTTTATTTTTGGCTTTGTGTCTAACCTATTACAATTCAATACACTGATGTTCGATTTGTGAGTGGCATGTAATTAAAAAAGGTGACTGAGTCGACATGTGTGATCAGGTAGCTGCTGACGTGGACATCAGCGTTGTAGCACGCCGAACAGAAGGATACAGTGGTGATGATCTAACAAACGTATGCCGTGATGCATCTTTAAACGGCATGCGACGTAAAATAGCAGGAAAAACACGTGAAGAAATTAAAAACATGCCTAAAGATGAAATTGCAAAAGACCCAATCGCCATGTGCGACTTTGAAGAAGCCATCAAAAGAGTCCAACCCAGTGTTTCTGCAGCCGATATCGAACGCCATGAAAAATGGTTTGCAGAGTTTGGATCTGCCTAGATCACTGGTTGATCGAGTTGCCTGCCGTCTCATTGTTGCTGCATAGAGTACAACTAAATGATGCATGAAAAACCGTACAAGGGGATGTCAGCCATATGTGTATTTGGGTAACCGTAAGAACCCATTAGAAAAAGCCGATGAGGACTTCACCAATACCGTGCTAACATGTGGAACTTGATAAAACGCAGCTTATGCCGTGCAGATGGTTTTTAAGGGTTCTAAAGGATCCAGTTGTGTGTTTTTGTTAATTTGTGTTTGCTTGGAGTCTTGGATTGCTTGATGAATGTTGTGAGATAAGGAATTTTGTCAATATTGATCACAAAAGTTAAAAGATCATAGCTAGCCCCGCCCTATTCCATGTTGGTGAATTTTACAATGATCAATAATCAAATAATTTGTCATTAGCATTGGTTATAAAACTGATTAATGGGACTTAATTAACATCAGTCACTTGTTTAATCCAACCTTAGTTTTCTTAATATCTATCTCGGTACTCATTCTGATGACCTTGAACTTGTGTTTTCGAGTTCTTGTATGTCTGATTGCCTTCTTTTCATACTCTCTCCAAGGTACGAACGATGATAACAATGTTGCTAAAACTACATAATCTCTATGTTTTCATTATAAAGTTTTGGTATATAGTAACAATGGGTGATTTTATATGAAACATGTTTAAGTATTTGATGAATCAACTCACTACATGAGTTTAGTAGCACCTTGCAATACATAAACTAGTATATTAAAAATCACTATTTTGAAAACCAAACCGATCAGTCAATAGTGTCGTTGGTTTGATCATGAGCCAATGGATAGAAATGAAACTAATTGACCGAATGGTCGAATCGATAAACTGTAGTAATGGTTTTGAAAGCATTATCAAAAACTTGCAATCAATCAACTCGTTAATGTGATTGTGTTTGGCAAAATACAGATGCGTGTAAAGACAAAGACTGTGGGCAAGGAAAGTGCGTAGCTGATCAACCAGTACCTGAGTTACTGTTTCATTGCGAGTGTGATGTTGGTTGGAAGACCATCATGGTTGGACCTATGCCCTTTGGCAGCTGCATCATCCCCAATTGTTAGTTTTCCTACTATCATATTTACACATAAATGACCTAATCAAATTGAACCTGAACCATACCAGACCATTCCAACCATAAGAGTTATATACGATCAGGTTTCGCACCATGTCATGAAAAGTTTCAATAGTTGATTGTGCAAGATCTCAATTGAAAGTTCTTAAAATGATTATTTTCTATTCAGTTTTACCGAATCAAGTAGTTACAAAAGAAATTTGCCACCCGTTTGCACAAAAGTTTGATACAAAACTAATTTTAAGTTACAAAAACTATGTTAAAACTTGTATTATTGTTATAATCAGCACCACATACAAATGCTTATTACGATTCTGAATTTACTTGGTTTTTAGAGTAAATTACCGATATGGTCACTGTGGTTTGCTGGTATTTCACTCTTGGTCCTTAGGTTTCATAAATTACCCGTATGGTTCCAAACTTTAGACATTTGTAACACATATAGTCCGTAGGTCACCAAATTACCCTCAAGTAATTGACGAAATTACCCTCATATAACGACTATATGTGTTACAAATGTCTAAAGTTTGGGACCATATGAGTAATTTATGAAACCTAAGGACCAAGAGTGAAATACCAGCAAACCACATAGACCATCTTGGAAATTTACTCTATTTTTTATTATTTTTTTGTAATTGAGGATAGATGTTCATTATAATTGTTAAATTTTATACAACTACTTTTAAAAGTCTAGCTACATATAGTTGATTTAACCTCCATTGGCTCATATATGAAATATGAAATGCAGGTACCATAGATTTCTCATGCGGTGGAAAGTATCCTCCCACTCCTCCACTCCCTCCGATCAACTTCACTAGCCGTAAGCATCTGTCGGTTATTCATGTCAGTGACGGATCTAGGATTTTCTGATCAAAATCTGACATAAATTCTATTTTCAACTACTAAAAAAAACTCAAACTCATGCTTTGGAATTATTTTTTTTACGAGTTATGAGTTTTTATAATCTCTTATGATACAGCTTGTAACTTGGTTTGGTGTGGCGACGGTGACTGCGTCGTGAACGGAACCGATCACTATTGTCAATGTCACGAACGTGCTGCTAATTTGTTCCATAATCCTAAATTCATTTGCATGCAACAATGTAACCAAATCATTTATAACAATCTTCAATTTTCTAACTCAATTTTGATTTTTAAGTTCAATAATCTCTTTTAATTTGCAGGTTATCTGGATGGAGATTGTGACCACCTACGTCTCTTCCCCTCGTCGCCGCCACCGCCTAGCAGTGTGGCCTCACCTGGTGGCGGTAAGTAATTCGTTTTATGTGTTCATGGGTGTTTGTTATTTTATTTATTGGTCCGGTGGTCCCTGTGTTTATATCAAAATTGTCATTTTAGTCCCTAAATAATTTTTGTTGCCATTTTAATCCTTGTGTTTTAATTTAGTTGCCAATATAGTCATTCGTCTAAATTTTAGTTGTCATTTTAGGGACTATATTGGCAACTAAATTTCAAACACAAGGATTAAAATGAAAACAAAAATTTAGACGAAGAACTATATTGGCAACTAAATTCAAAGACAAGGATTAAAATGACAACAAATTTTATTTAGGGACTAAAATGACATTTTTAATATAAACACAGGGACCATTTTTATTTATTTATTTTGATGACCGTGACCCATATATATATGTGGTAAACCCCATGTCCTCCCTACTACTTGGAATTTGAATTGATTTATGAAACTCTAATTCAAATTAGGTTTGAATCAGGGTGGATTCAAGCTTTTCAGGGACCCAAGACAAATACATAAATTGAGTCCCTTTTCGTAAATAATTTTTGTATGCGATAAAAAATTATGGTATGCAAACTTAGAAAACATAAAAATATGTTAATTTATCTCTATTTACATAAGTTTAATTATAGTTACAATTAAAAAATGATAATAATATATGACATAAACAAAGAAGGCTAGAAAGTAAAGTACTTAGTGATAATATTTTATATCTTTGTCATATTTGTTAATCAGCTTGTTATTTACCTCTAGAAAGCTTGTCAAAATTTTTCATTTGTATCATTAATAAAAACTTTATTACAACATCAAGTAAATGTGAAACAAAAACGGATAAAATGTAACTATCTGAAAAAATAAAACCTTAAATAAACTTTATCTTTTAAGATTATGAGTGGACTTTTAATTTTTCATATTCAAAAGAACAAAATAAATAACCTTAATGATAAACCAAACATAACCCGAATTGTTAGGGCCTAAAAATTTAGAGGCCCTAGGCAATTGCCCATAAGTTTATAGAAGGGAGCCGGCCTGGTTTGAATTCTTTTGCAAACAACTAAAATTACAACAAAATGAAAACCGAATCGATTAACACCTCTAATCTAAATTCAAATTTTGACTTTGTTTGTGTTAGGGAAAAACGATGCATCATATTCATTCAGAAAGCTTCCTGCTGTTCTTGTTGCAATTTTCACGGGGATTTTTATTTCAAGGACTTAAATTAACGATAGCCAGAAGATACACACTGATATGAGTATGCATGCATGCACATACATGAATGTGTGTATATATATATGTTCAATGCTTAGTTGATGGGTTAATCGAGTTGTTCACGGGTCACTGGTGGGTCAGCGATTCGCGGGTCAAAACAAGAATTGATCCAGGGATAAAAGTGTCATTCATGACTGATTTGGAGGTGGGTTATGATGAATTGGGTGGTTGTAATTTGCTTGTTTTTAGCTCTTTTTTCTTGCTGCATATGTTCATGTTTCTTAGATATACTTGTCATGACCTCTACAACATTAGTGGAACTTTATAACACATTCACATATCGCCCTTAAATAATTAAATTACATTCTCACAAAATTACTCTCACATAAAGACTTTATTTTTACAAATGTTTAAAGTTTGGAACCGGATGCGTAATTTATAAAACTTATGGATATGTCATCTCACTCTAATGCTCATAATGCCCGTTAAATTGAGGAACTCATAATCGCTTTTCACTCATTTTCTCACCCATTTGATCATAGACAACTCTAATGATATATAGTAATCGCTTTTCACTCATTTGACTTACATGCCTTATTTTTTTTTCTTTCTTTATAGAACAACGGTTGATGCAACGGTAAAACCGTTGCTTAAGAGTGTAATAACCATGACTTAAATAGGAAATAACAAACAAGACTAACAAACTTCATCAAACTAGGTGAACAACTAACAACCGAAGACTCGGTAAACATGACTATATCATCCTTATTTCATCAACTACAATAATGGTCATGCAGAATGGTTGTCGTGTCAGATGAGTCATGTATGTCAGCTTAAGCATATGATTAAATGTAGTCATGTGGCATATTATGAAGACCACCTATTTTGAAAGAGACTGATATTCCTATGAACTTAAGAGAAAACGATATGAATAGTGAATGTTATGTGTTATTTCCATTCTATGACTTGATGTATGAGTTTTATTAATTTTTCGTTACCATGGTATGAAATTTTCAGTTTCTGAACCATGTTATAATGTTTTAACTCAACCGAAAAGTCTCTTAAATTAAAGTCTTTTCAATATGTCCGCCCTCCTCCTACTCTTGAGATGGACGATTAAATCTTGTTAGAGACAAGTTGTATATTAGATTTATAAGTGTATGTATGTATTTGACATTCTGAAAAAGAAACAAAATTTGAAGATGATATAAGGGATTATTTTAGGAATGACATGAATACATAAATTTGAAATTTTAAAAAACGTTGAATAAGAGTAGTATTTATTTTCTCTCTTCTCCTAGTTTTTTTAACGACAGAGGGTCTCGTCGTACTACCTTTAGTTATCCTGACGGTTGGTAACTAAGATCGATTCATCGATCTCCGACCGTGAGACTGTACCCCCTGATGCGCAAGAACCACGTGTAATATGTAAACCCTTGCTCCCATTGGTTTAGAACCTGAGATTAAGCTTATGATTCCTCCCCTCACCTAGTATCCATTAAAATGTTACCAGTGTGACTTGAACTTGTTGGAATTTTGTGTGTGAAAAGAAAAAGGAAAAAGAAAATATAAACTTTTAACCTTTCACATACCAATTCATTTGTCATGAATATGGTGCTTGTTAGTGGGCAATTGGCCATGAATATGCTAGTTAGTGGGCATAATGGCAACATTTGAAATGCCAAGACTACAAGTATAAATAGAGGCATTTGGCCTCTTGGTGAAGTTGCTAGTTTTTGAGATCACTACACCACTTGAGATATATACACACAAGCTTCAAAGGTTCCAAACACAATCATTTGCTTTGTTGAATTCTCAACAACCTACAACGATCAGTTCTCGTGTGAAACACTCTTGTTTCAGGTAAAGTTTCGGGTTTTCGGTTAACTCCGGCAGTACATACTGCTTCGGCTGTTGTACCCTGGGAAACAGTCGGGTTCACCTGGGTGGCCCGAAATCTGTTTTAAGGGACCTCTGTTGAACAGAAATCCTCAGCCACCGAATTCATTTAAATTCGTTTCATCTTGTTTTATATTTCTTCTTGTAATTTCAATTTTAGCATTTTTATATTTCTTGTATTACTTTATTTTAGATTTTGTATTTCTCTGAATTGTAATTCGAGTAGTCGAATAATAAAATTATTTGTTTCTTTTGTGAACGGTGTTCCTACAAGCTTAAAACAGATTTTAAAAACCACCGTTCATAAGTTTGTGTTTTTAAAATTATCGGATTACAAAACAGAAATATAAACTATTTAGTTTCGTACAAATGTTTATTTATCAAGAAATTTAAAATGTGTTTTTAAATTTTGGTTTTGGTAAACAAGTGTTTTTTTTTAATAGGAAAATTCAAACATTTTGTTTTGGTTTTTGTAAACCATAACTGATTATTTTTCTGTTTTGATGATTGTTAACAAAGTTTGGTTTTATATAATTCAATTTTTTCTTGTGTAAATCAAAAGAGTTATAAACCGTTTTGTTAACATTTATTTAACGAACTTATTCGAATTGTTTTTTTTACTACGACTTTTATAAACGATAGTTATAATCGTTTATTTCTAACGAGCGTGTTAGAAAAAGGTTTTTGATATAAAAACCGAAAATTATAAAACGTTTGATGTTTAAAAAAAAAAATTCAATTCGATTTTGGGGTCGGTTTTGTGTAAACCATAATTCCACAAATAAGTGTCAAATTATAGTAAAATTTGATTTTGGTTTTGTGTAAACCATACGGTTTCTTGTAAACCACAATATTTTGATAAATTAAGCTCATCAAAGTTTAAGTTTTAAGTGACGGACTTGTAGTAACTGGAAGGGTGGACATCGTTATCTGAGTTTCCTGTCTAGGAAAGTAATTCGCATATATCCCAATCAGCCGAGGGACCTGTCTTGCTTTCCTGGGGATTCTTGGAGAGAGTGTCTTAACCTATTAGGCCAAAACAAGTCATGCAAACGTCACATGAACTCAAATAACTTTGTTTGAGTTAAAAAGTTAAATTTTAAACTTGGTTTTGTGTAAACCTTATTTCTGAAAATCTGACTTGAATCGTTTGCATTTCCACTCTTGTTTCAGTAATGACAACTGTACCTGCTCAAACTTCAACACCTATGGGACCATTAGTTGGTACCCAAGTTGCCCAGACTGTGGCAAATCATGCTGAAAGACCTGAAAAGTTTTCTGGTTTGGACTTTAAGAGGTGGCAACAAAAGATGTTGTTTTACTTGACCACTTTGAACCTTGCGAGGTTCCTGACTGAGTCCCCTCCTGCAATTAATGATGGGGATGTCCAATCCGTAACCGCTTTGGAAGCGTGGAAACACTCGGAATATCTGTGTCGCAACTATGTGCTGAACGGTTTAGTGGATGCATTGTATAATGTTCACTGCCAGATAACAACTGCCAAAAAATTATGGGAGTCGTTAGACAAAAAGTATAGAACGGAGGATGCTGGCACAAAGAAGTTTGTGGTAGCCCGTTTCTTGGACTATAAAATGGTTGATACTAAAACAGTTTTGAACCAAGTTCAAGAGTTGCAAATTATACTAAGCGACATACATTCTGAGGGAATGACTCTTAGTGAGACATTTCAAGTTGCAGCCATGATTGAAAAATTGCCTCCAAGTTGGGTGGATTTCAAGAACTAACTAAAGCATAAGCGAAAGGAAATGACGGTGGAGGACCTTGTGGTGCGTCTTCGAATTGAGGAAGACAACAGGTTGGCTTTGAAAATAACACAACAACAATTTGCTCCAAAAGCAAATATGGTGGAGCATGGTCAATCTTCCCGTGGGTACAAAAAGAAAATTGACAACTACAAGGGCAAGGGCAAAGGCAAAGGCAAAGGCAAGGTTGTGGACCTTGGACCGAAAAAAGGTGGTGTGAAGAAGCAGGTTTTCCCTTTTAAGGGAAAATGCTACAATTGCGGTGAACATGGTCACCGGGCTGATAAGTGTAAGGCTCCTAAACAGGACCGAGCACATATGATGGAGGATGATATGCCTCTTGTTGCTATGGTCTCGGACATCACTACTATGATGGAGGAGATCAACTTGGTGTCAAATGACCCTAAGGGGTGGTGGGTTGACACTGGTGCTACCCGCCATGTGTGTCCTGATCGGGCCCTCTTTAATACGTTTAAAGAGGTGGTGGGTGACTCTAAGCTGTACATGGGGAATGCAGCAACTGCCGATGTCAAAGGTGAAGGTAGTGTGATCTTAAAGTGGACTTCGGGAAAGAATCTCACTTTGAGCAACGTGCTCTATGTTCCTGACATACGCAAGAGCCTCGTGTCAGGATGGTTGCTTAACAAACATGGTTTTCGTTTAGTTTTTGAATCTAATAAATTTGTTTTAACTAAGCGTGGAATGTTTGTTGGTAAGGGTTATGCCCAAAATGGAATGTTTAAACTCAATGTAATAGCTAAGGTTGAGAACATGAATGAAAATGCTTCTACTTCTGCTTATTTGATTGAGTCATCTAATGTTTGGCATGGTCGTTTAGGTCATGTTAATTTCAATTCGATGCGTCGTTTGATTAAATTATATTGCATTCCAAAGTTTGCCATTGATTCAAAATACAAATGTACAACATGTGTTGAAGCAAAACAAACAATCTCATTTTTTAAGTCGGTTGAAAGAATAACCGAACCACTTGACATAATTCATACTGATGTGTGTGATTTAAAATCGATTCCCACAAGAGGTGGAAATAAGTATTTCATCACATTTATTGATGATAGTACACGATATTGCTATGTATACTTACTTAAGAGTAAGGATGAAGCAATTAACAAGTTTGTCTTATATAAAACTGAGGTTGAGAATCAACTAAACAAAAAGATAAAAGTTCTAAGGAGTGATAGAGACGGAGAATATGTTTCACCATTTGCCGATATTTGTGCACAAAATGGAATTATCCATGAGTGTACAGCTATTTATTCCCCACAACAAAATAGTATTGCGGAACGAAAGAACCGTACATTGAAAGAGATGATGAATGCTATGTTAATTAGTTCTGGAATGAGCCAGGACATGTGGGGGAAAGCTATTTTGTCGGCTAATTATCTTTTAAACAAAATACCTTTCAAGAAAAAGGATGTTACTCCTTATGAGTTGTAGATGGGAAGAAAGCCATCTTACAAATACTTGAAAGTGTGGGGGTGCCTAGCAAAAGTGGTTGTTCCACTACCAAAGGTTCAAAGAATAGGACCCAAAACCGTGGATTGTGTATTCATTGGTTATGCCCATCATAGTAGTGCATATCGGTTTCTTGTTTATGATTCAAAGAATCATGAAATACACAACAATACTATAATGGAGTCAAGGAATGCATCATTCTTTGAAGAAATGTTTCCTTGTTTGAAAAAGGAACTCCCAAGTTCATCAACACCAGTTGATGAGATTGTTCATGATAAAGATCAAGAACAATTAGAGGCTGAAGAGGTTGAGCCAAGAAGAAGTAAGAGGCAAAGGATTGAAAAATCTTTTGGACTTGATTTTCTTACTTATATGGTTGAGGGAGAGCCCCAAACCTATCGTGATGCAGTCACCTCTTCGGAAGGACCTCAATGGAAAGAGGCAATCAAGACATGGGTTTAGCTGACGTGATTCTTGGTATAAAGATCAATAGAACCCAACATGGTCTTGCGTTGAGTCAATCTCACTATGTGGACAAAATCCTTGAAAAATTCAATGAGGGGGATACGAGTGTGGCTCAAACTCCAGTAGATACCACCCAACATCTATCAAAAAATAGAGGTGAGGGTGTTGCTCAGTTAGAGTATTCAAGGATTATTGGCAGTCTGATGTATCTAATGACATGTACACGGCCAGACTTAGCATATGCTGTGAGTAGGCTAAGTAGATATACTAGTAATCCGAGCTCTGAACATTGGAAGAGCATGACAAGATTACTAAGGTACCTAAGATACACAAGAAATTATGGGCTGCATTATGGCCGAGATCCAGCTGTTATAGAAGGATACAGTGATGCAAACTGGATATCCGATATGAAAGATTCCAAATCTACAAGTGGTTATGTGTTCACCCTTGGTGGAGCAGCTATAGCCTGGAAATCGTCCAAGCAAACTCTTATAGCTAGATCTACAATGGAATCTGAGTTTATCGCGTTAGATAAAGCTGGAGAAGAAGCAGAATGGCTACGTCAATTTGTGGAAGACGTTCCAGGATGGCCAAAGCCTATGTCGGCTATTTGCATACATTGTGATTGCCAATCGGCTATTGGTAGAGCTCAAAGTGCAATGTATAATGGCAAATCACGGCATATTAGACGTAGACACAATACGATACGACAACTACTCTCAATGGGAGTTATCCCAATTGACTATGTGAGGTCAAAAGATAACATAGCGGATCCGTTTACAAAAGGCTTAAGCAGAGAGTTAGTGCACAAGTCGTCAAGAGGAATGGGACTAAAGCCCTTCGAACAAGTTTGTACAAAGGAAAACCTATCCTAGAAGATTGGAGATCCCATGACCTAGGCTCAATAGGACAACCTAATTGTATGAACTAAGGTCACTGTGGGGGAGTACCTCAAATATAAAAGGGAGTTGAATACTTCTTAGTTCATTCCTTTATAAAATCAGTGATAACAATGGAGGATAAGCATACGGCTTTTAATGATTTGTGTGAAATCACCTATGTGAGAGAGAAGTGGGGTCGCTTTGAATGGATTTGTGGGGTGCGCAATTCCTAGAGCTCTTGCAGAACCAGGCTAGTGTTCCATGTCCATAACGGACACGACAATGAGGGGTTAACCGTACCAGGAAGAGTATTGTGTGACATGTAATAACGTCTACGTAAACAGGGATTGGTTCAAGGACATCGCGTCTACTAATCGCTAGGAGACAAAGTGCATATCACAAAGGAGGGTTCAAAGGGAACACCTACTTCTCCTGCAATACTCAACCGCTGAAATTTTATCGTGACGCTTGAGTGTAAGGATCGATTTCTTTTCATGTGGGGGATTGTTGGAATTTTGTGTGTGAAAAGAAAAAGGAAAAAGAAAATATAAACTTTTAACCTTTCACCTACCAATTCATTTGTCATGAATATGGTGCTTCTTAGTGGGCAATTGGCCATGAATATGCTAGTTAGTGGGCATAATGACAACCTTTGAAATGCCAAGACTACAAGTATAAATAGAGGCATTTGGCCTCTTGGTGAAGTTGCTAGTTTTTGAGATCACTACACCACTTGAGATATATACACACAAGCTTCAAAGGTTCCAAACACAATCATTTGCTTTGTTGAATTCTCAACAACCTACAACGATCGGTTCTCGTGTGAAACACTCTTGTTTCAGGTGAAGTTTCGGGTTTTCGGTTAACTCCGGCAGTACATACTGCTTCGGCTGTTGTACCCTGGGAAACAGTCGGGTTCACCTGGGTGGCCCGAAATCTGTTTTAAGGGACCTCTGTTGAACAGAAATCCTCAGCCACCGAATTCATTTAAATTCGTTTCATCTTGTTTTATATTTCTTCTTGTAATTTCAATTTTAGCATTTTTATATTTCTTGTATTACTTTATTTTAGATTTTGTATTTCTCTGAATTGTAATTCGAGTAGTTGAATAATAAAATTATTTGTTTCTTTTGTGAACAGTGTTCCTACAGAACCCTAGTCTTCAAGAAGAAAGATCCAAGCCTTAATCACTAGGCTAACTTTCTAGTCTCGTAGTTAATGGTGTAAATGAAGTTGGCGGAATTTGATCATGCCAATTTTGCTCTACTTTCTTAGCTTGAACTTAAATAAAGATGAAGCCTTGTTATACTAAATTTGATTAGATTATACAAATATACTTGTATTTGTATAATTACAATTATATACATTAATACATATAATAGAATATATCTAGCATAGGGAATGGATCTAATACTAACTCTAAGATTCATCAATAATCCATTAACCCAACCATATTGAATGATCAAATTACAAGATGTTAATCTAATGGTTGATATTAAACTATAATATAATAATGTAATTGATTTGAAAGAAAAGGGAATAAGGTTATTAATGTAATTTGATATATTAAATACTTTACCCCATCTTTTTTTATACATTCATAACTTTTTTATAATATAATATTTTTTTATAAAAATTGCACCATTTTACTCGTCTTTTTTCTCTCTTTAATTCCGTTATAGTCTTGACTAGGTTTTTTTTTTATTTTCGGATGTTCGTATTTACACCAATGTAACAAGTATAAAACTAACAAATTATTTGTAACAAGTTGTAACGAATTTGGGTTTACATTGTTGTATAATAAATAGGGGTTAGGTTTAAGAGTGTAAACGAGCCAAGCCGATCCTGAGCTCGTTAATTACGTTATATTCTTGACTAGGTTTTTTATTTTTCTGGATGCTCGTTAATTACGTTATATTCTTGATTTTGTAACGAATTTTGGTTTTTAAAGTACTAAAATGTATTTACAATCTTGTAAATATAATTTTTAAATTATGAAAATGTATTTACAATCTTGTAGATATAACGAATTTTGGTTTTTATCAACAAAATGTTATATTATTTTTTAAAGTATTAAAACATATTACAATCTAGTATATATAACGAATTTTAGTTTTTATCAACAAAATGTTATAGTATTTTTTTAAAGTATTAAAATGTATTTACAATCTTGTAGATATAACGAATTTGGTTTTATCAACAAAATAAATATTATTTTTTTTAAGTATTAAAATATATTTACAATCTTGTAGATATAATTTTTTTAAAGTATTAAAACGTATTTACAATCTTGTATATATAACGAATTTGGGTTTTTATCAACAAAATGTTATATTATTTTTTTAAAGTATTAAAATGTCTTTACAATCTTGTAAATATAATTTTTTTAAAGTATTAAAACGTATTTACAATCTTGTATATATAACGAATTTTGGTTTTTATCAACAAAATGTTGTATTATTTTTTTTAAAGTATTAAAATGTCTTTACAATATTGTAGATATAATTTTTTTAAAGTATTAAAACGTATTTACAATCTAGTAGATATAACGAATTTTTGAGCATCCGGAAAAAATAAAAAAACCTAGTCAAGAATATAACGTAATTAACTAGCTCGGGATCAGCTTGGGTCGTTTACACTCTTAAACGTAAACCGTATTTATTCTACAACAATGTAAACCGAAATTCGTTACAACTCGTTACAAATAATTTGTTATTTTTATCCTTGTTACATTGGTGTAAATACGAACATACGAAAAAAAATAAAAAAACCTAGTCAAGACTATAACGGAATTAAAGAGAAAAATAAGACGAGTAAAATGGTGCAATTTTTATAAAAAAATATTATAGCATAAAAAAGTTATGGATGTATAAAAAAAGAGGGGGTAAAGTATTTAATATAGCAAATTACTACTTTACTCTTATTAAATAATAAAAGAAAACGCCATGTGTTTAATTCTGATTGGTTTATGAGGGTTAATGAGTTAGTGTCATAAATGAGGGTTAGCATTTGAACCCAATCCATCTAGCATATTTGCATATATGTAAATGATGGTAGATTTCAGAAATAAATAAATTACTTAACAATGTATAAAAATTACGATGTCAAAGAAACTAGCAATATTGATAGAGAATCATACAAGAAATTGGATAGAATCAAATTTCTATTCTGCATTTTCATAACCGTTCATTTTTTTCTTTATTTTAAAAAATCACCGGCTTGCATGTAATTACTCAACAAGTTTTTAAGATTTGACTAGAGGTTCCAATTTTTACCTATGTCAAAAGAAATATGTTGATTTGGGTAAAACAATTATAGTATAATGGGTTGAAATGGATAACATAATAATATTGAGTGGGTTGAGAAGGGTAACACTTAAACACAATACGGGTCAAGACGGGTAACCAAAAAATTATGTAAACACAATGGATTCAAACATTTAAGAATGATTAATAATATATTTTATGAGAAAAACACTAAAAATTATCCAAATGGGCTATAAGTTTAATTATAACACATCTTAAATTAAACTAAATTGATGTTTTTTAAGAACAGTCCATTTAGACCCGAACTGATTTTGCTTAAAACCCGTTTTGACCCGCACTCATCCTGACCCGAACCCGTTCTGACCCGTTACCCAACCCGCCCAATTTTCCCGGCATAGATTTGATAACATCACAAATATTAACGAGTAGATTGTCAATGATGTCTTGTCCTGGTGGTAAGATGGAGGTATGAGGGAAGTGATAGGAGACCAAGGTCATGGGTTTGATTCTTGATCCCACCCGGTTTTACCGGCCTTTCACCGTCGTGCATTTGGGCGGGTGCTTGGGTCGGGATTTCCCCAGGAATTGGTGTCTGGTGGGCTAGGGGCTCCGTCCATCTGGACTAGTGGCCAGCTTGGGCATCCTTTAGCCATTGGGGGGCCGCGTACGGAGTACCTGGCAGTTGATTTGTTAAGATAGTCCTTATGATTTGTTACAATTTCACTCTTGGTTATATAACTTACTCATATGGTCTCAGACTTTAAACATTTATAACAAATATAGCTATTAAGTCCTCAAATTACATTCACATGTTTCACAAGATTACTCTCACATAACGACTTTATTTTTATAAATGTTTAAAGTTTAGAATTAAAAGTGTAATTTATAAAACTAGGGACCAAAAGTAGGCCTGTAAACGAACTGAAGGAAAACGAACACATACATGCTCGTGTTCGTTCATTTAAATTTAATCGAACACGAACACATTAACGAACATGAATTTTGTGTTCGTGTTCATTTATTAAGAAAATGAATATGTTCGTGTTCGTTCATTAATAAATTAAACGAACTGTTCATGAACATAAATGAACACAAACAAACTAAAATAAACGAACAAACATAAATGAACATTATTGTAACACTATTGAACAATCAACATGAACACTAGTGAACAAATATAAACGAACACAATTGAACAAGTATAAACGAACACAAACAACAAGTCTCTTAAATGTAAATACATATTATTCGTAAATTAAACAGTTAACCTAACAAAAACTAACATTACATAGTTAACGAACATTAATGAACACAAATAAACGAACATAACCGAACTGTTCATGAACATAAATAAACGAACATAAACGAACTTTTTGACGAACAGTTCGGTTCATTTACAGTCCTAACCAACTAACCAAAAGTGAATACTAGCAAAACATATTAACTATTTTGATAATTTATATATTAATGTTAACTTTTGATAGTACAAGGGTTTGTCATTCAAAAAAAAATATTTTTAATACGTTTTATCTTAAATTCATTAAATGACAATCTATTTGTGAGTGCCTCAAGCGTAAAACACGCCCAATCGTCCATGACTCATGTCACCAAATTCAGTTGACTTCAACTTCAGTCGATCTTCACACCTTCAACTCATCATTCTACAGATCTCACAAGTAGAACAACAAGCAAAAGACCTCAAAGATCAACCCTTCGATCTTCAATCATCATCATCTCACCAGACGGATCATAATCTCAGGTTAGCTTCCAAGTCAACGAATCAAATTCATCACTTAAACACCCCTGAATTCGCGATGTTATAATCCCAAAGTTTCATCTTCTGTTCTAGATCAAGAATCGGCAACTGAGTGTTCAAAAATCTTTGATTCTTGGTCGAATTTGTTCCATGAAGAGTGTTTTAATTTTAGGGTTTTTCTTGATTCTCTGCATTAGATTAGCAATTGCACAGGTTGCTATTGATGGTGGTAGGTTTGGGGGGTTTCGATCCAGAAACGAACCCAAAATCACCTACAAATATGATCGAATCGATGAGGTGAAGAAAAAATGTTCTTCAATTTTACCTCCTGATTCAAATAAAAAACCCTACGGCAAACGATTATACGGAATCAAAGACAAATTATCATTTATTAACGGTGATTGGTGGCAAGATTTGGATAAATCCCCGTTAATGCCGTTTTATCACAAACCAAACGGGTCAAATTCAGATCCGAGATTAAATGTGTCAAGTTTTGATTCAAGATCACCGTTGAACTTGGTTTCATTCTGGGTCACTGATGTAGACCGAGCTCATCGGTCCAGAAACTCGGTTAACATCAATGGCATCCTGCAGCTCGGTATAACAATGTTGGGTTCATTCGGGTACACACCGTATGAAAACGACCCAACCTTTCATATATACCAAGATCATTCAGATCTAACAGTTTCTTTCCAAGGAATTGTGTATGATAACTCAGAAGATGACAACAATGGGGATACTGTAATCTGTTTACTCGGGAGCACTATGTTACCGTTTCGTTATCGCGACTCTAGCAACCCGTGGGATTGGATAAAAGAACCGGGCTTCATGACCAACCCGCCCCTCAATCAAGATGACCAGATCTTGCTAACTATTCATTACCCGAAAACATTCACATTAACAAAAAGAGGGATTTCTGGTGTTTTAAGAAGTTTAAATCCGAAAACGAATGAAAAATACTTTGATGATGTGCACATTTCATCCTCTTTAAGTGGTTCTGCTAGTTATGAGTTTAAATCACAAAAACTCGTGTCAAAAGCTTGCGCTCCATACCCGTTTAAAGAGAATGTTACAGATGGGATCGGGTTGTATAAAGGGAGTGACTTTTGCCTTATTCTTGAACGGTTTACTGGTCAAGATCCATTAACCGTCGTCCCAAATTGGAAATGTAACAGGCCCGGTAACGTTTGCAGCAAATTAGGCCCATTTGATTCTGATGATAGTATAAGATCGACTAACGGGAGCTTTAAAGGCGTGAGGCTTAGTTTTCAAGACGTTCGGTGTGAAGAACCGTCTGTAAAGGGTAAAAACGGAAAGTATTTGAAAGTTTCCGGGATTATTAGAGTCGTTCCACCATATGAGAATCCTTATCGAGCGGCTCAAAGAACCGGGCTCAACAACATGACCCTTTCAGTTGAAGGGATGTGGGAATCATCCAGCGGGCAGCTGTGTATGATCGGTTGTCGTGGAGCCGTTGATCAAGAATCCAACGGTTGTGATTCGCGGGTCTGTTTGTACATCCCGCTCTCATTTTCCATCCAGCAAAGAAGCATTATCATTGGGACAATATCAAGTGTTGAAGATGGTGATACTAATAACTCGTCTTATTTTCCTTTAGTGTTTGAGAAACTGGTACGTGCATCTGAGTTGTACGATCAGTATACGGATTCAAAACCGTATTATACGTATTCCAAGATCAAGTTCGCCGGATCTGTGCTTGAGAAAACCGAACCGTTCAGCTTTGGGACCGTGGTTAAAAAGTCACTTTTGAACTTCCCAAAACTTGGAGATGCTGACTCGTATCTGTTGGCTTTGTCGGTTTTATCTGAAGATCTTACACTTCACCACCCTGCGGTCCCTGATCCGCAGGCGAATCGGGCTTCGAGAACCGATTTACAGGTCGAGATTTTATCGATTGGCCCGTTATTTGGTCATTACTGGTCTCTACTAAACGGGTCGGTAACAGAAGAAGATGGCCCGTACCACAGTAAAGAAACATACACCGAGAAGCAGCTTTTGTTAAACGTATCGGCCCAAATCAGTCTGTCGGGCCCACAATATGGGAACTTTTCTAACCTATTTGTAGAAGGGTTGTATCACCCGCTTGTCGGGAAGATGTATTTGATGGGCTGTCGAGACGTACGGGCCTCGTGGAATGTTTTATACGAGAGTATGGATCTTGAAAATGGGCTGGATTGTTGGATAGAGGTTGTGGTATCGTATCCACCAACCACGACCCGCTGGCTCGTTAACCCAACGGCTAGGATTTCGATATCGAGCCAAAGGAACGCGGTTGACCCATTGTATTTTAAGCCTGTTAAGCTGCAAACAGTACCGATTATGTATCGGGCTCAACGGGAAGATATTCTTTCTAGACAAGGTGTTGAGGGGATTTTACGGGCTCTTACGCTTTCTGTTGCAATCGCGTGTATTTTAAGTGAATTGTTTTACATTAAAGAGAACTCAGACTCGAGCCCGTATGTTTCGATAGTGATGTTATCGGTTCAAGCGTTTGGGTATGCAATCCCACTCGTTACAGGAGCTGAAGCGATTTTTAAAAAGTCGAAATCATACGAGGAATCTTGGGTTCTTGAAAAGAGCCAAATGATTCAAGTTATTGATTACACTGTCAAGATTCTTGTATTGGTTTCATTCTCCTTGATCATAAGGCTCTACCAAAAAGTTTGGAGGGCCCGGGTTAGGTTATACTCCCGGGCCCCACTAGAGCCAAGCCGTGCACCATCTGACAAACGAGTTTTACTCGTGACTGTGGTGATCCACTTGGTTGGGTTTGTATGTGTGTTTATGGTCCACAAGGTGCAACCGTGGCTAGTCGAGCTCGAGGAGTATGCGGGTCTGGTGCAAGATTTCTTTCTACTCCCACAAGTTATTGGCAACTTGATATGGCAAATAGGTTGCATACCATTGAGGAAATCATATTTTATCGGGTTAACCGTGATTCAACTTCTTCCGCATGTATACGATTACATACGATCACCAATCCCGAACCCGTATTTCTCCGAAGAATACGAGTTTGTGGACCCACGGCTTGATTTCTACTCAAAAGTTGGGGACGTTTTGATACCTGTAATCGCAGTTTTACTCGCGGTTTTGGTACATGTTCAACAGAAGTTGGGTTACGAGAAGCTTGCGCGGGTTCTTGATTTTGGAAAGTTTAGGGTTCTGCCACGTCCATCGGTGGCATATGAGCGGTTGCCGCCAGTGGTGGCGGAGGCTGAGATGACTTCTGGTGTCAATGGAGATGGTGTGATGAGGAAGGATGTTGATATAGAATGAATATATAATGGAAATTTAGGTGGGATTTTGTTTGCTTAATGTGACACATTACAAACTTGTTATAAGTTGACTTTATTTTTGGTATACTTCTATTGCTAATGATTGATAATTTAGAAGTAATTAGATTATTGAAATCAAATAAACCGGTTGGATCAATACCGGTTTGGTGGGTTTGGTTGCTGCCAAAATCCCCTAATCGCCCTGTTGGCTTAGAACTTTTACAAACCAAAATGGTCAAACGAAACGACTTTAGTCGTAAGAGACTAAGGGACTGTTTGATAGTCTTTTAATAATATTATCAAGAAACTACACCTGAATCGTTCAGATTATAAAACTGTTTGTTTTATTAAAAAAACACATATGAACAATTATTCTTTTAACCATTATGTTTTAAATAAAATACGAACAATTCAGACCTCTTAGACTACTCACATTCACAATCAATCAGTCTAAACTATTAATTACATAATTAATTTTGCTCTCTTAATTTTTTTCACTCTCATTAACAATTAACCCAATCTAAACCAAAATAGAACACAAACTAATTAAAAATTAACATGTGTCATTTGAAATTTAAAATAATAATAAAAAGAAACCAACCAAACGTTGGTGCATCAATCTGGTTGCTAATTTTGATCAAGCAAAAAAAAATTGTCCAACTAGCGAATGAATAAAGGATCCGGTTGTAGATGGCAATAGTCTTATTGACTCATTATTTAACGAACCAAAGAGCACCTAAGACTGTTAGATAGATTTGTTAACATGTTGGCCAGTTAAACCAAACATGAGCAACTATATTTTATTTTAGTTTTAATGCAAAAAAAGTTTAGAACTTGTAAAAAAACGGGTTAAAACTTGTAATGATTTTGTAAGGTTCAAAAAAACCATTATTAATGCCTAAGTTTCTCTTCATATGTTCCGAATAGAGGTGTGCAAATTGGGTTTTTCTTTGAACCGGTTCCAGTTCTGGTCAACAAAGTCAATGCCTTGTGGGTTCTGGTTTAGTTCCGATTTATCCGGTTTCGGTTCCAATTTGTCTGCAAAACCTGACTCATTTGTACCCATCAGTTCAGATATGACCGGTTCTGGGTCCCTTTTTTTGCCTGCCTCTTGTTCCAAATCAAAGGTCGTTTGTAGAGGAATATTCTAGTTATGTTGATAGTTGTAATTGGAATTTATCATAAAGTAAATGTTATATACTTTTTAAAGAAAACTAATAAATAAAAAAATGTTTTTAAAAATACTTAATTTTTTTTTATAAAACTTTTATTTTTTCTAAAAGTACAGATTTAAAATATTTCTTATTCTTTACAGTTTTGATTTTTTAAAAAAATGCCATATTTTGTAAACTTTTCTTTAAGTGTTTTTAATACAAATATTTTATTTTTAATTTATCAAAAATTATTTTTTTAATATAAATCATTTAATTATTTAATAATATAAATCATTTAATTATCATTTAATATGAGAGAATTTTGATTGAGAAAATAAAAAATAACATTTGATAATAAATATAATAATATAAGAAATGAACATATATAAAATGGCATAGAAAAATATATGTTAAAACCTAACTTAATATTGTTTAACCGTTTTTGTGAGTTGTCTGTTTTCATCCTGTACGTGTTCCACAAAGAACATGTGTTATCTACAAAACACTTCCATTATATGCTTTATAATTATAAAAAAAAGAAGGAAAAAAAACAATAAAATACATTAAATATAATTAAATTAACAACATAAATATGCTGTTTAATAAAATTTTAAAAAAAGACTTTGGAAGTCAGCAGCCTTCCTGCATTTACTCTTATTCATCTAAAAACAATATAACAAAACCTAAAACCATCCCAAACTTTCAATCTTTTTCTATATCAAATCCTATAAAACCCACAAACCTCAAATTCACACGTTTTGAGGGGATGATGTTTCTGTTGAACTGCTAGTGTTGGAATCGGTCTCGACTGACCCGTTTGAAGAAACAATCGGGATTTTAACCGCGGCTCTTTCCATCTCCTTCTCGAGCTCTTCCTCCTGCCTCAACGCGGTGAACTGTTTATCCAATGAGCTGGCAGCACCTAACCATGCTATCACAATCACTAGCAACACACCGCCAAGGTATGGTGTCGAGTTTGCAAGTGAACCGAATGTCAAGATCATAAATTGTTGGATTAGTGCTCCACCCGATTTACCTAACGGGTTGCACACAACATCTATTGCTGCCTTACCTTTAACCTGAATTTAAAAAAATAAATAAGTGATCAACTATGAACTGCCTTAATAAGCGATTAATCATAAAGAAGAAACAGTTAAAACAGATAAAGAAAAAAAAAAAAAAAAAAACTTTGGTAACTTGATAGTTACTTTCAAAATGCATTTCTAAACACCCCCGGTGGCAATTTCTTATACGACTGTATAATAATCAAGTTTTGGGTTGTCACATCTAACTCATTTAATAGATAGTTCATGTTCGGTTGACTTGTTTAACCCGTTTAATTAAACAAGTCGACCTATCAACCAGTTTACAACTCATTTAGCCCTTTCACCCACCAACCAGGCACGATTACAAGTGTGTACACGTTGAGATTGATATCTTTGACTTAAAAAAACATAATATTCGTGTTCAGGTAGAACAATTCAACCCACCAACCAGGCACGATTAACGTCCCAATATATATTGCATCATATAAGCGAGACCCATAAATAAAAACATTTAATAAGCTACAGAAATAATAAAACTAACCTTGGTGTCTTCATCCAAAGGAATATATGCCATTTCTTTGCAAGGATCAAACAAGCTATATTTTGCACTTTTGCTAAATATATTTTGCATAGCACCAACGTAAACCGCGGCTAAGAGTGGGGTCAATCCGAACTTCATAAGACCAGGTCCAAGTGGGTCACCAAACAAGATCAAAGAAAAGAACCCAACCCCGGTTAGAAGTAGGACCGTGGGTGTGATTTTTGCAGCCACCCCCCAACCGTATTTGTTGAATATCCATTGACTCAATAACATCATTGTGAACGTTGCTATTCCGGTTGCAGTTGAAAAGTCACCCATGAATGAAGAATATTCATTAGGGCTAGGAAACTGCAAAAAAAAAAAAAAAAAAAAGAAAGAATTATTATAAAATAAAAGTAGAATATAACTAGTATTAAAAAAAGCCAGGATGGAAAATCTAGCCTATGCATTATACTACTGTACAGGTGGCAAAATGGACAACTGTTAAAAAAGTCAAAACATGTAATTTTTAGGCAGGTTCAAACGGGTCAATTTGGGTTGGGTTGGGCTGAAGACACTTCTTTGTCTGTATTAGATTTTTTTATGAATAATAAGCTACAGCCTACAAATGATTAAAAAAAAGGTAATTTAGTGAGTCAAACGGGTCAAGGCTGGTCTGCTGGCTCGTTTGTATGCATTGTGATTTGAGTTGTACTGTATGTTACATCTTTAGTTAAATTCAAATATGACCTGCTTGAGAGATTTAAAATAATAGCTTAAAAAGAAACATGTCAAATAGGTTAAAAGTCAAATAAAGTATATTTTATATAAATAAAACCTCCTAAATGATTTTGTTCAAAATATTAGATAACTATAAAAAATATATAATTTAGCAATTAAATTTTACACAATAATGTTCAAAAAACATAAAAATGATTTGCCTCGAAGCATGCCAGAGTTTACCGAATTACCAACCATGTCCCAAATAATTGTCAGTGTCACACAACCCGCCCATTTTTCCACCCTTACATTTTTACTATGACTATGATCATGGTTCGCATAGGACTATTATCGATGCATAATGTCTTTATCATTGTTAAAGACTAATTTGAATTAATTTCATTAATTTTACCTGCGCCTTGAGCTTTGATTTCCATGTAACCTCAACAAGATTAATGCTAATTCCATATGCAACAACCAAAGTGGCCAAATCTCTAATGTATGGTGATGATGCCAAGAACTTCAAGCTCTCCATTGTGCTCATGTTTGGTTTTTCCTGCAATAAAAAGCAATTTAACATTTACTTTATAAATTATATAAAATAAAAAAATATTTATTACTCAGAAAATCAGTTCCGAAACGCAAATACGAGCATCATTTAATTATTTGACATGAAAAAATAAAAAATTGCGAGTTTACCTTCTTCTTCTTGCTACGGGTAGGAAGAGCAACATATGTGTTAACCCACCAATAAAGACCGCAAATCGCTAGACCCATTAACACCACAATACTCATCATATATTTTAAAGAGATGGCCCATCCATCGACTCCAGGGCCCAAATGTTTCCTCATGTTCGAGAAGTATTTCACCGTACGGCCTGAGAAAATCAAGGCAACATTGGCCCCAAGCCCGAATAAAGGATAGAACTTTTTGGCTTCGTCGACAGTTGTTATCTACACGATGGTCAAATTAGGCATTATCAACCATTACTTTAAAAAAGAGATAGTAAGAAAACTTTTCATACTAACAATTTGAATAAAACTATGTCGATATATGTATATATGCATATACACATATGCCTAAGCATTCAAATATGCAAACATGAATAGATAAACACTATTGCAAAATGGCGTTCAAGCAGTAAGGACAAAGAAAAAATGCTAAATTTTGTATATATGTTTTGGGGTAACTCATGTTATATTTTAGCGTATGCCTATGCTTGAATACATACAAGAAGAGAAATTTGTATATACATATTTGAACATATATCCATTTATTTGCATAATTTACATGTTTGTATGCACAAATATACATATATAGAGTCGTGTTTGATGTATGAATTAAACTTTTAAAAAGTGATTATGGTGAACACTGCAAACTTGATAGGTTTGCAGGCTGCAGCTCATTCAAACACCCCATACACACATATGCATGTATATATGCCTATATGTATATACATGTATGTATTCATGCACACACATACATATGTACCTAGATAAACAAATGACCCATGCTATAGAAACTACTAGCAAAAATCCAAATATCCAATTGTTCGATGCAAACAAAAGACACCCATTTCCTGGTATCCATTTTTACCTTCAAAAACCCCAAAATTATCATATAAACATTAAACACATCAAATCCACAATCCAGACGCATTTTATCTACAATAAATCATAAATTTCATCTACAATAAAAAATTTTTATCTCAAATTTATTTATATCCTCAAAACAACTTTTATGGTCTTAACACACTTAATTCAATCAAATTCACAATGTTAAACTCATTTCATCCATAATAAAGACAAATTTTTATGTATCTAATAACCCAAATCATTATCAGTCAGGAGGAACTTCAACACAGAAAAATACATAAATAAATAATAAAAATAAATAAACAATTAATCATTATACCTGATTAGCAAACCCCCAAAACAAAACTGAAACCACCACACTTCCCCAAAGCTCAGCCATCACATAAAACAAACAAAAACTCCAAATTCTCATAATCGCAAGCGGTCCAAGAAACCGAGGTCCCAGAAATGCAAGCAGCTTATCAGCAAGTGCAGTTGGGTGAAAATAATTGCTAAGTGGATACAAAACAAACCCAAAGGCCCCGAAAAACCCGATAAATGGAAGAATTACAGTGTAAAAAAGGGCTTTCTTTGACAAAACATTTGACAATTTTGTATACAAAACCATAAACCCAATTGCCATTGGCAAATTGACCCAAGTTTTCAAGAAGGGTATAATTTCAGCACTTGACCCTTTTGCTGTAACCACCAATACATCTTTTGTATCCCTGAGAATTGTGTAATTAAAAAGAATACAAAAAAACATTAACCCTAAAGGTACAATCTTTTTCAATGTCAAAACTTCAGTTCCCATAAACTTTGGTGGGTCAGCCTCCAATTCACCGGCACCGCCGGCTCCGGAGACGGCACCGGCAGAAGCTTTACAAACTTGAGCAAATCTTGGTTTTTGAACACCAAACAAACCAAAATTACTGCCAAACCCTTGAAATTTTCTTGACCCATCAAGATTTGACGGAAACACGTTTGGGGATTTGAGTTTCAAGGGATTTGAAACACTGATTCTTTGTCTAATTGATTGTTGTGGGATTTTGTTCAGAAAGATTCTGGTTTGTGGGTTTGATGGGAGGGATAAAAGCCCTTTTGTTTGAATGACACCTTCCATTTTTGCACAAATCTCTCTGTTTCAGTTCTTGATTTCAAGAAACTGAAAAGATAAGAAATTGGGATGGGAAAGAGAGAGAGAGAGAGATGTGAAGGGAGATAACGTGAAGGTGTGCAAATTGTGTAAACGTAGAAAAGGTTTATGTAAAAAAAACCTAAAACCTTTGATTCGAAAGAAGACAAATGTGGATTAGCACTTAGCAGAATTGGAAATATTTGGGTTTATCAGAGTTTCTTGTAAAAATACAATAAGATTAAAGATTATTAATATGTTAATTCGAATTTTAAGATGATTTCCATTTTTAATACTTTTTCAATTTGGTTTATTTCTATCTATAAAAATGCTATCATATAATTTACAATATAATGTATTTTTTTAACCTTCTAATAACATATATTCATATATCGTTGGGTGCTAATAAAAAGAATTTAATTTGTATAAATGTTTGAATGATTTCTATCCACTCATTTATTGTCTCAAACGAACTCCGAATAAACTCGTTCAAACAATATTGAAACATGCTTGTTGAATTATATGATCTTAGATATTAGGCTTAGCTTTTGGATTTAGATTTTACGTTATAAAATGTGTGAATTCAGTTTACTATGTCTTTTTTTCGTCATCACTATGTCTTTCTTATTCGTTGTCGTCATGTATATCATGCTCACCATTATGCGTTAACGTTTAGATTTTAGGACTCAAACCTATGATATAACTTTTATGTTTTAGAATTTATGTTGTACAATTTATTGTGTCATTTTGTTGGTTAGTATTTCTTTTTTGCTCGTTAATATGTTTTAGGGTTTGACTTATATATTTGGTTTTAAAGTTTATGCTTTAGGTATAAATTTAGGATTTAGATTTAGATTTAGGATTTAATCTTTTGGGTTTAACTATTATGGTTTGCTTTTTAGTTTAAAATTTATGTTTTCAGCTCATGTGTCTTTCTGCTTGTTATTGTATATTTTCTTCTCGTCATTGTTTTTAAGATTTGGCTTAAAGGATTATGGATCATGACTTGACGAACCAGTTCAAATGTCGCTATAACAAGCTCATTTGGAGTTCATTTGAGCCGATTTATGAGTTTTTTTTTTCTAAAACTCCATCTTATTATGTTTAAAAATTAATATTTTTCTAAAATAGTTTTAGCCTATAAAAATCATTTAAGTTCTTCTCTCACATCTTTATTGTAATTTTATTTGGCCCATATTTTTTTCGTTTAAAAAAAATTTGTTATGAATGTTTACAACAAAATTGACTACGGCACTTAACAAAAGAGAAAATCAAAATATGTTTCAATTTAATTCTAATACTAAATATAAAATTAAATAAATTGAACAAAATTTGCGACATGAATGGAGTTGGTTCGAACATAACAATAGAGGAAATAAATTCCCCAAAATGTTGATTATTTGTATTTGGAATCGTACATTGACTAAATAAAGAAAAAGTTCATATATAGAAACAAGTTTTTGAGGACATATTTAAAACTCCTTTGAATATTCTCACAAATTGATTAAGTTCCAAATAATTTGGAGAATTTCCAAGGATTACATTACTCCCAGTCACATATTCTTCCTTACAATAAAAGAAAGAAATTGGACCTTATTGAGGTCAGGGTTCAAATCTGAGTAAAAGATAGGGTTTACAGATTTATCCGGTTTCTGTTTATCTGGTGTGAGAAGAAGTGACGACTGGGTCTGTCCATGGACTTGTGCCCGTTTACGCTTAAATCAGTCGTTCAGCTGGAAGCCGTTCAAAAAAAAAACATATTTTCCTTGTATTATTAACTCTCTAATGTCCATCTTAAGCTTATTCTTTTTATAATCAGACCAGACATTACACTAAATATTTTGTTGCCTAACTTGTCAAACTGGATTCAAGAAACCGGGTGACATCATAAATAATTAAAAAATTTTAAAAAATATATATAATTATAAAAACATTTAATCAAATAAAATCATTTCTTAAAAAAATATATGGTGTGGTATTAATGAAATATCCTTTGGATATAGGGGGGAAAAACTGGTCCAACTGAGAGTAGTTCAAAGGCATCAAATCGAGCCGGTTTTATCACCGGTTTTCGGTCTTAGTCTAACTATTGGAATTCATCCTAGCAAGGATTTTCTTGTGTTTCTAGTTTCTACTATGCATGTATTTTGTTTCGTTTGTAAGTTTATATTTTGAAGGTAACAATTTTTATTTTTATTTTTATTTTATTTTTATGTTTATGATATGATGCGTGATTATTTACGATGCGGTTGAACGTATATGACGATATCTACAATTAATGTCACCTTGAAATATGACAAAGTTGTTAATTTATAGGAGCGAAATACAAATTAAATAAAAACTATAATCATTTATATATCATTGTGAAAAGTAATAATTAAATAAAAAAAACTATAAATAAATAAATAAATAAATATATATATATATATATATATATATATATATATATATATTTCAACGCAAGAAACTTGAAGCATTTGGTTAGAGCTCATGAGCTTCAAATTGACGGTCTTTGTTTCGATTCTTATCAACAACTCAACAAGCAAGTTTTTCATTTCTCCGTTTGATTTCCTTAACTATTTTTTTAAATAATTATTGTAGAGTATAGATAATAATAGCAATAAAAAATAAATATCTAAATAATCTATATCTATATCTATACTATATAATAAAATAATAACAAAAATGCCACTTGTCACTCCCATATTCACTTCACATTAATTTTTGCCACATGTCACTTTAATATTTATTCATCATTAAATTTGGGTGGGCATGGAATTTTACATAACCCACTATTCCGGCTATAACCCAAATAACTTTGAGAAGATGAAGCCAAATCTTGGATTTTTTTAACATCATTGTAACACATTTTGAACACTATGTTCTTTTATGAGTTTGGGCAATTCATCACTGTTTAAAAAATATCATCGTTGTAAGTTTTGTGCTACACTACTGTAATTTTAAAATATTTAAAAACTTACAGTACTATAAGTTTTTAAACGGTGATGAATTAGCTCAAACTCATAAAAGAACATGGTGTTCAAAATGTGTTACAATGATGTTCAAAAAAAATCCAAGATTCGGCTTCATCTTCCCAAAGTTATTTGGGTTATCGTCGGAATAGTGGGTTATGTAAAATTCCTGATCTATCACTCTAATATTCTCTCATTTAATTATGTTTTACTAATTCTCTCATATTTAAATTGTATACTTAAATGCAAAACTAATATTTTTTATTCTAATAATAACTTAGTAGATTTCAATTATATCTTATTTTAAAGTATAATTTTATAATTTTTAAGTATTTGTTATTTATAATTTTCAAATCTTAATTATTTTCTTATTTCACTAATGGCTGATATGATATTCAATATAGAAATTTTCATAAAATTATTGGTTTGTAAATGCTAAATTTATTCAATTCGTATTACAACTTTTTTATGTGTTTGTTAGTCGTTCAAAATAACTTTAAGAATTACGTAAATAGTATCTTACATATCAAATATCAATTATGCAGTTACTAAACTTTCGAATTTTTTGTTTTAATGCTTAAAGTATCTGTTAATACATAGCTTAATCATCTTATATGGAAATATCGTTTTATAAATTTTAAATTATCTGTTCTAGCTATTTAATATTTTATATTGATTCCGTATAATACACGGGGTAATAACCTAGTAATAGTAATTAAATACCAACAATTAAACAATGTTTTACCCGTTTTATTTGTTAACAATATGTTCGTATTTCTTTAGTCTAGATTTTACGAATACAAAAGCCTTGTACAACACCCTAGTGTTGACAATCGTTGTATCGAGAAAATTCATCCGCCGCTCATAAGAAAACCAATAATGCGGTAAAACCTTGTACTTACCGTTTTTGACCAGGATTTGAAAATTGAACTACTAAGTATCATTCAAGGAGAGATTGCTATTTTATTACCTATCTATACAAACATAAACTTGTCAGTTAAATATTATTTTATTTTATTTTTCTGTTAAGTATCATTCAAAACTTGTATAAATAAATAAATAATGAAAAAAATGGCAAATAATTTAGTTTTAACCGCTTCAAATGGTACTAAATCCAACACCAATATTCATGTTTCTTTAAACAATATTATCATACTCCTACTCTTAAACTTTTATAAATAATTTTTTCTTGTCTTATACGACTTAATTGTGTTTAAGGTTTTGTTTGTACTAATGTTATTTTTATTGTTATGTTGATGTAATATGTATGCATGTTTGTTTTGGTTTTGGTTTTCGCCTAAATTTTTGAAAACTAAATTAACCAGAAGTGGAACAAGATTGTTAGATATACGCGATTGTCAATGCTAGTTTGACATATAGATAAACAATTAATCATTCATTGCTATGTAAAACTACCAAAAAAACAAGTTGCACTACATGACACATTGCTACATTCCGCAAACTTTTCATATATTATGTGAATCATGTCGGTAAGCCGATTATTTATATTGTTGTGTAAAACATGTTTTATTATAAGCATAATTATCAATAGCTCTTGGTGTGTATAAACGGGAAATGTTCCCCTAAAAAGTTTATTTTGCTTAAGAAGGATTTTAAAAAATTAAACCGAGCCAAACAAATTACAATTGAATTCGCTTTTGCATCATTAGAACCGGCTTGTCAAACCCTACAACCCAAACCTTAAAACATAAACAATTAACCCTAATAAACCAAAACTTTAAAACCAAAATATAAAAGCTAAAAGCTAAAAAAACAAGTCCTAAAATCTAAACTCTAACACAAGTTGTTAAAGTTAAACATAAAAGCTAAGAGACAGTTTTGATGCCATCAAAATGAGTTTAATTGAAGTTTGTTTGAGCTAGTTTTGGAGGTTTTAAAATTTATTTTTAGCCTTTTTAGGTAAATAGATTTTTTATTTGATTTTTCTCCTATAAATATATATATATATATATATATATATATATATATATATATATAATTATTATAACATTTCTAACCTTTATATATATATATATATATATATATATATATATATATATGGTAAGGATATTTTGAAAACCTTTTCTCAATAAGAAAACTGTGAAAACTCATTTTAAACCATTTGATATGGAGATGTGTGGCTAAGATTAAAGATAGAATTTTTGTTTTTTTTAATGTGATTCTTAAATAATCAGAATGGTACAAAAATGGTATACATGTCTTTTACCCACATGTGCTTTTATTGTTTTTTTTATATTTTCTATTCAAAAGGACGTCCCCCTTTCCCCAACCATTACCTTGTTTTAGTCAAAAGCTGAAAAAAGTACAAAAAAAGTAATTATGACCTGTCACATCAGTTCAAACATTTAATAAATTCTTTGAAACTGATTTTAAAAATGTAACATATACGTAACATAAGTGTAACTATGACACATGACATACATTTCGAATATATTTAAAAAACTTTCTAATAACAAAATCAAAAGATAACTTCTATGAAAACATAAAAAAAGAACAACCACTCTAGATTTTTTTTAAACCACAATTAACATTAATAAAAAACAAAAAGCACCTGATATTCCCTACTTTTCGACATTCACGTTAGCGGAATCGAAACCCTTTGTCTTTGAATTACATGAATCATGCCCAGTAACATATTTATGACATGTACGACAAGTCCTATGTGCCTTGTGAGACTTCTCGACTGATTTATATGTAAATCATATGTAATATACTTGTTCCAGTAAAAGCTATCTAAGCTGTTTTATGTAAACCTTGTGTAACGAACGTAATTTATCCGTAAAACATATGTAATATAGTTGTTCCCAGTAAAACATATGTGATATAGTAAAACAAAGATTGTTGTTAATATGTAACATAGGTGCACTAACGGTGTAACTAGGGGCGGCCCTAAGAATTGAGATGCCCGGGACGGGCCGGGAAAAAAGGTCCCTAGCGAATACAAATATTAAAGCAGGGGTACGTTGTTCAAAAAAATCGAAAATCAAGCTGTATTTGTAACTAAAAAATGAATTTTGAATTTGGTTTTTGGTTCGGTTTCCAACCATATCCGAGTTTCAAATTAGGTTCATAATTGTATCCGAATTCTGAATTTCGGTTTTCGGTTCGGTTATTGGTTCCATTTTAGTTTGAATTTGGTTCGTTCGGTTTATTCAGTTAATCGAATAAACCTAATTCAGATTTAAAATTATTATTTTATAAACACTATATAAGATAAAATTCGATTTATTCGGTTTTTAACAGGTTTATTTGGTTGAATTCGGTTTGTAACCGGTTTATTTGGTTTTTAATCAATTTATTCGGCTTGTTTGGTATTAACCAAACTGAACCGAACCACTTCCCGACTTTGGTTCGGTTTTCGGAGAACGAAAACTGGTTAAATCAAATCAATGAACACCAGTGATTTAAATGACATAAAAGTAATTTTCTATGCTTTATAGGGAATTACTTTTTGTAACTATTAAACCGTGTTTTTATAAATGGTTCATTTTCGTTATCTATAACTTGTTGGTTCTTGTTTAAATGAATCTGTGTATAAACGTATACATTAAAAAAATTGTGCCCCCTAAAAAAGTGGGTCCGGGACGGGGGTCGGGTTTGCCCCTCCCCCGGGCCGCCCTTGGGTGTAACAATTCATGAACCTAAAAAATACCTGTAACATCGTTGTCTTTGTAATGATGCGTTACCAAATAAACAACATTCTCATTGACAAGATCAATGTGAAGACATAACAAAACAACTTTCATGTAAAAGTTACCGAAGAAACAATATTATCATCCATACGATTAGTTTGATAAACATAACAAAACAACTTTTCCTGTGAGCTATCTAAGCTGTTATATGCAACACTTTGTGTAACGAACGTAATTTATATGTAAAACATATGTAATATAGTTGTTTCTAGTAAAACATATGTAACATAGTAAAACAAAGATTGTTGTTATAGGTAAAACCTTTGTAACGTAGGTGGATTTACTGTGTAATAATTCACGAACCTGATTTTTAAAATAAATGATTTTTATTTTAAATGAATTGATTTATTAATAAATAAATTAACGAGGATAAACGAACATAAACGAAAAAATATAGATGAACGTAAATGAACAAAAAAATTTGTTCACATTCGTTTATTTACTAAATAAATTTTCATGAACAAACTTTTTACTTGTTTACTAAACATTTGGTTCATTTACAGGCTAAAATAATGGAAAAAGATTTAAAAACTAGACTGAAAAAGGTAAAAACATTGGTAACATCGTTGTATTTGTTATGATGCGGCCTAGGAGGCTGCCTAGGCGCTAGACGCCCCTCCACTAATAACTATATGTAATACATTAGTAACATCGTTGTATTTGTTATGTGTAATGAAAGTAATTTACATGTAAAATGTATGTAATATAGTTGTTCCAAGTAAAACATATGTACCATAGTAAAACAAAGATTGGTGTTAATATGTAACACCTTTGTAACGTAGGTGCATTAACTGTGTAACAATTCACGAACCTAAAAACATTGGTAACATCATGACATTTGTTATGATGCGGCTGCCTATATAGGGAACACGAACATTTAAACGAACAGAGTTTTCTTGTTCGTGTTTGTTCGTTAAGAAACTTAGTGTGTTCGTGTACGTTCATGTTCGTTCGTTAATAGTATACACGAACTGTTCACGAACATACACAAACATAAGTAAACAAACGTACACGAACATAACTAAACAACCATTTTAGGTGTAAAAAAAGTGACACTAAATGTAAAAAAACGTAAAACTACTTTGGCTGGTATAACGTACGAACACTTAATGTGTAATACACTCGTAACATTACACATGATTTGCCTTTTCAGTGTGTATAAAAAATGAAAGTTGTAAAAAAAAATAATTACATATATACACAAAAAATGTTGTAAAACATACGGAACAGATATATATATGAATGTACGATGTGTGCAATAAAATGGAATATGACAAAACACACTAGGGTGAATAAAATAAAAAAAATAAAAAAGTACATATATACACAGATAATTACATATATACACAGAAAATGCTATAAAACATACGTAACAAAAATATATGAATGTACGATGTGTGCAATAAAAAATGCAAAAAAATGTGGCCATAAAAAAGGGGAAACAAAATTGCTTAATAGAACAAATGAACGTTTAATGTGTAATATACTCGTAACATTACACATGATTTGTCTTTTCAGTGAGTATAAAAAAATGAAAGCTGTAAAAATAAAATTACATATACACACACAAAATGATGTAAAACATACGTAACATATTTATATGAATGTACGATGTGTGGAATGAAGTGAAATCTGACAAACACTCTACGGTGGAGAAAATGAAAAAAATGAAAAAAGTACACACATTGTAAAAGACGTAAATGCCCTTGAGATTAACTTTAAGGGGATGGTGATGTGACAAAATATGAGCCACATATTGGAGTTTTCACGGTTTTTTAATGAGTTGTGTTATTCCTACACTTCATTTTTTAAAAATACACCCTTGAGACGGCCCGTACTGCCCAGTACCGCCCGTCTCAGTACTTGGTCAAACATTCTCCTTGACAACCTGTGACAATGATTGGCAGCAAGACGGGCCGTACTGACCAGTACGACCCGTCTCATTCATCGTACAGACATTCCCTGAAACATAGGACAATAATTTGAAAGCAAGACGACCCATACTGAGAAGTACGGCCCGTCTTGCCTTTTCAATTCTGACACTGCTGACATGGAAAGACATTGATTTGACCCAGTACGGGCCGTATTGAACCAATTTGAAATTTGTATATATGTTTGAATCGTTTCAAACGAACGTATAAGTTTTCGAATATATCTCAAGATAATTCAGATTTGTAACGATGTCGTTCTGGGATTGGAGTTTTTTCAACGATTACGTGCCATATTTGAATAAAGAGCCTCCTGTTGAGTATTCATACGGCACGATAGATCTGAATGCTGAACCTAACGCTGATGTCGGTTTTGATAGTCAAGCATCGTATGCGCAATAAAACAATTATGGATTCGTGTATAATGACAGTAAACAAAGTAACCCAGAGGAGGCTTATGAAGAAAAGTATGCGTATTCAAACATTAACTGGGAAACCAAATAGGTAACTTTAATGAAACATAAATGTTGATGATTGTATATTATCCGTACCCATTTATGGTATTTATTATTATTTTTAGATGTCTGGAGTTTATGTCCGAAAAAGCGCTGGTAGGGTGGGTGAAAAGTAGAGCACTAGACAATGGTTACATTGTAATCAAAAGAAGAACGAAGACTTGCCGCCGACATCCTGGGTTTGGGATTGTGGTTTCTTGGATCAGACGGCCGGCCGTTTCAGGCGGCCCAGCTCGCCGTCATACCGGAGCAGCAGCAGTAGCCGCCTAAGAACCAGGCGATGCCGGAGCCCGATCCGATTTGGGAGGAGCCGGTTTGATCACTGGCACACGAGGACTCACCTCCGCAGCATCCACCTCACGTTTACCATGCGGTGCGCCTGACCGAGCCGCTCGAGGCGTTGTTGCACCATATCGTGGCCTGTTGACACGAGGCTGCGGCCCGGTGCGACGAGATGGCTCAGGCGGATCGTCGTCGGGCCGCCTGGGAGACACGCGTCGAACGACGGATCGATCGGCTCGATGATTTGGTCCAGTGGTCGGCCGGGTCAGTGCATACACGACGGGACGGATCACAGCTTCCACTATTCCCGGAGCCACGCGTCTACCCAGACGACGGATCGTCAGCTGGACCATCCGGAGGTTCGTAGTTACTTTTGTATTTTTGTATTTTATTTCCTTGTATGTAAAACTTATGCTGTGTATATATGCATGTTTCTTTCTTCATTTGTATTATTTCTGTTTGTGTTGTTTTGTTTCTGTTTGTGTTGTTTAATATTTGCGCGACAAACTTATATCGTTTAAATTATTTATATTAACGTAAACAAACTAATTATAAAATGAAATATTTAGTTAAAACGATTTCGTAAATAATCAATATCGTTAAAAATGATAACGTAACAAGATTATGACGTTTAATTAACATAATAGACGTATATCGTTCAAATAATTCACGTACTAAACGTATATCGTTAAAAATTATTTAAATACGTAAATTAAGTTTAAATAAAATAAATAACTTCAAGACGGCCTGTACTGCTCAGTACGGGCCGTATCAAGTGACTCAAACTGCTTGACACCCAAAAATGACTTGGAAAAATAAGTCAAGGCCATGACGGCCCATACTGCCCAGTACGGCCCGTCCTACAGAATGTTTCATTGAATCCAATGAATACCCTGGAATGTATGTCTGTACTCTATAAGGGTCATACTGACCAGTACGGCCCGTCTTAGACCGCTGGGGTGTTAAAATATAAAAGTGGGGTGTCCAAATAAAATCCCCCTTTTTATTGAGATATGGTTTTTATTTTATACTTTCCCTATATATATATATAGCTTAGATAACTTTTCCAAGATGAATAATAACCTAGATAACTTTTCCAAGATGAATCCAAATCTTGGATTTTTTTAACATCATTGTAACACATTTAGATCACTATGTTCTTTTATGAGTTTGCAAAAATTCATCACCGTTGAATAGTTTACATCGTTGTAAGTTTTGACCTAAAATAGTTACAGTGCTGTAAATCAAAACTTACAAAGATGATATTTCTTAAACGGTGATGAATTTTCACAAACTCATAAAACAACATAATGTTCTAAATGTGTTATAATGATGTTAAAAAAAAATCAAAGATTTGGCTTTATCTTGATAAAGTTATCTGGGTTATTGCTTTAAGAGTGAGTTATTATTTGAACACTTCTCTCTCTCTCTCTCTATATATATATATATATATATATGTATATGGATGTATTAGAAAGATCAAACAGAAAAAGATTTTTACTTAAGAAAAGTATGATTTTTTTATACTGGATTTTTGCTACTATTTTGTACCGTATTATGTTTTTGTGTTGTATTTTTTTGTATTATATTTTTTTTCTTTTATGTTTTTAGCTTGTTACATGTCAAATTTTTATTGCTTTATATCTTGCTTAGACAAAAATCTATTTCTAGTGAATAAGCCGGTATGTATATAACGATTTCCTTACTTTTATGATAGTTTCACGTCAGTCGTGAAAAACATGCATATTGTCGATGATATTTACAAACTAAAGGAAAAGTGCATTTATAATCACATGGGGACATGACATGTACACAAGGCAACATCATGGTTCATGATACTAAGCTTCACGTTTCTTTACGATTCTATAGGGTCCTCACGGTTCTTTTAAGGGAAAATTATCAAATCAGTCATAGTTTACAAACTTTTTACCAAACTAATCACTCAAATTCCGGCTCTTAGACGTCGCTTTAAGCGCTACTTTAGACGCAATTTTTCTATAATTTTTGTAAGCATACGGGCCCACATTTCGGCTTTGTCGGGTCTAAATGGTGTCTTAAGACTCCTTTTCTACCGGCGTCTTGGACGCTGCTTTAGACGCCTCTTTAGACCCCTCTTTAGACGCCTCTTTAGACCCCCCTTTAGACGCCATTTTCTGTACTTTTTGTAAACATACGGGCCCACATGTTGGCGGTTTTGTCGGGGTCTAAATGGGTGTCTAAGAACTTTTTTCTATCGGCGTCTTAAGATGCCTGTAGACGCCCAATTTAGACACCGGCTTAAATCTCACATGTGGCTCGGCTCGATCTGCTTGGCGTTGTCTTAAAGCCCTTAAAGCGGCGTTTTTAGACGCCCGTTCCGAAGGCGTCTTTAGACTCCAAAGCGACGTCTTTGGGCGTCGGTTCTGAATGGATGTGACATTCCCTGATTTGACTGATTTGACAGCTTAAAGATGTCAAAATGAGTGTCTTTAAAACTTCAAAAAGACGTCTTAGGCACCGGTTTCGGATTGATTTGACTAAGGTGATTAATCGTCACCAACCGCATTTATTACCACACTAGGTAAAATCCCGTGTATTACACGGTTGAAAACTGAAATGTTATATACTTTGTAAAAAAACTTGTTTTAAAATACTTTTTTTTTAAGAAAACTTATTTTTACATAACTTTTATTTTTCTTAAAACTGCAAATTTAATATAATTTTTATTTTTTTTAAAAAAAAATTCATTTATAGAAAATTTTTATATTTTGTAAACCTTGTTTAAGCGTGTTTTTTAATAAAAAAAAGATTTCATTTTTTATTTGTTATAACTATTTTTTTAATATGAAAAAATGTATATAAAGTCATCAGATTTAAAATTATTTAATAAATTAAAGAATATAATTTTAATTATCATTTAATATAAGAAAGAATGATTGTAAAGATTAAAAAAATGACATGTGACAATAATTTTTTTTAAAAAAATGACATGTGACAATAATAGCCTAATTAATTGACATGTGACAAAATATTTACTCTTTTATTAGAGGGTATAGATTTTGATAAATTACATAGATGACATGGTTTTAATAATGATAATGATAATGACATAATATGTTGTTCTTTTTAGTTTCTTTAACGACATATATCTATGTTCTTTATTCAATACTAAGATTGTAGAAGTTATATTGTTATTTTTCTGTTATTACTAGCATAAACAAGTAACCAAACACATATATACTTCATATGTTTATTTGTTATAACTATATCTTTTTTATTTTATTTTTAATACAATGGTTACAATAGTTGGTAGTAGTTGCAAAAGTTATTCGTTTCTAATATCAACAAAGTACGCTAAATTAATAAATGAAACTTAAAATAGAGCGTTATATATTTGACCAAAAATATATTGATATTTCCTAAAAAGTGCACGTGAAAGGACGTATTTGTTCAATAAGATATTTATAAATGTGGCACCTTTGATGCTTTAGTGTGTTTGGTGTGCAAAATAATTCTTTTTCATGAATCATTAAATTATTATTAAAGTTGATATAAATAAACGTGAAACTGTTTCAAAAAATAATATTAATGTAAACTATACGTCTTTATTTGTTATCATCAAAACGGATTTTACATATATCATTAATGATTTATTGAGTTTATATACACACGTATTAAACCTCTTATAACGACGATACTTAACACGAAATTTTAACCGTATCATCATATCTGACGCTGTAAGGTGTATGCCCAAACCTACATAAGGAAGAACCCCATAACTGGTTTTTATAAACTTTTGTTGCCAACATCATCAAAAGTGATTTATTTAAAACATATATATGATTGATTAAAATTTTATTATTCTAAAATAAATAAACGCATAAGAAGCTAAGATAATTTTAATTGTTACTGTTTTATTTGGATACATTAATAATCAGGTTAAAAACCTGCATATTACACAAGTTAAATTTTTTTAAAAGTTTATTTTTGTGTAAAATATCAATATTTCACAAAGAGGTTATTTTTTAAAAAAAATAATGAATATGATTTATAATTTAATCATATTATTACCAAAATTGAAAGAAAATCATACAAAAGATGCGTAAAATTATTCAAACTTTATGAAAAATGAAAACATGACAATCAATTTCATAACATAGAGACATAAGAAAACTAATTCTAACATATTTTCTTATTAACATATATACATTTATAAACCTAATGAACAGTAATAATAATTTAATAATAATATAATATAATATAATATTATTATAATATTATATTATAATAATAATATTAAAATATAATATTAATATAATAATACTATAAAATAATATCCTTATAATAATAGTAAAATAATATTATAATAATAATAAAAATATTATAATATCAGTATAATAATAATATTATATCAATATTATATAAACTTATCTTTTTATTTTTTAGGATAAATGAGACTTATATATAATTATGTGATGCAAGTTTAGGCATTTTTATTTATTTACAATTATTTTAAAAATGTTTTCTGTTTTGATTTAAAGTTTTAAGACGTATAACAACTTTATGTTATATGAGTTTCAATTTTTAAGATCATGTTTTTATTCCTGTTAAATATAGGGTTACCGCCGCAATGCGTGGAGTAATTCTCTACTTATTTTTATTTTGAAGATTAAATAATATTTAAATGTTGATGATATTTTGACACAAAAATGATTGGATAATGGACCTAGATATGATATGGTTGTCGGATGGTGGAGCATCATCCACGACTATAGGCACCTATCCGATGAATATACTCCTCGAGATTCTAAACTCCCCAAATAAATGTTGCTATCATTTATATAATTTGCAATTAAAAATAAAAAAATAACATAAAATGGACCAACATCAAAACTAGCTAAGATTTTTATGCACCGATGGTATATGATGATTTTTTTTGAACGGCTTGGAAGACATATGTGTAAGACGAGATTTTAACCGTCTTAAAAGTCGATGGTATGATGGTTACTTGTGTCTTCTTGGTTCACATGGTTTATGCAAAACATCTACTTCAAACAAGTTGAAGATCTTTTTAATAATTCAAAGGATGGACATGTTAAAATGTTGAAACAACAATAACGATCTAGATCAAGCAAGCATATTGGGTTACAAGTCAAAACAATTCGGAACATAATGGTTTACATTGATTTCCTAACTTCTATCGTTTTTCCAACACAATCAAATTGAAATATAAAATTACAAAAACCATATAAGCATTTGCATAGTGTTGTATAAAAGTAGTGAAAGAGAGAAAAATACACCTTCGTAATGTTACAAAACTGTTTTATGTAGTACGTTAAAACACGTTGTAAAATTTTTATAAGATTCTAACAATTTAAATAGCTTTATATTGACTATATATTGTTTGATATCTTAAATCAAGTTTGAACTAAACTCACCTTTGATCCAAAATGAGTCATTGAATCCTCTTATAGAGTTGAATTTTAGCCTAATATCTTCAACTCTTCGAGTTTAATAAAAAGCCCAAAAGAAAAATGAGTTGACATACCACTTAATCTCTTATTTTAAAATGGGCCTTAAAGGGTAAAGAATATAGATTGGATCCGGTCGAATTATGCTTATTGAAATTGAGCCCAGAGTGAAGCTCAGTAACAAAACCTAATGGCACCTCACCAACTCTCATCTAGATATGGAATACGTTGTTTTTATCTATAGCAGCTTTTAACAAATATAATTAAATTTGTTGAGGATAATAAATCTGCACACTCGGAGATATTTTGTACCCAATAACAATAATAAAATCATAATAATAAATAATCATGAAAAGATTACATAATCGAAGTAATGCCGTATGGCATCATCTAGACATGCAAATTAAAAAAAAACTTGTTTTCCGGTTTAAAACTGTTACTAAACGGTTTTTGTATGCCAATTAATGAACCGGTAGAAACCGGCTGTTTTGACTTGGTTTTAGGTTTCAAATGAGCAAGCCGGTTATAAACCTGTTTTTCTAACTGATCTAGTTAAAGCAAAAAATCATTAAACTGGCATAAAATTGGTTCGGTTACTAGATCGGTTTGAGTTTTAGAGTTAGAAAAACCGGTTAATCAAACTGGTTTTAGTCAAACCCATTTTGAAAACCATTAACCCGTTTTGAAAACCATTAACCCGTTTGGTTAACCTGAAACTGGTTTTCGACCGGTTAACCGGTTTCTGCACCTCTAGTATCATGTTAGACTTTTTATTAAAGTGAATAAATATGGCATAAAAGATTAAATTAAAAGATATTCCATCAAGTTTTTTAGGTTCAGAATGAATATTTTTTACAAGGAATTTCATTTACAAATGTTTTGACTCTGAGAAGTAGCAGGAAAGACGTGCACGCCAGGTTCGCATTACTATAAAAATATATAATATAAAAAAAAATATAGCAAGGATTTGATGTTATTAAATCTACAATGATCAAAATCAAGATATAGAACAAAACGTTAATATAATAATTCGAGTAAATTGTCAAGATGGTCATGTGATTTGTAGCATTTGCTATTATATTATTCTTAGTGTATAACTTTCATAAATTACTAATATTATTCAAAATTTAAAAATTTGTAACACATACAGTCTTTAGGTGAGGATAATTTGGTCAAAAATGTAAGAGTAATTTAATGACTACCGATTATATGTGTTACAAATGTTTAAATTTGAGACCATATGCGTAATTTATAAACTTAGGAACAAAGAGTAAAATACAAAAAACCATAGGTAACATATTAGCAATTTACTCTAATGATATTGTAGTTATTGTTATTTTTGTTAATTTTTGTCAACTTCCACTACTTTTTTAAACATTTATAATTTTTATATGTAATATTATGTAATTTTAAAAAATGCACCATAAAAACAAATGATTTTTATATTTAAAACTATTATATTATTATATTTGTGTGTGTGTTTTTAGCTCCTTGTGTTTATAATTTGCTAATATTTTTTATTAGTCATTATTTCTTTCTATTTGTTAGTGTATTTTACTATTTAATTATAAAATTAAAGAATGTCACGTCTCATTTTTTTAATTTTTTTAAAAATTGTTTATATTTGGAGGAAGACGTAATTTATGTCATAAGGCAAATATAGCTCTTTGATATAAAATATAAATGTGTTATAAATATATACCATGGTTGTAGAATGTGTTAGGCGGTAATCGGGCGGCAAGATACCACTTAAGGATTAATCGGTTTTATAAGGATTGAAATTTTTATATGTAATTTTACAAATATAAATTGTGTACACACATCAATATCAATAATTTAATACAATACTTCAACTAATTAAAAAAACAAGAAAAATAAACATACTAATTCAAGTACTTCAAAGTTTAGAGATGAATTTGATATTTAATGGCTGGATTAGATGTTTCAGATGTTAGATTCGATGTTTTAGAGACACATTAAGAAATTTAGGTTGAGAAATGTCTCGAATTTTAGATGTTTTACACGGCATATTTGATAATGGTGTATGTAGGTGATGATGGTGTGATGGAAGGTGGTCAAGCCCTTCTCACGCCTCATAACAAATAGCCTAAGTACTAACCATACCAATTACTTGAAGCCAAATATCTATCTATAAAACGAATAAAATAAGAAACTATCACAAAAAACATCTTTGCAAAATAAAAATAAAAATAAAAATAAAAATTGAAAGTATGCTAGGGTAAACGGGTATTAATTAGTCTCTCACGTTCATGAAAATTTTCAGAAACTAATCTAAAACCTAAATGCATGGACCAGATGTTTTAAGTATCATTTAGTCTCTCATATTTGGATTATTTGACATCCTAACAAAAGAAAGTTTTAATATATGTCTGTTTATTAATAACATTCAAGGTTGCAAAAGTCGCTAGACGCTCCTAGGTCGAAACAACTCCTTGGAGCGAGTAATTGGGGAGTATTTGGCCTAAACATTGAGTACTCGGGTAATACTCAGGAAGTACTTGGTCTTGAAACAACTTCTTGAAGCAAGTACTCGGCCTTGAAGACCGATTTTTGCAACCATGATAACATTAGATTTGTAGCCACATGTATTACATGATGTTAGGAAAACAATGCTTAAATTTTATTTAATCATTTTGTTTTGTTAATTACCAATTATGAATAGACTGAAATGCTCCTAGTTTGTCAAAAATTAATAAATGACAAATATATGTTTAAATACTTGATATTTTATTTATAAGAACACAAGTGAACAAGATTTGAAGAAATGGAGGCTTTTACTTAACAATACTAAGACCATGTGAATAGGGCGTTAAAAGAGCTTGGTCACGCCCCCTCCCCCACAGTGGCGTGACATAGGCGTGACCGGCATCGGTGTGAGAATCTTCACAGGTCTTCCGACCGTTTGAAGGCTAAAAATATTAAATAATAAATTCGAATGTTGGAAGCAGAAAAAGAATAGTTTTTTTAAATCATTATAAATTAACCATCCAACTCTTTAAACTACCATTCAACTCTCTAAAATAATCACTCACCTCTTTAAAATATCTATTATTTTCTTAAAAAACCCACTTTACAATCCACAAAAAAAATGAGTTGGGAAGAGGAAATTACGAGATTGTCATCATCCGATTTAGACGAAGGAGCTTTAATGTTTTTACACAGTGTTCCAGCATCATTAATATCCGTCGTAATTAATACTGAAGAAAACTCTACGCAAGTGTTACGACGGAAAAAATAAACCGTGATCATAAATGTGGTAACAAACGTCTCATTCAAGATTATTTTTGGGAAAATCCAACTTATGACGACAAACAATTCAAACGTCGTTTTCGAATGAGACACAATTTATTTCTTCAAATCGATAACGATAGGGAAGAAAATTTTTCGTACTTTAAACAAAAATTAGATGCAGCTGGTGTAGCAAGTTTCACACCTATACAAAAGTGTACAAGTGATATTCAACAGTTGGGCTACGGCACATGTAGCGATTATTGGGACCGAATATTTACGAATGTCGGATAAAGTTTCACAAGATAGTCTTTACAACATTTGTAAAGGTGTTATAACATTATACAACTCGCGATATTTGAGAAAGCCAACATGGAGCGACATTCAACAAATTTATGCAGTGCATGAACATGTCCACGACTTTCTCGGCATGCTCGGAAGCGTCGATTGCACATACTGAGAGTGGCAAAATTGTCCAATCGCTTGGTGAGAATCTCATCAATGAGGCGATCACCACCATCCTATAATAATGCTTAAAGAAAGTGCCCTCTAATGATCTATGTATATGGCATGCATACTTTGGTGTTTCAGGATCAAATAATGATATAAATGTTTTAGATCAATCCCTAATATTTGACAACATATTAGACGGAGTCGCACCGGAGTCTTCATTTTATGCTAACGATACATACTACAAGTATGTGTACTATTTTGCCGATGATATCTACCTTGAATATGTTACGTTTATCAAATCATTTACATGTCCTCGTGAAAACGATGACAAACGAAAATACTTTAAAAAGACTCAAGAGGGGGTGAGAAAGGATGTCAAACGGGCGTTCGGGGTACTTAAAAAGAAATGACATATGGTAGCTAATCCATGTAGGATTTGGGAGAAAAGCAAAATTATAGACGCTATGTAGTTTAATTTTTTTTTACTTTTATTTTATTTCTAATAATATTATGTCTTTTTATAATTTATTTTATAATTAAAATATAAATAAAAATCAAATAATAATATATTAAATAAATGTGGTGATGACGTGTAATGATAGGGGAGTGATGATTACATATAAGATGATTATGTGAAGTGATGATTACATATAAGATGATTATGTGAAGTGATGAGTGCGTAATGGTATTGGTTGTTTATGTGGCGACTACGTGGAGTGATATGAGAGTGATGATTACATAAATAAAGCTATTGTCCATCATTTGTCTTGATCACTTTGCTCTAAAATATTCAACTATACCTTACATATCTTTTCTTTTGATTCTTACAATTATTCAAACCAACATCCGAAGAAAACAAAATTAAAGAATTCAAGTTAAAGAGCAAAAGAAAAAAGACATGCTTTCATCTCCATCATTAATATATTTTTGTATTTGTGAAGGCCTTCACACTAATGCTTGTACCAGTTGTAAATGTTGTTACAGTCTTGATGTAGGGAGTTTTATACTTTACTTTGAAGAAACAATCACTATCTTGACATAATAATTGTTTGATTTGGTTATTTCATTATTTTGACATAGTAAAAGGATTACAAAAACACCAATTTGACATATTGTTGAAAAATGTGATCACTTCCTTTATTAAATGAAACATTGTAACGAACATCCTCATCAGATTTTAAGAAACACCAATGAAGAAACTTTTGAATATATGATCAAGGAGAGGAAGTAGAATTGATTAGTTAACACCACTTTGAGCATGTATAAATCAATTTCATTCTCTCTTTCCTTAAACTCTTTACTTAGTTTTTGTTTGTGGTTGTACAATTCTTATTTGATCACAAGTTGTAACAATAGTATAACAACTATAAATATCTAATTAATTTTAAAGAGAAAATTATTCACCCCCCTCTCTAGCTTTACAAACGTGGTTGAATACATGAAATCTTCTACCTGTAATAAACAAATAATTACAATGACACTTGTTAAATTCTTAAACCACCTAATTACGCTTGTCAAATTCTTAAATCACTTTTGACATGTGTCATATTTTAACAATGTTATCCAGCTCTCTCTCATATTAAATGCTTATATATTATCTTTCATATTAAATAAATAAATTAATAACTCATGATTTTAGTTATAATTTTTTAATAAATTATAAATCAAATATTTATATTAAAAATAGATATTAAAAATAAAAATTATATAAAAACATTTTTTTCTAAAAAAACAAAAACTAGAAGTTTGAACAACAAGATTTGTATATAAAAAAATGTCTTTAATATAATTTTAAAAATGAAATGTTAAAAATAACTTAAATTCAATCATTTTTTATCTCAAAAATTGTTTTTTTATATAGTAAATTTTTTATTTATTAGTATATAATATTTTTTCCATACAATCCGTGTTATACACGGGATATTAACCTAGTATTTAATAATGAAATAGTGAAATAATATGCTGAACACATTTTTTATTTTACATTATAAATTCCTTATTTTAATTACGACAAAAACCATTAACATGCATTTCTTTTATTGCTAACTAAAGATAATTATACATAAAATACATGTTATTTATATACTAAAGTTATAACAATTGTATGTAGCATGAAGATAATGATCATTGAACCCATAATAATAAATCCATAAAAATAATAAAAATCAAAATGTTGGTCAAAACTAAGTGATGCTTTAAACACACATGCATGTCTACAATCCCAAAACTTTGATCAATGCTTCTTCACACATCAAATATCAATACTAGATTAGCAACTATTAATGACATGAATAATGCTCCAATCTCATTAGCATGTCCTACTTTGATCAATAATTCACACAACAAATAACAACAGTACGTCAATTTAGTAACAATTGGTGTCAAACAATACACATTTTTTGTTCTTTGATTAATTAATTATCATTACTTTTAGGACCATATTGTGTTATCTTCTCATCGACCCACTTTCTCATATCAGCCAAAACAAGGTTAGCAGCCTCATCAGGCTCGCCTTGAATCAGTGAATGGTACATACCCTCATACAACTTCAACGTTTTATCTTCGCTCGATGCTTTCTCGTACAACATCTGAGACCCACTCGGGCATGTGACCTCGTCCGACGTCCCATGACACACAAAAAAAGGGGCTGTAACCTTGTGGAAGTTGTTTTGGACAAAATTTGTCATTCTAACCACCTCCCTCATTGTACCCACCCTATGCTTCCCTAAATACCGTTTTGGATTCACGGCTATTATCTTCAGTTTCTCCCTATCTCTAATCGCGTTTACCGGTCCTTTGTTATGATCGGGCATCACGGCCCATGTATCCGCAAGCCCAAACAGTAGTCCGTACATGGTCAGATGTAGCTGCGATAAAACAAAAACAATTTATCTTATACTAGCCTGCTAAACACATCGTGTATTATACGAATTGAATACAAAAACTAAATAGTTATTAGTTAATAATATAATAATTCACTATAGTTAAATTTATGTTATTTAATATGAAAGAAAAACTAGTAAATAAGGGTGATGAGACACTAGAGTGACGTGTTTTATTATTTTGTAGGAGAGCAAGATGATAAACAGACTTAGGGGAGACACTACATAATATCTGTGTCACTTTAGTTGTTTATTTATTCGTATAAAAAATATGATTGTTATCGTCTTATAATTGAAATAACAAAGTGGAATAAGACATGTAAAGTAGTATCGTAAAAAAAATGACCATACCTAGTTTTTTAACTCTAAACTAAACCGAATAACTGATATGCAACCGGGTTGGTTAAAACCAGTTTAGACCTGAACCAAATTGATGGGTTCAAGCCAGCTTGGTATATAGCACTTAAGAACCTGGGTTTTAAAGCCGGGTTTTAAAACTACCGAATTGGTCTGCATACATTTGGATTTTCACCTTCAAAAACCAACCAAAACCCAAAACAGTTCAAAAAAAACCGGTTTGACCATCTTTGGTGTTAACCTAAACCAGTCCCAACCCTACCGAATCTATCTATCTACTCTAATAAATCAAGTTTTTTAGGATGATACATGGCGTGATTACATAGCACCTCATCTTTGATTTCTCGCATCTCTCTCATATTAAATACAACTTATATTAAATAATAATATTAAATATAAAATACTTTGTTTTACATTTTTAAACTAAGAAACATATTTTATAATATATTAAAATATATTAATATTAAAAAAACACATATTAAATATCCAACTTATTATACAATTTTTAAAATTAGTATTTAAAAAAAAATTAAGAAACATATTTTGAAAAAAGTTATTGTTTAAAGAAACTATATAATTATTTTATTACTTAAATTATTAAATTATGCAAAATTTTAGACATTTATATTAAAAAATCTAATATTATCTAAATTTTCATTAATGGATATTGATAATATTTTTATCATTCAACCCGTGTAATACAAGGAGTCCTAACCTAGTCAGTAATAGATACATGTTCTTTTCTACAAAAACCGTCCTAAATCCAAGCTATCTAAACCGGTGTAACAAAAAATTGATATCCACCATCTTAGGCCCACAAAATCGGTTTAAACTTTAAACTGACCCAGCCCCAACTAGAGGTGGGCAAAAACCCGGAATTGGACCCGGTCATACCTGAATCAATGGGTACATGTTGTTCTGGATTCTTAGAGAAATCAGAACCAGAACCGGTTATTAACTTTATTGACCAAAACCGGTTCCAAAAAAACCTGGTTTACCACCTCTAGCTGGACCTACGAAATCATTTCGAGCAGGTTTAGGATTTCGTTTCCAACATGTTTCAATGATTTGTGTACTTGGTTAATGTATCAATAGCTAATGTATGACTCATTTAAAAAACATGAGATTTCAATTATCTTTTCAGATTTAACAAACATACGTAATTCTACAATATTGTCCCCGTGATTTACCTCACTTAACGATATTGAACATACGTTATTGTATAACTAGTCTAGTATCCGCGCGTTGCAACGGAAAACACAACACTTAAGTTAGATGTTTTAAAGGTTTGCATGGTTTGTTCTTTAGTTATAACCATAACAAAAGCAATTTTTTTAGTTTGGTAGTTAACTAAAAGTGACTTTAACTATATAAAAGGCCAAATGCACCAAAAATGTCAAGAAGTGATTCATTTGTTTTGAAGGGTTTTTCTTTTATAATCACTCTATCTTCTTAAATTCTTAAAAGCAACCAATATACAAAGTGAAAACACAAAAAAACATTTAGATTAGAATTAAAAAGTTGTAACATATGCTATAAGAGTTGTAAAACTCTTAATTTTAAAAGATTTAAACAAATTACTATTTTGTCCTTCTAATATGTATTATATAGTAATATAGATAATGTATGACTCATTTTAAAAAACATGATATTTCAATTATCTTTTCAGACGAACAAACGTAATTCTACAATATTGTACCCGTGATTTACCTCACTTAACGATATTGAACATCCGTTATTGTATAATAATGTATGACTCATTTTAAAAAACATGAGATTTCAATTATCTTTTCAGATTTAACGATATTGAACATACGTTATTGTACAATATTGTTCCCATGATTTACCTCACTTATGTTGGTCGTGAGACCGGTCAGTAAAGAACGCCTAATGGTAGTGTACACCATTTATTGTACAATATTAACAGCTCATTCAATGCAAGGTTTGCAAAGATGATTTATTGATTTAATCTAAAATGGTTAATCATAAATTTGCAAAAAAAAAAAAAAAAAAAAAAAAAGGTTAACGGGTCAGTGTCACCTTAGACGGTGTCAGCTTTTCCGGTGTGACAAACAGTGGGGCCGAGAAGATCAACCCTGTCCACGTGTAAGGTTCCGACTGAAAATACATAAGCATGGTGATCAAACCACCCATCGACTCCCCGAACAAAAACGCCGGAAGTTTACAATACGTTTCACTCCGGCGAACGCTGAGATAAAAGGATAACGACGTCGCAGCAGCCTTATTCATATCTCCGATGTATGCACGGATCCCGTCGGATCGGCCATGACCAAGCAGATCGGCAGCGAACACAGCGTATCCCCAATTCGCGTACTCGATAGCTATCTTCTGGAAACACCAGCTGGTATCGTTTCTGTAACCATGATTCATGAAGACGACGGCCTTAATCGGCTGATTCTCGTCGATCGGAAGCCATGATTGAGTGAAGATCTTTCCATTCGGTGTTTCGAAGTACGATTTGGAGTTGCGCACGTTTTGAGATTTGTAGAATTCGTCTTCGGGTGTCTCTCCCCAGAAGAACGGTGGCGGTGGTGGTAGTGGTGGAAGATCTGGAAATCTGGCCATGGATTCCGGCGACGGCGATTGGAGTTTTGTTTCCGACCGGACGACAGTGCTGCGGAGGGATTTATAGAGAAGAAGTTTCGAGAAGTGAAGGGGGTGGGTGGACCTACTACGCGGGTGCACCGGTAATCGATGGGGAGTCTTGGATGAAAAGGTTTGCTTTGAAGAATGATGTATATTGGGGACCAGATTAACGGTTGAGCCATAGCATCAATTTTTAGTTATGTAGGCTGGTGCACATTGAAATATTTCACTATCTCACCTACCCCCAGATGAAAATGGAGAGGATAGACTTCTACCTGCTTTATATTTTTTTTGAACGACGACAATCTTACATACCACGTATATTGTCTTAACAGAACCTACTGAGCAGAGGTAAGACACGGACACATCGGATGCGCTGGAACCCCGAGGAATAGGTAAACCCTCGCCCCCATTGGTCTAGAACCCGAGATTAAGCTCAAGATTATTTCCCTCACCTGGATGTCCTTTAAATTGCATCTGACAGGACTCGAACCCATGACCTCTCGGTCACAAGGTGAAGCCCTTACCAGTAGGCTACCTGCTTTATATAATTATATGTTTCTTGCCTGTTGTTTTTCGTGAAGAACAAAAGGTGAGTTTGAGTTTGTTAAGACTTAAACTTGACTTGTTTTGACAAAATAAAGTTTGAGAAGAGTATTGTTAGTTAAATTTTAAAATTCGAGCTTGATTCAACTCATTTATTTAATTTTTACTTATTTTATGTATTTTAATTAGTATTTAATATATATTTGTTATTATGTTTTTCAAATTTAATGTAAAATAATGATTTAAATATATTTATAAATATAATTATAATAAAAAAAATTAATTATATAAATATAATAAATAAAAATTATATAAATAGGCTTGTTTAGGCTCGTGAACTGACGCAAACTCAATAGCTAAACGAGTCAAATATTTGGCTTGAGTTCGGTTTTTGGCTTTCTTACGCTCGGCTCATTCGAGTTTTTTTTATCAATCTGATCCCAAGCAGTTCATGAGTTGATTTGATTTTTGTACATCCCTATTTTTTCTTGTTCGAAGTAACTTAAATGAAACCAACAAGTTATATAACTTATAAGAAATTTAAAAAATTGTAATTATATGATTTATGGGTATAAAGTCATGTAAATACCATGATTCCTCATCCGAAGCTTTGTTTAAACACTAAAAGAGTGATATTAGAATGTAATTCGAGAAGTAAGAAAGTTGAATCAGCAAAATGGCGTGATTCGACAAGTGTTTGTAGCATCATGGTTCAATAATAGTCATATATCACGTTATAAATAGAACCTAACACCAATAGTCCGATACTACAAATAAATATTTAATAAAAACGAAAGAAAAAATCTAAGAAAAAAAATAACATTTAATTGTGTAATATGAGGCTCAAAACATGGTGAAAGAATTGTAGGACAAAGTATTAAAAGAACCAAAATGTAAACATATTTAAAAATTGATAAAACATGTATGTTCTCACATAAAATTCAAATAGACGTTATTTTAATATAAAAATATAAGGAAAAAAAATAAAAATAATTCGGCTAAAAAACGTGTGTGCTTGTAGTCTATTAAAATAGTTTTATTGTTCATTTAACTTACAAATGTATATATGATAATATTCATAATTTACAATCGTTATTGAATCATGTACAACTTAAAAAGCATGAACCTTACCGTTACAAATTGTTTAGTTGCGATGAACCGCTTCAAAAAATACGTAAGGAACCGCTTTAAAATATGGGCAACATGGAACCGCTGCAAAAGGTCCTCTTTCACAAATACTTTGATTATTTCTAAATATCCTAAACTTTCTAACTCTTATTTTTATATACCATGTCATTTACTCAAATATTTTTAATTTTTACATTCTTTTAATACGTTATTTATCGAATGATAGTTGTGATTATATTAATTTGATCGCAATTACCTCAACAACATTTAAATAAATTCCGAACCCAAATGGTCGTAGAAATTCCGTGTGTAATTCAAAGGTTTATAACGTGTCCATACATTAGAAGTATGCTATCGTGATATAATAGTTATGTTAGTCAAGAGAACACATTTATAATAGCTACATTTTAGGACTTTACGTAAATGTAACAACACATATTTACGTATTGATATACGAAATCGTGACAGAATAAATACGGCAGCGAAAGCAATTGAAAGCAATTGAAAGTTTCAAAGAGCGTTGATTCAAGCAAAAGCATAACCGAAAGTATTAAAAATACATATTAAAGTCTAAATTTTCCTTTATCCACATAGTGTCTCCACTTTAATCAAGTGAATAAAGACCAAGACACCTAGTAAGCTTATTAAAAACCCGATGAATAAAATATAAAAACTGAAAACGTAAAAGGCAAAGTTACCCACATATTGTGGCAAGATGACATTATTAAAATAAGTGCGTTGCAATGTAACATATTTACAAGACGATTAAAAGAAACACAAGAAATCACAATAGATCGGTTATTAAGATTGGAACATATATATAAAACACAATTATGCCACACACACTAAGACACACAAAAAAAAAAAAAACTAATTTAACATATTATAAAAAAAGTTAAAAGTGACTTCACGCAATGGAGCATTCTTATGACCTTTATCATAAACATTAATGTGATTAAATATATAAAAAAACATACAAACTTATGACGACTTGGTTATGAAAAACATTGGTAAAAAATAGTTATATAGTTGTTGCGATATTTCTTTAGTTATTGTTAGTCTTAAAGAGAGGTAGTAATATGTTATAGTGGGTCATATATACTATGACTACTATTATTTTCATTTAAATTATAAGATGAAAGCTATTCATAAAAAATAAAGTATAAAACTATATATGATATATTTTAAACTTTAAAAATGTTAGCATGGTTAAAGTGTCATTTTGCATAGCTAAAGGGTAAATCTTTAATGGTTTTAATTTTTAAGGGTAGAAATAGTCAGTGACACACTTTTAAATAAGGAAAAAAATCTCATTACTAGTGAACCAGAAATGAAGGTGAGTGCGGGTAGAAACGAAAAGAAAAGAAAAGAAAATAACTTTCGCAAATCTATGCCTGCTTGCGTGATCAACTCAGTTCTTTATATATCATTTATAAACTTCTCAAATTGCATATATATCCGATACAAAAAATAAATTACATATATCCTCTAATCTAACTCATTATATTACATATATCTCCTTAATAATATATATTTTTTGTATCTCAAATTTGAGGATAATTTTTATTTACAGTCAAAAGTGGATCTTGATTTTTATTCCCGCTTTGGCCCACCAAAAGGTTTGAAATGACCCTGGAGAGTCTTATAATGATTTTATTAAAATGTTACTTCTAAATTAGTTAGAGGCTGGAACTATTTTTTCTCAAAAAACACATCTATATCAATCAATCAGCCTCTTAACTATTTAGTTATAAACAGAGTCAAAGTGATTCATACTTCTTACTGAATCAGCACATAACGAAACAAACAACCACTTAATTAATTAAGTAAAGAGCTTATTATTTGTTTATTAGTATTTGAATTTAAAACCCTAGTATTAAATTTATATTTATCCCACTATATAATTTTAATCTTCAACAAATTGAGTTATAACTATAAAAAAATCCTAATTATAACCTCTAGACACAGATTACATCAATCAAACCATGTGGGCTCTAGTAAGAGACATCCCCCACTCAACATGCATGTAATTAATTTGTTAATTTTGCTTTAGTAGAAGCACAACTAATAGGCCTCCTTTCATTTTTTTAAATCATCAACCTTATTTTAACCCCAATTGAAGGCCCTAAAGAGATGATCATTGATTGCCCAACTTTCATATACTTCCGCCGGTAGCAACTATCGATATTCTGATAATCTGATTATTCCAGATGTAAAAAACGAGTTTCAAAATAAAATTTGGTTTTCCGTAGCTTCTATGTTCGCATGATACAAAGATCAAAATACAATGAAGTGATTCAAGTTATAGAATTACTGATAGTAGGTTAAGCAAGTAACCAAAATTGGAGGCATGAAATTTGGATGTTTGATTTTAGGCCTATTTTATAGTATTGATGGTTTCAGTTTTTGAGTAAAATTCATGATTTGAATGTTCTAAAATTACAGGTAGCAGAAATGACAGCCTAGCAAGTACAAAAATTGCTAGTTCACAAGTCACAAATTGTAATGTTTTAATTAATGCTTTAATTTTGTTATATAAATCCTGATTAATTGCTTGGGATTGTTTGGTACTTTTTTAATGGTCATTATGAAAATATCTCTTAATGGTTCATAACCTCTTAATGGTTAAGAATTAAGAAATAAACTTAACTCTGAATGATTAAATGGTAACATTAAAAGACAGTCTTCTAATCATTCAGACTTAATGCTACATATTGTTCATTTGTTTACCTTTATTTTCGTACCAATACTCTTTATTGATTTCACGTGATTCAATATAGTTATAACTGTTGGATTGAATCTGAATTGCTAGAACAATGAAAATACATATCAATGATAGCATTTCGGTCGAAAAATTAACATTACGGACAGAAAAAGAGGGGGGGTGCTCTCTACAAAGATGCGCCCCTGATTGCAATCTTTGATGTAGAAGAGAGGGAGACCAAGAGAAGGAGTCGATGTTTCCTCTGTGTATTTTGATTACGGTTAAGAACAACAACTAATGGGAAATCTCTTATATATATGTGTGTTGTATTTGGCCATTTTCATTAATTGGTTCTAACAATAACATAACACTACTGAAATCACATACTTCGATATTTAAATTTGCTTAGAATCACATTTTTTTCATATTATTGTTATTAATTTTCTAAGTTTGGTCGGGTGAGGGGAAGGGTTCACAATTGTAGCTGATTAATGTTTAGCAACTTGGACTTTTTTTTTTTTTAATATTGGTGGAGTATCATTTTTTTTAGACCCTTGATCAAGAGTTTGGTTCAATTGAAGCGTGTCTTCAAAGATTTTAATAAAGTTGTTCAAATTCACAATATATATTATATTAAACTAATATTATCATGCCTTGGCCAACATTTCTACTACTATTTGTTTATAATTTTTTATTCGACCAGATTCATTATGACCCTAACCATCTTAAAACATGATCAATTTTAACTAAATCTATTTTTATAAACATTTATGTTTTTAAAAGACCTAAGTATTCGTAATTTTAAAATAATTCACTGTTTTGGAAAACTTTTATATATTATAAAAAAATAAATTTTCTAAAAGTTTAGTTTTTTAAAATGTATTTTAAATAAAAAAACTTTTTAATATATTAAGAAACATTTTTTTTACTATGAAAAAGGTAAAAATAATGTAATTAGTAGTTGATGTTAATGGTCCACAGGAAATATATGTATTTAACATGAGAGAAAAATACCAAATTAGTGAAACAACACGTGTTAAATTTATTTTTATTTGTGATGTAATTCAGTTCTTAAATCTGGTCTGAACACTAACCACTAAAAACCAATTTAATGTCCGGTATTATTTTAAAAACATTATTTAAATTACCTTCAACTAGCATAATTTTTATGTAGATAAAGGATATATTAAACAGACCAAGGTCAGATTGGAATTAATAACCTATTTAGGTATTTTATTTTAAGGGGCGTGTTATTTGGACACCTCCTACGGATCAGTTAACACCATCTGACTCTATACGGGCCGTATAGGGCTTTACGGGCCGTATAGGTGTCAGAGTGTTTTAGAAAATGTCAGTGAGATGCCTGACGGCTGAAAACAACATACGAGTAGTATTGGCCTATATGATTCGTTTTCAAACCTGAAAATTTATAACTTTTGTTTTTTCGCCTGATATACGTACCTGTTTAACTTATTTGTAACATTGTAATTGTCTAAGTGTTTTAAATGGTTAAAAGATATATTTTTAACGTAATTATGTTTAATCGGTATACGTACGTGTTTAACATTATATATTAAATATATAATATATATTATTATATATTTATGATTATGTTATAAAATCGTACTTTGTTTGAATTCTGGTATACGTACGTGTTTAACGTTAATTGTTATATCATATCGTCTAATCGTACTTTGTTTTGAAATCCGGTATTCGTAAACGCAACACGTACATGTTTAAGTAACTTATAATATCGTTTAATTGTTCGAAAGAAAAACGTAACCATTTTTAATCGTTTTGTTGTAAAATAATAAGTATTTTAACGTTATTATTTAATTATTTTGTCTACTTGTTTTGTTTGACAAATATTTTAACATCGTGATGTTTAAATTTAAATAACAATTTTTTTTAACATAGGTAGTTATGATTTCGTAAGTTTATTGTTATAATAGGTATATATAGTCGCTTTTATCAAAGAAATATACATGTGATATTGTTTAAATGTTTTGTTTGAAAATTATTTTAACGTAATCGTGTTTAATGATTTTAAACAATAGTTATCAGAACGTAAATAAATTTGAACGGTTTTAAGAAAAAATTGTTAACTATCTATTTTCATTTCACAAACACGCACATTTTTAATTATATAATAAAAGATAAAACAAACAATCACGCCATACACAACATACATACGAAATAAAAATACATACATCCGAATAGTAAGTAGTGTCCATACATCAAAATACAAAAAAAGAAAAAGAGAAATACAACAAAATAACTAAGCATGACCACCAGGATCCAGATCCTGGTGATCCTGATCATGTCACGGTCCTGGAAAGACGGGAACATCCATGCCAGCAGATGCAGCCATATGCTCCGTCATCCACCGCATCATCCCCTCCAAGCGATCAACGCGTCCAGAAAGGTCGCGTACGCTTCCAAGAAGGTAGCGTAAGATCGCCGCGTCAGCCGGATGCAGTGGTGGCTGACGAACAACGACATGATGTGGTGGTGGCGGTGACTGGTCTGGTGGTGGCTGGTCTGCTGGGGGCTCCTGTACGTGCGGCTGTGCCCCAGGCTGCTGCTGTGGAGCAGGAACTGGCAGCACCCACTCTGTGCGCCGACCCAGTGACCATCGCAAACCCACGCGGGGGATCTCGGCCGCTATACCCATTAGCATGACCGTGTTACGCCCCAGCAGTGTCGAGGCGTAAGTCACGGTCATGCTATCTCTAATATCGGCCGAAAAACAACCGATACGTCGAGCTATACGTGTGATAAAAGAGCCACACGTAATAGCTCCAGTAGCCTTACGGCTAATAAAGCTAGAAAAATAATCAGCTAGCAACCATGCAAGGTTGCAGCTGTGCCCGCTGATAAGGCAATACATGAAGAATAGGTCCTTCTGTGTGACCCACTCCTGGCTCAAACGGCGGCCGGTGGTGCAGGTGATGCACCGATGTAGGTTTCGGTGCAGCGGATCACGAATGCGACTGACTCCTTATTAACGAAAAACTCGTCTCCAATCACCAGCCACCAGTCTATGAGGACGGCCTCGTCCTCTTCTAATGAGGCATCTAGGAATAGAGGTGTAGTAACCTCATCCCGTGTATAAAACCCTGTAGCAATCCCCACTGAGTGAGGACATCCGAACTCCTGTCCACATAAAGTGAACAACACAGCACGCAGCTGCT